>JAHWFO010006663.1:143871-254584 GCA_023313115.1 Rhysida immarginata | reverse complement strand
TAAAAATATTACAATTTATAAATCAGCTGTTAAAGAGAATTCTTCCATAGTGCACAAGGAGACTCCATGTACTTTCCATTCATTGAATTTGATTAAAAAAAAGAAAATTGTAAGAGTAGCATTCACCCAATTAAATACCGTATTTTACAGTAATTAGGCTGCAGTGCTGAAATTCATTGTTTTCTAAAAACAACAACTCTTGTTTGTAGTTTTTTGTATTGGATGGTATCGA
Organism: Rhysida immarginata; assembly: GCA_023313115.1. NCBI lineage: Eukaryota > Metazoa > Arthropoda > Chilopoda > Scolopendromorpha > Scolopendridae > Rhysida > Rhysida immarginata. The sequence goes on along the minus strand of JAHWFO010006663.1, from coordinate 254,352 downwards.
ATACGAAAATCCCGAAAGTATCAAATAGTATCGAGTATTATAAAATGTTTGATACGCTGGGATTCGATACTGACAAATATTCGATGCCCAGTACTCGAAGTATCGACCATCACTAACCCATTCATCCATTATGAGATAAGCCTGACAAAGACATAATGAACATCGATATCTTCATCCTAACATTTATCAATTAAAGTTTTATTTGATTTTGTGATTATTTATTTATTTTTTTTTTTTTAATGAAAAATGTGTAATAAAAATATTTATTTATTAAAAAGACATGCAATAAAACAAGTAATTCTATAGACACTATATAATAGATTTGGTTAATGAAAGAAACGTTAAAGGGATTTTATTGCCAAAAGATATCTCTTTCTGTCAGTGAATGCGGGTACTTCTCTGTCAGTCAGCTGTCCAAGTATTGTTTTGGGCATTTCTTTGTCTTAATCTTTATTGCAGTTTATTTTAGAAGTGCCTTTTTTGATTCTATTGGCATTAAACTCGCAAAAATTTAATTTTTCTTCCTTACAGAAGAGTTAAATGAAAGTGACAAGGCAGAACATTTGGAAATTTGTTTTCAAGTGCTGTCTCAACAGTTTTCTCGTGCATTGCCTCCACTCAATTGGGTGACGCTGTTGACTCCTTTTATTTCTTGTGGAAATAGTAAGTAATTTTATTAGTCCTTCCATTTAATGGAAGGCAGTAGGCTCTTGTTTTTCAATACTTTGACTAGCCTTTCATTGGATTTCAGATAAGAATCTTTCCATTTTATCAATCAAGACAGCTTTAAATCAGTGCACTTCTTCTACAGCAGCTGCTTCTGTTATTAGCACGTGTATATATGGTCCCTTTTTCATAACGTTGTCAGTGAGTTAATTCTCTAGATTTACAATTGAACTAACATCGATAAAAAGTTCTGGTTAGCTTGGTAATTTTTTTTTTAAACCGTACTTACAGATAGAGGCACAGTGCCTTGTTTTAAGAAACATGCCACAACTTTTTAAAAGTATACCTTGTGCAAAATTGCAATCTTTCTTAAAATCAGAAGTCCACTCTCTTTTTAACTCGCTGGAAGGCAAAGAGATGGTGACAGCAGCCTTGGAGGTAAATTTTTAATTACCATAATTTGCTTAATTAGAAGGAGTGTTCAAAAAGAAACGAGCCAGTGGCCTAGGAACAGAAACCAGTACCTGTATGTCAGAAGTATTGGCCCTGGCTGTCTCGTAAAATTCCCGGGGCTGTGTTGTGAACCAGCTCCGCACGTACTGCTTGACGTTATCGTCCAAGGTGAATCGTTTGCCCCTCAGAGCCTTTTTTAGGGGACCACGACACGAGATGAGTCTTGGTGTCATCACTTCGAACGAGAATCGAAACGACAAAGTCTCCAGTGGAAGCATCCACAGTCACCACCACCAAAAAAATCCACACAAGTACTGGAAAGGTTATGCTGACGCTCTTCTTTGACTCTTGCAGAAATTCTAGTGGGAGGTTTCTCAGTCACCCTCCATACAGTCCAGACCTCTCTCCCTGCGATTACGCCATTTTTGGTCCCCTAAAAAAGGCTCTTAAGGGGCAAACGGTTCACCTCGGACAATGAAGTTAAGCAGTACGTGCAGAACTGGTTCACAACGCAGCCCTGGAAATTTTATGTGACAGCCATTCACCGCCTTGTGTCGCACTGGGACAAGTGCCTCAACAGCCGGGGCCAATATTTCTGACATACAGGTACTAGTTTCTGTTCCTAGGCCTCCAGCTCTTTTTGAACGCTCCTTATACATTGCTGGTCATTGGAAATCATTACACCAGAAGAAATCTATTTTTAATGAAATTAAAATTACATGCAGTACTAAAGTGCAATACAAATTCATAAAGTGACGTTCCGAAACATCACTGCAACACATGCTTAAAAGAGCCATGCAAATGGCTGGAAGGTAAGGATTTTATGAAAGGAGGCTGGTACCTCTTTCATGCATGAAAGACTAATCTACTCATTTGTGCTATCGGCTATCCGACTGTGATGGTTTCATAAAATTTTCGTGGCCAGCAGTGAAGGTTTAGAGTACCTTACTTTAATTGTTTATTTATGCTTCTCATTGGTTTGTGGTATAGGGATTGAAGAGTACCCTCGAGGTTACAGATCTTCAGCCTGATAAAAAATTAATTTTGTACGAAACAATTGAAAATATATTTTCTACTGTTCAGTCATTAGAAAAGGTAAGTGAAACAAAAAGCACAAAGACAAAATTGTAACAAATTTGGATACGATAGTGGATATCGATTGTGCTTTTATTAATTTACTTTTTTTTTTCATATTATGGCCATTTTATTATTTAATCAATTGTTTTTGTTACGTTATCTTCTGGGTTATAAGGATTTTTTTTAATACATACGTTTGCAGGCCAAGACTCGAAAAGAGAGAGAGATGCTGTAAAAGTTATCTATAAGGAGGGTTCAAAAAGAAATGAGCCATAGTCTGGAATGTGCAAACTGGTGACAGAATGGTGATATCGTTGCGTGTATAATAAAGAGTGGTTCCGACAAGAGCGCGGAAGTTCACAGCCTGCCGCTAGAGGGTGACAGTGGAAGTCACGTGACTATACAAAGGAAGTAGAAGCAAGAGTCATTCGTGTTGTATAAGCAGTGACTCTTCAAAAGAAGAGCAAAGAGGAAGGAGTAGGGGGAACGGACATTCATTGAAGAATGTCACAAGTGTACGGAGAACACTGCACGTCCCTTGCAAGGGTCAGGGCGTGGCATAAGCGGTTCAGGGAAGGACGGGTGTCGTTATCCGATGATGCACGGTCTGGAACAGCAAACGGCATTAACCATGACGTCGTCTAGCTGGTTGATGGATCTGAGGGGTAAACGATTCAGCTCGGACGACAATGTCAAGCAGTACACGCAGACCTGGTTCACAACGCAGCCCTGGGAATTTTACAAGACAGCCATTCACCCATTGTATCGCAGTGAGACAAGTGCCTCAACAGCCAGGACATTTACTGGTTTCTGTTTCTAGGCCTCCGGCTCGTTTCTTTTTCAATGCTCCTTTATAGAGTTGATGGTCTCATGTTTGTGTTTGTATTTGTCCCTTGGCTTGGCATAATATTCCCTCAAGGAATCGGTGCCAAGGTTATTGTTGACATTGTACAAAAAACAAATAAAATATTATGCAGTGTCATGCAGTTTTTCATGTATTCAGCCCATTCAAAAGGGCCTAGGGAGAACTTTGAGAACTCTACCATTTTGATATTCCCGGGCCCTCTTTATTTGTTGACATTCATAGTAATGCAGACCATCATGCACCCTTTAAAAAGATCTGACCAACATTAAACTACAGGAAAAATCTATACGAACTAATTTTTCGGACAGAGAAATTTTTGATAAAAAAAAACAAACCAACATGCAAATAAAAATTTTAGGTTAATAAGTAACGGAATAAAAATTTAATAGGGATTAACATATTTTCGTTGAGTAAGGGGTCCATAGTGCTGTTTCTATCGATAAAATTGGTAGAGACTTTACAACACAACAAAGGGAGAACAGAGTTTCCGACTAGTTTCGCCATTTATTCCCGGCTTTATCAAGGATACACACAAGAGGACATACGCCTTTATATACAGAAAATATGGTACAGAATGAGAACATGATTGGATGAAGAAATAACAAATCGTAAATAATATAAAGTGTACAGTGGCGACATTGAAAGGAGAATGGTTGGATAAGGAACCAATAACAATGAAATTATAAAGAAACCTTGAGAGGAAAATTAATTGAAGTATAAAGGAAAAATTGATGTCATAACACAAACAAAATTGAAAACGCGGACCTAGTAGAAGACTCATTCAGAATTAACATAAACTAAGGTATCAATAAGGAATGGAAATGAAAGGAAATATACAAATTTGAAAAATTACAAGATATTGGATAAAGAATTTAAAATTCTTTGAATTCTGAAGTCGGGAAAATCCACAAGACTCCAAGTTGCAGAGTTGTGGAGAGATGATTGTATTTATTTGTTTTATTATTATTATTATGAATAAATAATTAATTACAAATCTTTGTTTTTCCATTTTTAACTTTTAATAATAATAAATTATAAAATAAAACAAATAATTAGTAATAAATAAATTTCTTCTACAATACAGGGTGTTTCAAAATTATGTACAATAAATTTAGTGACATATTCTTGAGGTCAAAAGAAGACGTAAATGTTCTATAGCACTTTGTCTGGAAACGATTTGTTTGCGAGTAATCCAATATGATAGAGTAGGGAAGCACGGTAGTTAGCGGACGATATTTTAGCAGTTCCAGCGTTTCGACCCAACCCTAGGTTGAGTGGTTTGTTCCATTTAAACTACTTTAGGGTTGTACCATTAGTTGTGTACGGTTGTTTTCATTACTGTAGTTTCACTACTCTAAATCCACTAGGAATATCAATTTCAGAACATTTGCATGCTTTGAATACGCATTACGATTTACGTAAAAAAAAGTCATGTACACGTATTCCAGTGCAGAATACACTGACATGCACCTGATGTATGGTCTTGCGGACGGAAATGCTGTGGAAGCAAGAAGACTCTACCAAGAACGCTTTCCGAATAGACGTTTGCCAAATAACCGAACATTTGTATCTGTCGACAGACATTTGAGGGAGCGTGGTTCCTTTGGCCGTCAAACACGACAAGGGCGGCCTGTAGCACATTCTCTGGATGAGGAGGATGTGATAATTGACATCATACATGATGAACCACACACAAGCACCCGTCGTATTTCTTCCATGGTACACATGCCTCACACATCTGTTTGGCGCATTCTTCACCGTCAGCTTTTGCATCCATACCATCTGCAACTGGTTCAGGCACTGAACCCAACGGACTATCCACACCGACAACGATTTTGCCAATGGATACAACGTCGTCATGCTGCAGACCCTAGTCGTCTCAGCCAGATACTTTTCACGGACGAAGCAACCTTCACCCGGACAGGAATCGTAAATTCTCACAACCAGCACCATTGAGCAGATGCTAACTTGCACGTTACCAGAGCTCGAGCGCATCGAGAGCGTTTCTCCGTGAACATTTGGTGTGGAATTGTCGGAAATAACTTAATTGGCCCTTTTGTGTTGCCGCCACGATTGACTGGGCGAACGTATCTTTTGTTTCTGCAGAATGCATTACCAGAATTACTGGAAGATGTTCCTCTTTTGATAAGATCTAACACGTGGTTCATGCATGATGGCGCTCCAGCACATTTCAGCCATGTTGTGCGAGCACGCCTTAATGCTGCATACACGAATCGGTGGATAGGTCGAGGTGGACCGGTAGCCTGGCCTGCAAGATCACCCGACCTTAATCCCTTGGACTTTTTTCTGTGGGGTCATGTGAAAACGATCGTCTACAGCACAGAAGTTCCTAACATTATGGATCTGCGACAACGAATTGATAATGCATGCCAAACCGTTCGTAATGCTGGCGACGAACTCTTCCATGACATCAGACGGTCGCTCATGCAACGAGCCGAAGCGTACGTGTGAGCTGGTGGCGGGCACTTTGAACAATTCCTGTAATTTGGAGCCACGGGTTTAGTTGGCTGTATCGCATAAATAAATCGTTTCCAGGCAAAGTGCTATAGAACATTTTCGTCTTCTTTTGACCTGAAGAATATGTCACTAAATTTATTGTACATAATTTTGAAACACCCTGTATAATAACGGAACAATATTAACAAAGAAAAAAGGTGGTATTTAAACTTATTAAAAATATATTATTAGAATAATGCTCTTTTTAAGTATAATAAATTCTTGTTATTATTTAATATTACACAACAGGAAACGAGAACTCTTTATTGTGAATGTCTTTTAAAATTCCCTGAAGAAATCTTAGAACGGATAACAACAGTTAAAGATCTGGCAGATGTTGATGAAATAGAAACGTGTCTCTCTATTAGATGCTATTTGGTTGCACAACAAAAATGTCAAATTGTTTTCCTTAATAACATTGTTGATGCAATAGCAACTTCTGGCAGGTAAGATTTTGAGTATTTTTTGATTCATTCTTTCTTCATTTAGCATTACTCGTTTTTATTGGGTTTTTCCATAATTATTGGCCAGTTTCGTCGAGGTTAATTTGCAGAGCTGCTTACTAGGGATGCTCGTAGTAGGAACACCAAACATTCCTGCAAAGTAGATGGGTTCAGTCAGCGCCTCCTATAAAGAAAGCCACAGCACTGAAACGTCGTACATTGTTACTTCATTACACTTCATCCTTTGTTAGCTGCATTTCTACCAATGATAAGGTCTAAATTTGGTCGACTTCTGATGAGTAACAATGTATGACGTTTCAGTGCTGAGGCTTTCTTTATAGGAGGCATTGGTTCAGTCCACATACTAAATAAATTAGTTGTCAGAGCAACTTTGTGACATGACAGAACAATACAATGTGAGATTAGTGTTTTTGCATGGAATCAAAGCCAAGCTCTCCGTCTTCAAATCTATCTTTGTCTCCATTCTCACCTATGGTCATGAGGCTTGGGTAATGACCGAAAGACTGCAATCGCGGGTACAAGCGGCCGAAATGAGATTTCTGAGAGGTGTGGCAGGTGTTACCCTAGAGTGTACAGCAGCACAATAAGGGAATCTTTAGGTGTTGAGCCGCTACTTCTCCGCATCGAGAGATCTCAGTTGCGCTGGTATGGCCACGTGATACGGATGCTGCAAACTAGTCTTACTAGGCAGTTGTTATTTTCCAAGCCGGTGGGTAAGAGACCAAGGGGTCAGCCTAGAACCAAGTGGCTAGACTACATGGAGAATCTGGGTTCGAATCGCTTAGATATTACCAGGGAGGACATGTGCCTGATGGCGGAAGATCGCGATCGCTGGAGATCCTCCATAGGGCTGCTGCCCCCCACGACCCTAATGGATAAGCGGGTTTGAAAAGTGAGAAAAGTAAGTAAGTATCAAACTTGGATGTAATGTACAGGGTGTTTCTAAATTATCTCCCATATTATACATGTACTTTATTCAAAAATCAAAAGCCTTAATAAATTCCAATGTGCCCTCCCAATTATGGTGAGAAGGGCGTCAAAGTGAAACTCGATTTCCTCCCATGTTTGATTTCAGCGATTGTTTCAATTATTCTGTTCTTGAGAGTTTCAATGTCATCAACGTTGGTCTTGTACACTCTGTTCTTTCACATATTCCCATCCAGAAGGTTCGCATCAGGTGAGCGAGGGGGGCCAAGGGATTGGCCCATCCCTTCCAATCCATCGTCCTGGAAAGTTCGTATCAAGGCACTGCCTAACTTGCAGGCCCCAGCGAGGAGGTGCTCCATCTTGTTGGTAGACTATGTTGGGCTGCAGTTCTTCCACTTGTGGAATCGGGTAGTTCTCCAGCATGTCTAGATAGGTTGTAGCGGTAATGGTGTCTTCAGCGAAATAGAAAGGTCCAATTACTCGATCATGCATTAAACCGCACCAAACATTAACCTTTGGGCTGTCGCGTATATGCTCCCTTAGAACGTGGGGGTTTTGTGAGCTCCAAATGCGAAAGTTGTGTCTGTTTACTGCTCCGGAAGTATGGAATGTTGCCTCATCAGAAAACAAAATGTCCTCGAGGAATGCGGGATCATTGTCGATTTTTTGGAGCAAACTTCTTGCGCTTCGGTCGGTCATCTGGCTTAGTTCATGCATCATCTGAATTTTATAAGGTGTAAGACGGAAGTTGGATGTCATCGGCATATCGAGTTGACGAGCCGCTTGGCGAAGTGATTTACGGGTACTACGATCAAGCACCTCCCTGACCTTTTCTACTCTGTGGTATCGCTGAAGGTCTACCAGCACCCTTTTTGTGTAACAGGCTGCCTGTGTTTAACAATTTTTCATGCCATAGCTTAATTGACTTATGATTTGGAGGATCCTTTTTAAACTTTGTTTTGAACATTCACTGAACTGTAATCATTGACTTAAATTCCACAAGCCATAATACACATTGAACTTTTTCTTGAACACTCTCCATTGTTTATTGCGTCTTGCAAAAAAATGGAACAACGCGCCAACTGCATGTTTCATTATCAACTCACGTGAGGGTAAGAAACTTTTTGAGTTTTTCTTTGTGAATAAAAAAAAATCACGTTAAAATCTTTTGAGTAATGAAAATATATAATACGGGAGATAATTTAGAAATGCCTTGTATATCTGAAACAGTCATGAACGTGAGGTGTTGGCACAACAAATGAAATTATTGTCTGTAAGCCGTTTTCAAATTCCATATTGGTGATGGTGACATCGACCACGAGTCAGGATCCAGTCACGTGACACACGATACCATTAAGGCAGAAAGTTGAAGCTCAGTACAGACCTTGTATCACCAGTGGCAGATAGCAGACATGGCGACTATAGACAAAGGTTAAAAAGCAGGATACCTGGGTTCTGGTCGAACTGCAGTAGATGTGGCATCTGGAAACTTGTATTGCCCTCCAAAGATGCGAAAGTTCTTAAGCTGGATGAAAAAATGGATGTTTTATGACAACAGAAAGTATGCAGTGGCTCAATAAACGGGGAACCATTGTAAAAAATGTCCAAATCTAACTTGTACCCATAAACGATTCCAAAATATGTGTACTGACTGCCAAAACTGCATCATGAGTTTTTACCCTGTGGCCAAATAATCACAACTGGAATGATAATAATGAATATCATTAGGTATTGTAAACAGTAAACAACCATCACCCATCCATTGTGGATCCCATAGTCCTCCATGATGGAGCAATACCACATGCATATTGTTGAAAGCATGCAGAAAATCAGTGCCTTGAGGTACAAGGTCCTCCCTCACCCTCTGTATATTCACCAGAATTAGCCTTGTCAGACTTTCACGTATTTCTTGAGGGGCAAACGATTCACAAACCAGAATGCTGCGATTCATGTCGTAAGCGATTTCTTAGATCACTGTGATATTTTTGCACTGAAATCATGTTGGGCACTGAAATGTGCTGCTCCCAGGGCAATTTTTCTTACTTTTTGAGAAAATTGAGTCGTGGTTGTATAAAGCAAAAGCATAAATCGCCTTTTGGAGCTTACAAAAATTGATTGCTTTATCGGCTGATAATTATGAAACAAGCCAATATTTTTACATTTTCTTTTGTCATAAACCGCTATGTTAACCCCTCCCACCTTTCTCATCCACATTTTCAAATTTTGTTGATGTAAAAATTAATTGTGGAAGAGGATGGGGAAAAGAAACATTAGAAACATACGAGGGCTGTTCAATAATGATTGAGAATGAATTTTTTCTTCAAGAAGTATTAGCAGTGGCAATAATCTGTTTTAACATTGTGAGAGACAGCCCTGCACAAGATCGAATGTGTTTAGTTCCTCAGTACAGTGTATCAGTTAGTTTCTGCTCAAGTGATGGGCGGCAGGAGAAAGAATTGGATCCTCGGATCGGTGCAGCAAGCTGTGTCAGACGTGAACTGTGGCGATCCGTTGTAACGAAACGCGAGCTGGGTAACAAAGCCAAGCTCTCCGTCTTCAAATGTATCTTTGTCCCCATTCTCACCTATGGTCATGAGGCTTGGGTAATGACTGAAAGAGTGCGATAACGGGTACAAGCGGCCGAAATGAGATTTCTGAGAGGTGTGGCAGGTGTTACCCTACTAGAGAGAGTGCACAGCAGCACAATAAGGGAGTCATTAGGTGTTGAGCTGCTACTTCTCCGCATTGAGAGATCTCAGTTGCGCTGGTATGGCCACGTGATACAGATGCCGCAAACTAGTCTTCCTAGGCAGTTGTTATTTTCCAAGCCGGTGGGTAAGAGACCAATGGATCGGCCTAGAACCAGGTGGCTAGACTACATGGAGAATCTGGGTTTGAGTCGCTTGGATATTACCAGGGAGGACATGCGCCTGATGGCGGAAGATCGCGATCGCTGGAGATCCTCATAGGGCTGCTCCCCCCGCGACCCTAACAGATAAGCGGGTTTGAAAAGTAAGTAAGTTAGTTTCTGTCTATGGAGCAGTATTGTGCCATCAGATTTTGTTATCATTCAAAAAGGCCCTGGTGTTTTGCAAGCTCTTCAACAGCACATTCGCAGGAAATGTCCGCACCTCCATCACAACCTTGTCTTTTTGGACGTTTGGGATGAAGGTGTCTTCCACTGGGTTGATTGTTGCTTTGTTTCAGGGTCATAATGGTAAAGCCATTTTTCATCAGCCCTAATCACTGTGTCTAAAAATCCAGGGCCTTTTAGAACTATAACAAAATCTGATGGCACAATACTGCTCCATAGGCGGAAACTAACTGATACATGCAGGGTGATTCAAATCGTGTGTAAAACAATTTAAGTGGGTATTATAGAGGTCAAAGTAAACCCAAAAAGTCCTATGAACATGGGTCCAAATTTGAACGATAACCGAGATATGAACAGAAATAAAAATGCCGCCGCCAAGATCAACAAGTTAATAACTCAAGTTCTGTAAGCCTAGATTAATGAAATTTGGAGAAATAACAGGGTACATACGACTGTGTATACCGTTAAAATTGATCAAATTCCAACAAGAAGTTTCCGAGTTACGCAGTCAAAATTGTAACAAGTGCTGGTTAGTACTCAGTTATCGTTCAAATTCGAACCCATGTTCATAGGACTTTTTGCGTTTACCTTGACCTCTATAATACCCCGTTGAGTTGTTTTACACACGATTTGAATCGCCCTGTATTTCAGTTGCTGCCATGAGGAATTAAACACATTCGATCTTGTGCAGGCATGTGCGCCACATGACAGTCTCTCACAACTTTAAGACAAATTATCGCTACTGCTAATACTTTTTTGAAGAAAAAATTCCGTCTCATTCATTATTGAACAGCCCTCGTAGATTATTGAAGAGAAGGTAATTAAATATTAGAACAGCTTTTCCCCTCTCATTGATCCCCCCTCTCCCCAAATGCCCAATACAAGTATGCATTAGAAGTGTAGTTAACCCCCCTTATTTTCCATATTTTGACGGTAATAACCTTGAATTAAACTGTAAGATTAATAAGAAATGTGTGTAATTTTAGTGCAGTAGATTTGGAGGCCCTGTCTACCTGCTTTCAGTCTTTGAGCACATCAAACAGAGACGACTGCATTGAATGGATTTTCAGGATAATGGGTCAAACCAGGAATGTAATGGAGTGGAAGTCGAATCTTCATCTCAGTGATACTGATCACATGACTCAGGTATTATCCCAATATAAGATGGTATTTTGCGAAATAGAAAATGTGGTTTGCAAAATAAAAAAAAATGCAGTTTACGATATACGAGGGTGGGCTGAAAAGTAATGCCTCCAAGGCCATAACACTTTTATTTTTTAACAAATTTAAAAATTTATCCAGAAACGTCCAATCCATACGTGACATAGCCAGCGAGTTGAAGCACCTAAAATCGACAGTGGTCTATGTGATTTGCAACTGGAAGGTGAGCTGTGACTGTTAGAATGTGTGCCGACCCAGAAAACCCACAAAACTGAATTAGAAACCGACGAATGCTGGCCAGAGAAATTCGGAAGAACCATACCAAATCGATAGGCCACATTCGCAAGGAGTTTCAACAGGCATCCATAAGGAAGCACATCTTCTTGGATATCATGAATGTGCGGCCACCCACAAGCCTTTGATCACCAAATCCACTAGCGCTGCTCAGCTAAAGTGGTGCAAAGGAGGTCAAAAACGGATGGCAAGGTCTTTGGTACCTGCCTGGAGAACACCTGCTGCTGCTGAAGTTTGGCGGAGGTGGAGTTATGCTTTGTGGTGGTTTCTGCTAGTATGGCTTGGGACCCTTGATCACAATTCCTGGTCGACTCAACGCCGAGGCCTACCACACCATTTTGGATGACTATGTGCTTACGTTGTGGCAGTTTTATGTGGTGGACCCATGTTATTTACAGGATGACAACGCTACCCGTCAGGTTGTGAGGTCCTCCATGGCTTTGTATGGTGACAGTGGGGTTAATCGAATGGACTGGACTGCCCAGAGCCCAGACCTTAACCCTGACGAGCACTTCTGTAAAGAAATTGACCTGTCTTCTCTCCAAGCCGAATGGAAGGAAATACCGCTAGCTGGACTGGTTGAGAGAATGTCCCAGAGGGTCATAGCTGTAACCACTGCGCGTGGACCAGGTATTGAAAGTGAACAAACCTAGTTTTCCTTTTATACCTAAGGTGTCCAATTATTTGTTGGTCGATAGCGCATTTTACCAATTTTAGCTTGCCCGAGTGTATCTGAAAATTCCACAAGGTGTTTTTTTGATTTTGCAAAATACATTTTCACGAACAATCACAAAAAGCTGTAATAGTTATTTGTTTTCCATTTGTAGGCTGTTAATTGTTACGTCGATGTTTTTGTGGTGGCACTGGTTGCGGTTTCTTATAGCTTCATGTGCTTTCCACCATCCTTTTATCCTAACAATTTAAGCATAAAATTTGAATTGCTTCCATTGGCTTTACAAGGACTCACAAAGCAACAGTTGTATGAGAATATGACTTCAAAGGTGAGAAATGGTTTTTCAATTGAGTGAGCATTAAAAATATGGGATCAGTAAGCCTCGGTTTTCTTTTCAAATTTAACAGTAGCCAAATTCACCAAATTAAATATTTGATAACATAATTGTAGGTTGTGGATTGGATAATTTATACATGTGAGAGTTCAGTTATAACTACCTCCAGGAGAAAATATTTAAAAGGTAAGGCAGGAGATTTTTTTAAGTCTTTTGGCTTAGGAAAAGAAATTCCGTCTAAACTTAACATTTAATTTTTGTTTACTTTGTAGCATCTCTATGCGGGCTAAGGCACATGGATGAACTGAAGAAAACTTCCACATGGACTCACGTTGTTACTTTGTATAATGAAACTAGGTTAAGTTAATTATTATTTTTATATTAAGTATGGAATGTTTATCGAAAGGAATGTTTGTACTGCAGTGTAATTTTTTGTACAAAGTTTTATAAAAGTTTTGAGAATATTTTCTGTCCCTCATCTATAAGTTCGTTTAAAATAAAAAGAAATGTTTGTTAAGAAAAAAATTTACTGTTGGTTTTGTTACGATAAAAGGATATATTAATTTTCACGTTTTTCTGGAATAGTCTGATACAGTCGAACCCTGATAACTCAAATTGTCAGTGGACCACATAAAAATTTTGACTTATCAGGTTTTGGAGTTAACCAGTAAGTCGAAAACGAGGCTGCATGACCACTACAAAGATTATACGACGCAATATTGTTATAGATTTGATTAGTTTTAATGAGATCCATATACAAATATAGTCCGTCCCAACACAAAATCAATTCCAATGCTGTTTTGGCAACTCGCGGATAGAGAGCAAACCTCCACACACTGAACTTAGTCTTTTCAGCCAGCATGCCTGGCGCAATCAATCCATCAATCCATAAAAATTATATTTTTTAAAGACTGGGGGGCTGCACCCCCCAGACCCCCCCTCTAACGAACTGATATATACCCCAACCTATTTGGTTACAGGGGGCAGTTGGTTTCCCCCCGGCCAGTTACAGGAATCGCGACAATACAGACTGAGCAAGACGGATTGATTGCGCCAGGCACGCTGGCTGAAAAGACTAAGTTCAGTGTGTGGAGGTTTCAAGTGCTCTCTATCCGCTACCTGTTTTGGCATGGGCTTGCGAATTCTACCTCTGGTTTGTAAAAATTTTTGAAAGGCATCTCTTGGCGATTTTTGCCCATTTATTTTTCATCTGATGACATTTATCCAAAATGCTGTCACAAAATTTTTTATGCATATTCCCCATGGAATATGTAAGCAAATTAATCCCTATAAACATGGTTCCAGAACTCGACCGTTTTCTCGCTAATGTCGACTGAACTTTTGCATGCCCGTGATTTAATGGCTGACTTCGGAGGTGCTACAGCAGGTGTTCAAAATGGTGGCCATTGGCTGCTACTCAGGCCTCAACACGTCTGGTGAATGACTGTCGCACACGTTCCTGATGTCATTAAACAGAGCTATGATGCGGTCCCACAGCTAACAGCAGTGTCGACTTGTGCGGCATACACCTCATCTTTGACATGTCCCCAAAGATAAAAATCGATGGGGTTAAGATTCGGGGATCGAGGAGGCCAGGCTACAGGTTCATTATGCATGCAAGTTTTTATTCATTTAACATTGCGCGCGTTAGAAGTCAGCCAATAAATCACAGGCATGCAAAAGTTCAGTCGACATTTGTGAGAAAACGGTTGAGTTTCGGAACCATGTTTATAGGGATTAATTTGCTTACTTTGCCATGGGGAATATGCAGGAAATTTTTCTGACAGTATTTCGGATACACCTTGTGTACCGTATATCTTAACGTTTTATATTTGAAACTTTACAAAGAATTCACTTTTTTCTCGAATTTATTACTTTTTACATCTATAAAGGCAATGAGATGGTGACGGCCAATCAGAGGTGTATGACTGCTTCTAAGAACTCGTTTGTGATCATTCATGGAATGAACTTTATATAGTCAACATGAATACTTCCTCTAAAAATGAATGCGCAATTGTCATCAGTTACTATGTCAAAATATTTTTCAATTGAACAATCGCAATCAACAAGTTCGATTTGCAATTTTGTGTTCATGCTCAGTTTTGATTTTCACAATGGCTGCCAGCAACTGCAAAAGATTCCTGCATTGTTTCTTTGTCATGTGGACGTAAAAATTAAAGTTGAAAAATGAAATAAAGTTTCAACAGGCAAAGCTTTTGATAGGTTTTGCTTAAATTTAGGAATACCTATTCACTAAAACCAAAATTTCTTCGAGTTATCTGGGATTTATTAAGAAATTTGTTCGAGTTAATGAGTGGATTTTCTGTTGAATCAAATGCTCTGGGGATGGGACTGAGTTAGCCGGGGATTTGAGTTATCAGAGTTTGAGTTATTCGGGTTCGACTGTAGTGCATTCAAAAAATTCTGGGTTGATTTTTTATGAAATGTACTGAATGATATCTATGAAAAGACTGGCTAGATAATTGATAAATTATCCCTCTACTATTACTGAAACGAAGTTTCTGTCTGTGTCTCTTTATTCACTACTTTCAGTGAATATAGAGGGCGCTGCTATTTTTGAAAAATGGCGGCGAAGGTAGGACCCACCTCACCATCAACATGCTTTGAATATTACACTGTGTGATATTTTTCTGTATGATGGTATAATTTTCATGTGGTCGATGTGGCAAGGACCTGGTAGGAATAGGACTTGATTTCAACTTACGTTTTAATGCTGGCATACCTAAAAAAAAAATTATCTCTTAGTTGGAAAGTTATTAATTGATTAAATATGAAAAAGTAGATTCAAGATGAAAATTGTTTCTAATAATAAACGATCTAATTTTTTGCTTATTAATAACCCACAAACAAAACAATGTTATCAAAACTAATGCAGCTCACAATAGAAATAGTGATTTTACCGTAAAATTACGTGCATGTAAACGTATTGTACGTGAAACAAACAAATTTTGAATATTATTTCATTATATTTTCCATCTTTTACCCTGCCATTGCTAATTTCTGCTTACAAGGTGGTGATGGAAAAAAAATTATGTTGATACACATGGTATCTTTTTTTCCCCATTTTAAGTTTTACTTCCCAACTTTTTCTAATGGCTTTATTTTTTTGGGAAAAAATGTAATCTTACTGCATGTAACATCGTTCTTGATTTGCAGCCTTACATACAGCAGTATTTATTACTTTTTCCTTTCATTTCTTTAGCTGCAACAACGTGTTGAGCCCTATTTAAACTACAGACAATCCTACTTAGCTCAGTTCAAGTAAATGCCACAAGGGCGGCGCCACCTAAACTGAAAGTTGCGAATAGACTTGACCCCCTGTAAAAGATACCCCGTTATCACGTTCTTTTGTGGATTCTTCTAGTCATGTAGGGACAAGGTGATTTCAATTACCGTAAATCTTCTACTATAATGAGAAAAATTTTAGCCTAAAAGAGCACCTAATTTTGTGAGAGCGTATTATACAAGAGGATAATATTAGCCTTGCAACAACTGAACACGAAGAACAGGCATTGAAGCACTCCCAAAACGATGGCGCACGTGTAATGAACGCCAGGAAGACTATCGAAAGGTGACACCATTTGTGCCTTGTTGACATGGTTACTTTTTGAATCGCCCTCGTAATTACATTAATTGTACAGTATATACAATGTCCAGTACATTATACAATATATTAATTCACTTTTTATTTGAATTTCTTGTACCCAAAAGCTAATACAAAAATAACTTCTCAAAAAGATGGCAACTTCAAAACTGCCTCAAACTACTGAAGTTGCATTCTGTCCTGATGAATTTCAGACAAAATTACCGTTTTTCTGTGTATGTTTGCACATTTTATTTCTTGCGTCGATTCAAAAATGGGGATCACATTATACAAGAAGATAGCATTT
This sequence comes from Rhysida immarginata, assembly GCA_023313115.1. Taxonomy (NCBI): domain Eukaryota; kingdom Metazoa; phylum Arthropoda; class Chilopoda; order Scolopendromorpha; family Scolopendridae; genus Rhysida; species Rhysida immarginata. The sequence continues at coordinate 237,916 of JAHWFO010006663.1, read as the reverse complement.
TTACAAGTTTTTTTGGGCTCTGAAAGTGGAATCGCATTATACAAGGAGCATTTTTCCAAAGTAGTTTTCCCTTAATTTTTATGGAGTTTTTTTTTTGTGGTGCAGTTTGTGATGTCATAGTTTGATTTGCAATTAAGGGTGAAGAGATTACAACAACTACAAACAAACTATTGTCTTAAAACATACATTTTAGGAGTATGTTTTTTGTTTTTTGTCACTCTTTTAGAATTCTGGCCGAGGCCACAAACATTAGAAAAACTTGAAAGAATAAAAAGGTAAATGAGTGTCTTTGAAAGCCTTAAAGCTAATCTTCGTAGTCACTTAAAAGCAGTCCTATGGTGGTAGCATATTGATTGGAGTTGATGCAACAACTGTTGGTTTTTGCACAGCTTAATGAAGAACTGCAAAGTTTTTTTGACAGATTTTGTTTTTCACAGTTTTTCAGTTTAATCTTTTGGCATGTAGAAATTATTTTTTTTCTAGGCAGAGAGGAGACTAGACTAGATTTAACCTATACATTTCTAAGCTTTTGCTTACTAAAAATTTTTTTTTCCCAGTTTTTAAAACTGACCTTAACGCTCGTAAAAGACTGGTGCTGTGTGTCTAAAATCACATGTACCTATTTGTTTAAATATTTAAACATGCATTTTATCTGCGAAATAACATTACTGGGAGGATTTGCTTCACTTTATCAAGACTGTAAAGTACAAATGACTGCCAGCTTACTGAAACTTGAAACAATTTAGAAAACTTCAATAGAACCAATTAAATTCCAACATTCTTTAGGATTCTGCCTTGTACAGGGTGCTGCAAATAAATACAGGGCAGTTAGCCTATCTCCTCATACATAGTTACATCATCATATTCCGACTATCGTTAATTTCTACGAATAATAAGCCCTAATTTGATTAACAATCGTCGAAATGTGATGATGTAACAATGTATGAGTGGATAGGCTACTGGCAGTATTGCTGTGTATTTATTTGCAACACCCTGTACATAATGCAGTATTTTCACAATGCAGTTTCCATAAAATACGAGGTGCGTTCAAGTTCTAAAGTTTCCTAATTTATTTTTGAAAAACTATTGACCCTAGAAAGCTGAAACACCCGTCATTTGTCCACATAGTCAACCTCTAGCCATACACATTTTTTCACAACGCTGACGCCATGATTGCATCGCCGCTGCAGATGCTTCTATAGTGGTCTGTTTTGCCCACTGAAAAGCCGCTCGATGAGCAGAAGCTTTATTCTGTTCTTGCATAAGCGATTTTCCAGTAGACAAAACCGGTTCCTAAAAAAACTTTTGCGTCCTAAAACTTTCCCCTGTGATTAGCCTTTATGCAGAACTCTGTTACGACTAATCAGCTGGTCTCTGCCTGAGTGAGATGAAGGCTGTGAAGAAGACGACGAAGAAACTTTTGCGGCGACCTTGGGAGTTTTTCAAAAATAAATTAGGAGACCTTAAAACTTGGAACGCACTTTGTACAATAGTCCTCCTTTAACGATACTCTTATGGCATGGCTTTTATATTGCTTCTTCATTAGATTAATTGTAAGCAATCTCTATATAGCATGAATTTCTTTCCATTACACTTTTATGGTCAAATTAATGGAGATTTCTTCTGTAAATTCAGAAGCCATGCAACATTACAACAGATGGCACAAGCAGCTTGATGTTTGCATGTTTATCCAATAGGAGGTATCACGATATGCGGCTTCCTTACAATGCTAAAGCTCTGGACATGTGCAATACAAATTTTTTTCTCCTTCCTGTGGGCAGAGTGTCTCTTCGTATTAAATCCAAATACAGTTTCTTTTTCTACGTTTAAAAGGTGGTGGAGGGAATGGATAAAAAGTGAAGTTTTATCCATGGATACACGAGTTAAGTTTTTCTTTTTTCTAGTATCTGAATTACAGGTATTGGACACTGAAACTGAAACACCTTCGCAAATAGCACTGGATACCCCCAGGGCTGAATAGAACCTTCTGCTAGGTAATTAATCGTATGCATATCAATGAATTACGTGTCAGAGTTCTTGGTAGTCACTCCAGTAGAAAAGTTCGATAGTAAGCTTCAAATTGTCTGTGCAGAGCGCTATAATGGGAGACATATCCGACTTCAAAAGAGGGCAGATTGTTGGCGCGCGTCTAGCAGGTGCATCTGTGTCCAAAACTGCCACACTTTGTGATGTCTCACGTGCTACAGTATCCAGGGTGATGTGTGCATATGAACAGGAAGGACAAACCACGTCCAGGAGGAGCAACTGCAGGAGAATACGGAAGTTGTCGGAAAGAGATGTCAGGACATTGACCAGGATTGTTGCACGAAAGCGGAAAATCACCGCAGAAATGAATACACACCTCCAGGAACCTGTGTGCACGAAGACAATCCGTCGTTACCTGCATAAATCCAACATCCATGGCAGGGTTGCTATACCGAAGCCTTTCATCAGTAGTACAAATGCCTCCAAGCGGGTTCAGTGGTACCGGACACACAAAACCTGGACGTTGGATGACCTCAAACGCGTCATATTCTCGGATGAGTCCAGCTACACTGTCTTCCAAACAACAGGGAGGGTATTCGTCTGGAGGAGCCTCTCTGATGCCTACAACCCAGACTGCTTGGCAGCCACAGTCAAACACGGAGGTGGATCAGTAATGGTTTGGGGTACAAACTGTGCAGGACCTCTACCGATCCTTCCCAAGACGTGTTGCTGCTGTACTGGCTGCCCGCGGTGCCCCAACACCTTATTAAATAAAGATTTTGGATTTCTACCAGGTGTTTCAGTTTCAATGTCCAATACCTGTATATCCATGAGCAACACTGATAATTATAATTAGGCATACTTCAGTATGCTCTTAGGAGTGGGTGGGTTACGCAGAGAAGCCACATATCGCAATACCTCCTATTGCATTGAAAAATTGCCTGTATAACGGATTTATGAAATTATTTGATTTTTCTTTACTGATTCAGAGTTTCTTATAATGCAGTATGAATGAGTCCTATTATAAGACGTCGACTGTACACAAATTTAGAAAATTATAATTTTATCCTTCTGAACAAAAGTTTTATTAAATATCTACAGTATTTACATTAATACCAATATTTAAATAAAATAAAATTATAAAACACATCCTATAATTATTTAAAAAATTCCAATAAACTTGCTCATTCACACAGGCAAATTCAATGGCATAGCAAAAAAGGTGAAGGCTTATAATGTTAGCACTTTATCTTTGACACATACAGAAGAGCTAAACAACTTAATCCAAATTCCTTTTCATACTCCAGCTGCTATTTGTTTTTGGATTCTTTCAAACGTCCTTTGATCGTTGTGCTTTTTCCGTGCATACATCGCTAAAGCCGACAGAGATCCCAAGCAAAACGTGGCCCCTTCAAAGAACCAAAAGTTCCTTCGTTCCAACCAAGGTACTCTGTCACAGCTATAAAAGTGAAATGACATTTTAAAAAAATGAATATAACAAATTATCTAGAATACAATTTTATTATTAAAAAATTTACTGTTCTCTTTCCTTCATTCAATTGTACAATTACCTCAGAAGTATATTTAACTCGAATACAGGTCACAAAATTTTGTACTCCAACTTAACTGAGAGAACTGGTGTGCGGCCTTTACACAACTCAAGTTAAAACTATCAGCATATCTTCACCAGCTTTTGCCACATTTGATTTAATCGCAAACAAGAAGCTATATTTCACTTAAATTTTATTAAATTAATACATATTTATTATTGTAAACATCGTGGCAAGAGCACCTTGTATTCACCGAACCATAAAGTTCAGTTTAGTAGATTGTTTAAAAGACCAGTTAATAGCCAACAATGGTGACAGTGCAGAATAGCATCCCCTAACTTCCTTGGCTGCTATATACAAGACTGGTCGCATTCATGTTCTGCATTTATTACAGTGTCACTTCTAACAAATGAGGAAATAATTTGCCTTACTTTTTTAACTTATTATAGATTTCAAGCAGAAAAACAGTTGCCAAACCATCGTTACTGGGCAGCCATTTTGAATTGCTTCTAAGAAAACCTGATATGTTGCCTCTAAAAAAAAGCAGAGACTTAAGCTTTATTTCACTCTTTTCATAATGAAATTATTAATCACGTTTATTCAGGAATTATGGAAAGTAAATATTTTTGGCTCTTTGCGTTCAGAAAGTAAGGGACCACAATTTATTTCTCTGAAAGCATGGCACACACAACTTCGCAACTCAGGCATTGCATCACTACAACCTTCCATTGCCTATTTTTCAAAAAAAAAGTCTCCTTCCATTTCTTTGGCTCATGTCAGTGTTCCAGAAGAGCATCGGTATCATTCTTGGTCTTGCTCATTCAACCGCTTTTTCACAGCACACGCAACATTATCATCGGACTAAAATTGGATACCGCAGAGTGGATTTTTAAAAAAAGCCAAAATGTGGAAGTCCCTCGTATACAAGAAATTCAATCATAGCACACTGCTTGTAATGTGCATCACAGACATATATCATTTTTAACACTCGCTATTGCACTGCTACCTGATAGCGGAGCTTGCAACTCCACACAATAGAAGCAAAAGGTTCAAACTATAATCGGGGAAGCAAAGCTCGGGTGATTTGGCGGTCAGGCCAAAATGACTTTAATCGAAACCGAGTCTTAAATGGAAAATACAGTTTTAAATAAGTGACTGCATACTAATACATTATTAGGTGAACGTAAAATTCCAAGATTGCAGAAGTTATTTTCTAATCTAGTTCATTAGATGAAATGTAATTTGCATCTAATTTCCTAAAAAAGCAGCACAGGGTGGGGAAGGAGGGAGAAGCCGCCTGTGAAGCAGAAGGCCAGAGGGAGGTTTTATCAAGTGCGGAAGTTCCCTTCATTTTGGCTTGGCCGTTGCAGACGAGTGGCACCATTTTGATTTCACTTGAATAGCATTGGATCTATTAGGAGCTGTGCTTCCCGTCGAGTAATTCTTCCCTGCTATTCGCTACTTTCAGTGAATAAAGAGGGCGCTGATTTATTTTGAAAAAATGGCTGCGAAAAGTAGGATTCTTCCATTTTTAAACTAAAAAATAGATGACTGTTAAGATAAAAATCCGTTCTAATAACTACTATGAGAGAATGATATCTGGGATTGGTGCTCTGTGTTACAAAACCCATGTTTAAACTAATTCGAATCCTACTTAGTTCAGTTCAAGTAATGCCACAAGGGCGGCGCCACTTAAGCTGAAAGTAGCGAATAGTGCTGGCACAAAAGAAAAGGGAAATGGATGGATGCATAATATACGCTGTCCAAAAATTGTCTGTAGACTTTAATACTTGTTTAATAATAAACAAGAAACGGTTTTCAGCATGTGAAAAGTAAACTCGAAGTTATTTTTCCTTATTCATAAACCTCAATGTGTGCATCCCTCGTGGAGTGCAAAAACATTGAGAATGTGTGTCTTCAAGTCTACTAGATCTGCAATTTTGGTTTGGTACATCTGGTCCTTTAGGAAACCTCACAGGAAGAATCCAATGGTGTGAGGTCAGGTGATCGAAGTGACCACCTAATCAGATCTTGGTTCTGTTGTACTTTGGTATTTGACTTAGTCTCTATGAACCAAGCAACACAGCTTTTTCCTGTGGAGTCCACGTTTCTTGTCAAAACTGCTTTACCTTATAAAAAAAAAAAAAATAACCATAAACACATTTCTAACAAAAAAAAAAAAACAAAAAAAAAAAAACACCAAATCAGATCAAGGAAAAACAAAACCAAACACGAGTTTACTTGTCACATGTTGAAAACTGTTTCTTGTTATCTTGTATAGCGTTGTAGTTATTAAAGTCTAAAGTTGTAAAGATAATTTATGGATACTCTGTATAAGCACTTTTCGATCGTACATGTCTGATGTCTGCTTTATTCAGAGTTTGTGAAACAAAACTGTTCAAGGCAAACTAAAGGATATAGTAATTATATAAGAATAAGAGAATAGTAAGCCAATCCGCATATCATATTCAACAATCAATTAATCGAGAACCAGATTTCTTTAGGTTTCACTTCAGCAGCGATTTCACTAAGGGAATGCCAGGAATAAGTAATGGGTTGAACGAGTTTTTTTCCCTTTATGCATGCGATAATTTTCTTTTTCTTTCATGCTAGGTATTAAAGGACTCTTCAAATTTTTTTTCTATCAGCTAGCGTAGAAATAAATTGCGGTGCATTACTTTTTGAACGCTCCTTGTATAATAAAATTCCTATTGAAATTAAAAACCTTAGAGTAAGATTTTGCAAAAGAGGCACCTAAAAAATTGGATTAATTCTGCATGTGATCCTCATAGTTTATTGCCATATGAGTTTTAAAATTTGCATTTACATGTTTTTGCCCCACTTTGACTATTTATGGGGCTTTTTGGTCCCATTTCTCATTTCATAGAATTTCTTTAAATATTTAACGTTTTTAAATAAATTTTAAATTTTATATCAATCCTATAAAATATTACTTTGTATCTTATGAATAAATAAATTATAAACTGTAGAATGATCTAGGAGTTTTTTTTGTTTTTTTTTCTTTATCATGCCATACATCCAATGTAATATTTTTTTTGTAGGAAATGGGCCTGGCTAATCACATAACTGATAAAAAAAAGTTCCTGGCTGACTTTTCAGATATGCACTTTAGAGATAAGAAAAGAATAATGGAAGCACAATATAAGCCTTGCCTTTATTGTATAACAAAAGGTTATTGAGCAAAATGGTTTATACATAAAAGAAAATTTTTTACTTAAATATACAAACTTTCTTTTTAACCCAACCCAACATATGTAAACAAACTTGTTTCAAGAAGGCATTCACTTTGTTGTCATCTTTAAGGTTAATACAGCAATTTTAATTTGAATTTTAAGGGGGCGAAAAAAAAAAAAAACGTATTCCCCAAAGTCTTATTCTAAATTTGGGGGGGTGCGACCTGTATTCGAGTAAATCAAAGGGTTTTTATTTTCATGTAAGACAAATATGCACTTAACAAATTTAACAATAATTATTTCTTGAGACTTCAATATGAACACCATTATATTACATAACCAAGGGAGGTTCGACCTACGTAATGTTAACAAATGCAACATCTGCAGGTGGCAGATTTTTTCCTGCATAAGCATATATGCTTCATAAACATGAAAATGTAATTGTAGGCTAGCTTACAATGAACAATCACTTTCTCTATGTGACTGAATTAGAGCCAACATTCCCAAGAGTGATGCTCCAAGCAGACAACATATGCTGTGGACATCAAGTTCCAAGAGATTTATTAATTTGATGGCATCTTACAATTTTCTTAAATTAAAATCTTAATAAACAAATAGTTCTTTTTATCTGCTCTAGGCTTATTGTTTGCATTGGGGGGGGGGGGGGGCAAGTTTTTATACTTTTAATAGAGAAATACAACAACGGCTTCCATGTCCACAATGACTCAGTGGTTATAGCATTGGGTGTTATTTGAAGGTCCCTGGTTCAAATCCAGGCTGCAGAATTTTCTCTAATTACAGTAGAACCCTGAGAGAATCCTTATTACCCAAGCTTCTAAGTTATATCGTGTGTGTATTTTTTTTTCCTGGGAATGTCAGGAATCTCACGATTCAAATTCAGAATCAAACGAAGACCCATTAATACAAAAAATTTTTTATTCAGTTGGTTCTATACAGGGCGTTTTTGAACTCGGTGCACAAACTTCAACGGGTGATAGGTGAAAACATGCTGAACATTTTTACCAAAGAATGGATGGTCCAAATTGCACCATTAAATAACTACCTCATCGGCATGACAAATAAATTAACCCAGACATGACAAATCATGCATAATTCAACTGGAAATGGGTCGAGTATTTCCAACATTTTTCCCTGTATATGAATTTATTGGTGAACTTTGGACCATCCATGCTTTGGTAAAAAATGTTATCACCTATCATCAGGGGCGGATTTAGACTTGATGAGTCCCTAAGCTATATGAAGCCCCTACCAAGTTAAACTAAGATTGTGAAGCCCTACGCTGTAGCTTATTTAGCTTATACGTAAATCCGCTCCTGCCTATCACCCTGTGAAGTTATGCACAGAGTTAAAAAACACCCTGTATTCATTTGAAACTACTTTGGCTCATGTAATATAATCTCCACCAGCTGATATTTTCCTACTCAGGAAATGGCAAGAAATTGCTGCAAAGAATCGATCAACTGTTCAACTGAAACAAAACTTGACAATTATTTAAAAATGAAATAAACTTCATACATTACCGTAATTCACTGTATACTTTTGATTATCTGAAACACCATATTTTAAATAGTATATAGACAATACATTATACGAGGGTGTACCCAAAAGAAACCGGAATTGTGGTGTTGATAGCCAAGCGCTTATATTATCGACTTCTCCCACCAGGTGAGTTAGGCCAACACTTCCTCTGTCGTTACGCCAAGTGGCGTTGCTAGGGAAGCTTTGTGCGCAGTCTCTGTGAGCCGTTATGTAAAGACCGTTTTATTTGTGCGGCGTTTTTGGATGTGAGGGGTGTTGTGCAAACAGAATTCATTCCTTCCAAACTCAACAGGGATAGGTGAGTAAAGGGGGTGGGTCACGTTTTTGTTTTGGTGCACAGTGAGGGCTGTGTGAGCGGATGGAGCACATCACAGTAGACATGGCTGCAAAGGTTTGATCTCGGACCTCAAAAAATGCAGTACACCAACTGCTGTCTAGAAAACATACAGCAACACTTTCTTTGAGTATAAGTCGTGCTTTGGGGTCTTTCTAAGTGGTTTCCCTGGTGATAACCATTAATAGGTGCAATGAATATTATTGTAGAGTACCCATTTTTCATCACATGTAATGATCCAGTCCAGCAGTGACTCAGTGATGATATTATAGCAAGGAATAGCACTTGCAGTCGGGCATTGCATTTTATTGCTACCGACAGAGCATGGGGAACCTGACGATATAATATTTGTTTACTTTTCCCAGTATATGAAGATGGTTATACGCAGTTCCCTCTGTCACAGAGAGTTGTCTAGCTAATTCGTGATTAGCTTCAATGAGTGCCTTCCGTGCATCTTCATCAACAGCAGGTGTCTGTCCAGAGCAGGGGTTATCTTCGAGGAATTCATTTCCATCTCGGAATTTAAAAAACCAAAACAAAGCCTTCAAATCATGTAGGACAGAGCCATTTCTGTTAAAGGGTTCGGGTGGTATTCATTGTCAAAGACCAGGGTGCAAAAGCACAAGAACTTTTCAAATGACTTGATATAACTTTTTTTTGGCATTGCTATTGGGTCACTGCAAATGAAATGTCCTATAAAATGAGCAAGAAATTTCAACACGAATAACTGAAAATGATGCTATCTTGCCTAGTCAAAAGAACCCCCCTATGAATCGACATAGTTGCCACCTGTCCGACAAGGCTATGATCCCTGAATGAAAAAAAAAGTCTTTCAGCTGGGATCTGAAGAATTCATCACTTGCAAGGTGAACCTTGTCTGTCGAGACATGTTTCCCCGATCGAAAGTGATCCAGGTGAAAAACAAATGATGGCCTGTAAATCCAGGGAATAGGAAGAATGAGGCAATGCTTCCTTCATAGCCCAGTTCGGGCATTGTGCTGGAGCAGAAGAAGAACTTACCTGTTGACCAATGCTGGTCCTTTCTGCAGCAACTTCTGGTGCATCTGTTGCAACTCAGGACACTACCATTCTTTGAAACTCCAATGAATTATTCCAGCTTTGCTAGAGGCTGTGCCCAGCTTAACCACTGTCCAGATCGTTTACGATTATCGTATAGGAACCAATGCTTGTCGCAGATAATTCAATGCAACAGAGGCTCCTGTTTATTCCTGGCAAGCAGAGATGTGCAGTCTTCCAAACACCTGTACTTTTTGGCAGTTTTGAGTTCACGAGGTACCCTCATGTCCATTCCTTCGACCTTATCCAGCGCAGCCAGATGCCAGATAACGAAGCATTTTGTTCTTCCCAAATGCTTTATTACTGTTCTGAGCAGCAATTCTTACTGAATGGCCCAGTGTAAATTCATATAGGAAGATGACGATTCTCAAATCACAATTCTCCACAGTTGCTTTGCAAGCCGTGTATGCCTGAACAAGAAAAGCGTGAAACTTGTTCTTCACATGTCTGCTACCTATCTATAGGAAGTATGCGATGTAATAACTCCACAAGTGGGTGCTTCCACTCCGCCATAGGGAGGAGTGGTCTCTAATGCTCCGGACGTTTTATTTGCACCGACCCAACACAACATTATCATCATTGTAATCATTAGCAAGCAACATTTCAATTACGCAAATGTAAGTTTAAAAAAAAAAATAAAAGAGCTAAAAGAAAAACCTTAAGTTCTCATTACATCATAAAAAGACAATAGTCCCGTTTATTAAACAGGCAGTGCATTTAAATTTTACCATTTCAATTTTTTTTTTTTTTTTAAATGAGGGAAGAGAACAACTATACCTTTTCCAAGTATCACCATGATGAATACAAGTAACAAATTCTTTAAATCCTGTATGACAATATGGTAGGCTTGCTTTCTGTGGTGGAAAATAAACAGAAAATGACGATTTTTTTTTTTTCTAGAAGATGTTTTCAATAAAAATCTACTGTGTAAAAGGGGTGAATTTGCGACAGAATGAAAATTCAGTATTTCAAATCTCCCACGGCAATGCCCTCAATCTTCAGGCAACTTGATATGTGATGTCATTTAGCACCCCATTAGAAATGGTTCTCCTACTTCTGTGTATTACTGTCAGTCATCTTAGCATTTATCACTGTGTGAACATTAATGCTGATTTGCTTCAAAATTTTCATCTGTAATGAATTAGCACTGAAGATAATACAGTCGATATCATTTATACTGACCTCCAAGGGACCATGAAAAATCGAACGTTATATGCAGTTTCGTTATAAACGATATTGCTCTTTATCTGGTCCTTATGCTTCAATGTCGATGTTAACATGTAATTATTCAATTGGAAAGTATCGGATTCAAAGACATTTTCTCACAATCCTTCCAAATCATTGACACGATAGAGTGAGATACAGTCGAACCTGGATACCTTGAATTTCATGGGAACAGGAAAAAAAAATTGAGATGAAAAGATTTTGAGATATGGAGGGTTACTTTAAATCAAGATTATTTTTAGGTTAATAAAAGTACTATAGAGAACAATAAGCGATAAAATGGTACATGTATAGAGAGTTACGCCACATACAAATGGCGCCAATTAGTGTCAGAAACGCAGAAACCTGCGCATTCTTAAACATCTCATACGCAACAGAGACTGCCAAGAAGATCTAAAATTTTTCGTGATTTCTTTTTTCCCCTCCCTGTAACACATAACTCAAATATATTTAAATTTGCATTTCACTGGCGCACAAAGTCAAAATTCGACATAGTAAGGTTTTCCGAGAAAATGTTTTGAGACAACGAGGGAAAAATACATTGAATTAATAGTGAAAATGCAGGAAATAAATTTTTTTTTCGAGAAATCGAGGTTTGACCGTATATTCAATTCTCTGCACACTATGTTGTTGAATTTTAGCTTTTTCTTCCACAGTTAAGGATTCTTTTAGGAGCCATTCTTGTTAATACAACTGCAGCAGCCACAGATGTATCCGAGTGAGTTTTGCAACTCAAAAAAAATTTTTTCTGGTAAAACAGATCCAAAAACCAAGGAAATCTGCTAAGTTGGCAATACTGAAATTGACTGACTGATGAAAGGGATTTGAGACTAAACCCACCCCGAAAAGGAAGATCTTTCCCACGGGCGTCCACACCTCTGTCGCCAATGGAATCGGTCATTATAGCAGACAGGGGATCCCTTCCGAAGGAAGTGCGTGATCTCAGGATTTCCCCCCTGAAAAAATCCTCGTCGTCAAGCCAAGATTGAACCCGCGTCCTCGGGTGTCAGAGGTGATCACGCAACCACTGAGCCACCGAGGCCGATTATGTTTTTAGTAACAATTTTGTGAAACACACAAATGTAAATAACCCCATAACTATAATACAAATCACCATGACTTGATGTGTAAATATGTACACCATTCTGCAAATTAATTGAAACAAAGCATGTTTTCTATATTATCATAATCCCGTACTCAAAAACCTGAAAAGCCCATTTGATCATTTTTTTATGTTGGCTGATGCAATCATTACATCAGCAGCAACTGTATTGCATCAGATTTTTGAATCCTGTCCGATCACTGTAGTGACATTGGCTGATGGAATCATTAAGTTACCAGCTACAGTAGTAACAGATGTGATTCAACTGCCGTTCGAGAACAATGTGACACCTAGAAAACATATGAAGAACACTCATATTGAGAGATTGCTTCAGAGCTTAACAACTGCCAGCTGTGTCATCAAGTTGAAGCAGGAAACCAGATCGGTTTCTCATAAACGTTGTGCTGAATATTCAGTCCTTCCCTCACTCTTTTCACACTCTGTACTTACACGATAGCTTTTCTCTAGAGCTGATGTTCGGTTCCATTTTTACTTTTTAATATTCATGGATGTCTGACCTTTGAATATTTAATTAAGCCTCTCTTCTATGTCTGGGAGTTTTGTCAGGAAGCTCAGGAAGCAACTGACCCTCCCTGTCGGGCCACAAGGCGGCGTTGCTCGAACAAAGGAGGTATGCTTAATTGGCCTATTTGAATTATTGGAGTTACGTTATGAGAAAGAGAGACTGCACGGACTGGGGCAATCCATCGAATACTTAATTCTTGATTGGACAGTTTCCATATTTAAGAGCTGGTTGCCCTTTGCAAGACGATAGTGAAAGCTTCTTGACCTTCCTCTTGTCTACGACCAATTAAGGTCTGAGATTCTTTTGGGTGGATTTGGTGCCTACCGACTACTATTTCACGGATGTTCTCTGCCCGTTTTTACTCAATCACTGCTTGCCTCTTCCCTTACTTTTCCATGTTTCTTTAATAAATGCATACTCTTGGCCCAGTCTCTCTCTCTCTCCCTCCTTCCTTTCCCATCTACGTGTGTTTTGCCCTCAGCAAGTGAAGTCGTCATCGTCGTCGTCCGCAGTTAAGCTAGGGAACTCTGGAGTGAGTTGTTTTAAGAATTTAAATTTCTTTTTTTTTAGTAGGTCGACCCTTTAACTGCCTTTGTTCGGATTCGCTGGACCTTTCTCATTGTTATTATTATAATTATTACTACCATAAATATTCTACTATAACGCGACCTCTTGTATAACGCGACTCCACTTTTTCGGCCCAAAAAATCGGCAGAAATCCTATCCTCTTGTATAACGCGACCCCCATTTTTGACTCCTCGCGAGAAATAAAATGTACAAACTTATACAAAAAAAGAAGAAACTAAATAATAAAAAAAAACAGAAAAAAAAGAAAAAGTACCTTAGTTTTGCTGAGTGAAGAATCTCTAAGTCCTGAATCACTAAATGCAGGTTGAAGAATCACTAAATAATCAGTTTTTTTCATCGAGGCAGTTTGGAAGTTTATTGCCCTACACTGATATGGAAAGCTTTCTCACTTGCACATCGACAAAAAAACACAACAGTACATCAATTTTCTTAATAAAAAGACAAGTAATCTTTATTCAGTTTAATATTTTCACTACATAAGCTTTCTTGTAGGCTTTGGTACGAGGCAGTTTGGAAGCAGGCCTATTTAGAAGTATCAATGTTTGGGAGAAGTTATTATCGATGTTGTTAACGATGTTGTTATTATCGATGTTATTATCGACGATCGGCCGCAGTCGTCGGATGGCTGATTTTTATCCTCTAGTATAACGCGACCCAGCAAATTTAGATGCTTTTTTAGGCCAAAAAAATTCGCGTTATAGTAGAATAAATACGGTATCTTTTTGTCTTTTTAATCTTTTTTCATGTAATTGTACTTCTCTTATTTTTATTATTGTTATCCAATATTGTATCACATTAAACTGTGTTATTTCTGTTAAAGGATTTTTTTTTTTAAGCAGCGTTATTTTTAAGTATCCCTGATCATCCCCGTTCCTCATTTCAAGTTTGGTAGTGGTTCAACCTCCTGAATTCCACACCATACGACTTTACCATCTTCATCACAACGCAAATTCAGGAATCGTTGAATCCCATCCTCCCGTTCTCCGCAATGTAAAGGAAAACGAGATCGTAAGAAGAAAATTGTTTCCGAGAGATGACGCTTTCTTGTTTCAACAAAGCAAAAAGGAGCCCCGCAAGACTTGAAATTGTTTCAATTCATTTGCACAAAGGTGTAGAAGAAGAACGGGCTTCTCAGCAAACCAAATAGTTGAATTTGAATTTAAGGGATTTTAGATATTTGAAAAAAAAAAAACCCAAATAAAGTGTCAGAAAATCACCCCTGATTACGACAGTTCAAAGTTTCTTACTGCTAATTAAAAATTTTTATACCTTCTCAAAACTATTGCATGGTTTACATTTCTCTTTAACTTTGAATTCTTCCCATAACCAACATTTATCTTCACTTTTGTTCTGGGAAAATGCCATTTCTAAGTTTGCTTCCGTATCGGAAAGGAATTTAACATAAATCACAATAAATATAGTTATCCTAAGGAGAAACAATTAATAAAATATTTTAAATTTCAAGAAAGTAGCATAAAATGTACTAAGATAATTAATTATTCATGATCTAATACGACGTATTGCAACTTGCGGCTTCCCTGCAATGCTCATCTTCTGGAAATGCACTACACAAATTTTTTGTCCTTCCTGTGAACAATGTCTGTTCGTACTAAATCCAAATACAGTTTCCTTTTTCTACATTCAGAAGATGGAGGGGAAGGTGAAAAGTAACATGTATCATCCATGGATATACGAATAAGTGTTTCTTTTTTCTAGCATCTGGATTACATCTAACCACAGTGATGCTTAATTAGATATACAGGGATTGAACAAAATACCGTAATTTACTGTAATAACGCCGCAGTGTTGGATAAGCCATATTGATAAAAACTTTCTTAGTCTTCATTTTCTTTATTTTCATCATTATCATCAGCAATAGTTTTATATGGTTAACAAGCAGCTCTGTGATGTATCAGGTCGTTGCAAGGTGGATTTCAATATCAAATGTCGGATTTCGAGGTAGGTTCCGCGCTTCAGCACGGTTTCCACGTTTAGTAGCAAGTACCCATAACAAAGTGGTACGTTCCCAGAGATAAACCTATCAGCGACCAGCTGCCTGAAATTTGCATGTCTGCGATGATATTTAATAGCGTTTGAACCCAAGCGAAGATAGTCATGACTTCATATAAATTACGTATGATAATGCATGTTGAATCACACTGCATCCAACGCCTCTCGAAACATCAATAAGGTATTCGGTGTAGGCACGAACGTACTGTCCAATGTTGGTTCCGAAAATTCCGGGTGGAAGTGACGGACCTGGCAAACGAGCCACGCAACAGACCACCCAACGTGTTGAATGACGCTGATCTGTGGAAGAGGACCTGTCAAAAACTGTTCAGGACCTTGCAGGGGATAATGCTGTATCAGCGTCGACTGTCAGTAGACACCTTAGGATCATCGGCAAGGTGAAAAAGCAGAACAAATGGGTCCCACATGAACTTATGGTTACAGTTTGGTGGAACATCCGTGGTGTAGTCCATTACAGCTTCCTGCAGCAGGGGGAGACGATCACCGCTGCGACCTACTGCCGTGAACTGCATCGTATGCACACAAAACTGTGTCAGCAACAACCTGCACTTGTGCATCGCAGAGGCGTCCTTCTACTGCATGATAACGTGGGTCCGCACGTTGCACGAATGACCGTGCAGGCGTTATAGGCTCTGGGCTACAAGGTGCTTCCACACCCTCCGTACTCCTCTCCAGACCTCTCCCCTATTGACTACCATCTTTTCCAGAGCCTGGACACTTTTCTCCGGAGGAAAACATTCCTAACCCAAGCAGACGTCGAAAACGCATTCTGGGAGCTTATTGAGTCCCGGAACTATGGATTCTATAGCAGAGGGCTTGAGAAGCTGCCAAATCGTTGGCAACAATGTTTGGATTGCAATGGGGGTTATTTCGAATAGCACGTATGAAGGTGTCCTTTCCAGAGGGCCATTAAAGATGACCTCTGCAATCCGAGATTTGATATGCATCGACCTGATATATTATATGCTAATTTCATTTGAAGTTCAAAGCAATTCAAATGTTGAGAAGTTACATTCGTTTTTTTTTTTTTTTTTGGCGACGGAAAATTCAAATGAAAAGTCGTATAATGAACTTCAAATGAAATTAGCGTATAATATACATCACAGAACTTTAATTACCCTTATTTATAATGTATAGTTCATTATACAGGGTGAATACAAAAGTCTGAGCCACGTTTTTATTTTTTGAACCAAAGCAGATATGTCAATTTTGATGAATCCAATGAATAGGAGGTTGTGGGTGGCCTATCCCATGGTGCACTATTCATCATCCCAAATATGCAAATTAGGACACATTCAAAATATATCTCAAAAACCGTAAGGGATAGAGAAAAAAACCCAATTGCAAACTTGTTCAGCATAAAAAAACAAACAAAACAAAAAGGAAATCATCTAAATCGGACCAACCAATCACCCACAATCAGAAGACCATGTTGACCATTTCCAGAACAGTGTAGCTTGCCATCCTGGAATTGTTCTGTCTTCTGTGTGCTGAAACATGCCTTTTATTTGCTTTTCCGCACGAAAGTGAATGTGAGTATGGTTAATTTATGTTAATTTTTTGATTTGCATGCTTTACATGGTGGAAATATCAACATTCAGTTTTCCTTGTGCAGTGTGACTGTTTGTAAGCTACAAACAGTTCACCACGTGATTGTGGGTGATTGGTTGGTCCGATTTGGATGATTTTTTTTTTTTGTTTTGTTTGTTTTTTTACGATGAACAAGTTTGCAATTGGATTTTTTTCTCTATCCCTTACAGTTTTTGAGATAAATTTTGAATGTGTCCTAATTTGCATATTTGGGATGATGAAAAGTGCACCATGGGATAGGCCACCCACAACTTCCTATTCATTGGATTCATCAAAATTGCCATATCTGCTTCGGTTCAAAAAATAAAAGGGGGTTCAGACTTTTGTATTCACCCTGTATATTACATAAATTCACTTTTCATTTGAATTTCCCGTCGCCAAAAAAAATACAAATGTAACTTCTCAATATGAAGGGCAACTTCAACATCATTTCGATGAGATAAAGTGGCCAGTCTGTTCACTATCTGTTCTGGCATTTATATTGAGAAGTTACATTCCTGTATTTTTTTATTCTCTTGGAGAATCGCGAGAACCTCCCTGAGAACCCAAAAATAATTTTTTTGATTCAATTTGTTGCTGGTCCCCTATTTGCCTTCAGGACAAAACCATCACTGAAACATAAGGGTTGTACAAATGAAAACGAAAATTTGTGTGGGGAAAAAAAAAAAAAAAAAAGATGACGTGTAGGATCGTAAATTTTTGTTTCTCAACAATTGCGAAACCCCACATGCAAATTGAACAACAGATTCAAGTGTTGCGTCACGTGAGAAAGAACGATAGCTCATGCTTCGAAGCTCTGCGAGTGACTGCTTCGTCCAAACAACAAAATGGAGTCAATGAAACAGGAACAGAGAGCAGTAATTCCTTTTTTGACATGTGAAGGAGTTTCAGTTTCTGAAATTCATCGTCGTATGCGGAACGTCTATGGAAACGACTGCCTAACCTTCACTCGTGTTTGGGCATGGAGCAAGAGGTTTTCGGAGACACAGTCGTCATTGCAAGACGATCAACGACCTGGACAAGCAAACTGCGCCATCACGGATGATTCCAAAGGAAAAATTGATGCTGTCTTAAAGGAAAACAGAAGAGTGGCAATCGATGTTGTGGTTGCTAAAACCAGCCTTAGTCGTGGAACTGTTCACTCAATTATCAGAAACCATCTGCACTACAGAAAAATCTGTGCACAATGGGTCCCGCATCGTTTGACATCAGAACAACTTGGAGTTCGAAGGCCATGTCCCTCCCACATTTGACTCGCTATGAACAGGAAGGAGAGAGCTTTCTCGACAGAATCGTTACAGGGGATGAAACTTGGTGCTTTCATTTCTAGCCCGAAAGCAAACGTCAAAGTTGTCAATGGAAGTATTATGGGTCACTACCCCTCAAAAAATCAAAAGCAATCGCAAACAGCATGGGGAAAGTGATGTTGACCGTGTTTTTTGATCGCAAAGGCCCAATTTTACTGGACTCTCTTGATAAAGGCACCACAGTTAACACGGCACAATATGGGGAAACATTGAAGGCACTTCTTACAGAAGGAGTGCTTCTTCTTCACGACAATGCGTGTCATCATACCTCGAAAGCAACGATAGACCTCATCAAAACATTCAACTGGGAAGCAATGCAGCATCCAGCTTACAGCCCTGACCTATCCTCATGTGACTTTCACGTGTTTGGGGATCTCAAGAAACATGTGAAAGGCCGCAGGTTTCAGTCGGACGATGAAGTGAAGGAAGAGGTTTTGAAATTGTTCCACACGCAACCAAAAGACTTCTTCCATAAAGGAATTACACGCCTTATTACACCGTGGGATAAATGCCTTAATGCATTTGGAGAGGATTTTTAAATTCCTTGTATACACTTTGGATAAAATAAATATTTTTCGTTTCCATTTGTACGACCCTTATATATGAGGTGTAACATGCTCTTTACACCCCCTGGAGTTTTAGGTCTTTATGTTATTTTGTCCAGCCACTGTATGTCAGTTTCTATCTGAATAGAACCGATTTCTCCTGATAGGAGAGCCACCTAGGGGAGGAATGGTTAAAGGATCCAATTTTTGGGAATAAATTTTTGTAGTGACGAGCCTTGTTTTCTACAGTCCAAAGATCGTTCCAAAGCTCTGTAGTGCTTCTCCGAACACAATTCTTAAAAGTTGAGGCGTCTGCTCGTGACGATTTAGCTGGCTTTTCCCCTGTTCTAGCCCAGTGTGCGAGCTTATCAGCAAGCTCGTTACCATTAATTCCACGGTGGCCAGGGACCCAGAGAAATTTTATGTGGTAATTCTTAGAAATAAGTAGTTGTAATAAGTTTATCACTTGGCCGACAAGGTTTTTGAAGTGCCAGCGGTGCTTGTTGAGGAGCCCACTTTTAGAATCTGTAAGGATAAGACAGAAATCCGGGGGAAGGGTTGCTATCAATAGCAACGAACAATGAATTGCCGTTAGTTCAAGCTGATAAGAACTAGTAGCAGGCTTAATTTTTTGCGAAATTAAGTGTTTGTTCTTTAGATAGACACCAATACCACCAACGGGACACGAGGGGGACAGGGAAGCGTCCGTATACAATTTAGTGAATGCAGACAATTTCTCTCTTAGAAACTCATTGAACAGACGGTTAATCTTCGGTATGTGCACAATCGCGTGATGACTAAATCCGCAAATTGAAATGTCGCGATTCCTGTAACCGGCCGGGGGGAAACCAACTGACCCCTGTAACCAAATAAGTTGGGGTATACATCAGTACGTTAGAGGGGGGGTCTGGGGGGCGAGGCCCCCAGTCTTTAAAAAATAAATTCACAGTTGCGATTTGACTCGCAGTTGTGATTGTGCAGATACCGAAAATTTACCGAACAGACTGTTGCATATGGATGGCGTGGGGGCCTCAACTACCCAATTCGGAGTTTCAGGGATGAGGTCGAAGATGCCTTTTTATATACAGATTATGTTGGTATAAACAGTCATTGATTGGTGGATACAAAGTCATAGATTGGTTGGAAGATAGGTGGGAGTAGAATAGACTCGAAAATTTTTGCAAATGAGGGAAGGATATGTGAATATGAATATCATAATAGGGGCGACTGCTTAATGCAGCCCTTTGAGCACCCACGCTCATATAAGGTAATTCATTCCACGACTTAATTTGTTATCCACGTGATCCTTATATTTACATGGGATAACCACTGTATTTTCGTTGGAGTATTCCTACCAAATTGATAATCATTCTATCAAAAAAAGGAAACATCAATATCACCATATATCCAATCGAGAATCCTATTTCGTAATAATAATGGTTACAAATCTAGTATTACTCAAGTTTACATCATATTTATTTTAAATAACTGTAAGGAAAATCTCTGTAGTATAATTTTCTGAAATTAGCAAACGAATAAGAAAACCAAACAATTACCAATTACGATTAAAAATTTCCATAATTTAAAATTAAACAGATCCGAGTCAATGAATCAATAATCAAAAAAGGTAAACACACTCACGATGTTAACGTAAGGATGGTGAGAGACATCCGCTTAACCGTGCAGATCTCTATCATTTTAACATCTTGTTAAGATCTGAGCTTCTTGAAAACGTTATTCGATCCGAAGAAACTATTAAATTAAGAAAATAAAAAAAGAAAGAAAATAAGCGTTGTAAACAGAAGACATCAACCCCGAACGAACAGCAGCAGCAGCAGATGTGGTGCCGAGAGTGTGCCGCCGAGTAGCATAACGCGTACATCGGAACCAATAAATCTCTGGCATGTAATAAAACCAGATTTTTTGCGCTTCCGGTTTTAAGAAGTTGACATTTAATAAAGGAACGCGATACACGATCTAGGTCTATTTAACGGGAAACGTTAAAAAACGATCACTTTTCGGACCTATAAAGAGGTGTTGTTTCGTTCCATAAAACAAGGAGCGCTCGAACAGGCGCGAATGGCTCGCAATTTCAGATGAACGGCTTCTTCTTCTAAAACCTGAATCTGGTTTTCAATGATTTTTAATAAAAATTATGGTTTTCTAGCCATCATCACCGGGAACGATATCCGTGTGGAAAGGATTATGTGCTAGAATATTGCACTGTTTTTTACAAAGCGTACCATTAAAGGGGTTGTTATTCTCTTAAAGAGCCGATTCAGTAATGGAGTGGAAGAATCTTCGCCGAGGCTGCTGATGCTAATCGTTGTAGCAATGTTTTATTGGATGAGAAATAGGCGGTGTTAAAAAGAAGAAAATGAGCGAGCAATGTAGCCTCATTGACAGGTTCTCATAATAATAGTAGCAGAGGCAGTACTTGTATTGACCGAATAATTCATAGAGATTCAGAATCCGGTTAGTTTGGACAATTTAATTCGAATAAGAACGTTGATTGTTTAGTCTCGTAGGCACACGTACATAATGGTAAACAGCTTGCATGAACATTGCCTGCTTTTCTTCTTAAACAACATGACAAGATTTGATCAATTTCTCCTATTATAACACCGTTGTTTGGCTAATATATCATCGTAACATGCAATGACCTATATTAGTCCATGTCGCTTACTTTTCATATTATTTATGCCTGGGAATTGGTATTCACGTAAGAACACGAACACACTAAACGATCGCACATTCGATTCTTAATTGCGACAATACAAATGCAAATCTCTAGCTTTGCTCGGCAAAATTGGGCTCCTACCACCTCGCCAATAGCTCAGTGGTTACTCAAAACACTGTTAGTATATGTTTTAGAGTATACAGAACACGAATACTACGATTGTAGCGAAATAAAATGCAATTCGTCATTCATCTCCTTTGATATAGCTTCATCATCAATGAAAATTTAAATCGCACTCTTCAATCGAAACTCTTAAAGCAAAAATCTGATCGTGAGAAAATTTCCATGCATAAATGACATATCTGACGATGTAAATATGCCATAAACATTATTACGACATTTTTTTTATTTATTTATTTTTAAAACAAACATTACAGTAAAACATAAATATTAACGTTATATAATAACCCATGCTAAGTCATTTCTTTCTTAATTTTGGTTTTTCCGAAAAAAAACCTTTCCAGATAAAATGTGCATTTTGCCATTACAGAAAGTTATAAACATAAATCACACATGTTTTTAGGTAATTGTACGGTTAGTATTGCAAATGGAATATATAATTTAGGATACAAAATTAGATATCAAAGCTGAAAGTGAAAATGTGCTTAGTGAGTGTTTTATGCAAATTTTTAATCCATATTCTGCTTTATCCATCTCCAAAACTTTCATTTTATCATTGACAAGGTTAACCTGGAACTGCACGCTTGGGGCTAAGGCTCACGTATTAGAATGTGACAATGAATGATTTTTTATGTCTACTTTATGTAATTTCACGTTTTTGTTAGCTGAATTGGAATATGTATTGGATTTCTGTAATGAAACAGTATTCTAGGAAGGAATACAACAACGTGAAAATAGTCATGTTAGCCAAGACATGAAGTTTATGGCAACTAATCCATTTGGTTTTGGTCTCGCAAATCCAAAGTGGTAGAAAAGTAGAGGCAATTATCGAAAACAAATTTTTTGAAACTGTTAGGAATGGCCTAATTGAACCTAGGACGATAATAAATTGAACCATGTTTATGAGAATGAATGCAGGTAGTATCTGCCTTACGAAAACAGTGTACTAAAAATTTGTAAATTTCTTGGAATTGAAGTCAATCAGAAATTGAATGTTAAATTAACAGAAAAGTACTTAAATCCAAAAAGATTAAAGACAGGTATGGAGTATTGTGCCGAGAATATGAAGACTAAAAGTCAAAAAAATCCGACTGATGCCAACCACAACTGACTCGATGATGTGATACATTTACGATTGATCCTGCTTGGTATTGTCAATTTTTTTTTTTTTTTTTTTTATAATTAGTGAAATATTATTTAAGCAATAAACTTGCAAGTTAAAAAAGGCCAGGCACGTATAATTGCTATTATATCACGTGATTTGGTCAGTTTCTATCAGCTTCGGTCAGATTTTTTAGACATTGCCTTAATGTAATATTGCCAAGTCAGAGCATATTTCTCACTAACAGGTTTTTTTTTTTTATTATTGCTTGTTCAGATTAAAGAGTCCATGTTTGTATTTTTCATTTAAAATGTATGTGTAGTTGTAAAAAACATTACCTTTCTCTTCTTACTCTTACCTGTATGTCTCGTATCAGTTCTTTTGTTATTAGAAATCCTGTTCAAATCATAAAATATTTAAATTTTTTGTTAATTACATAAATGTAAATACTGCATACATTACCAGTGTCCGCACAGTCAGCTCGTCAAATCGCCAGTGGCGACAGTTCAACTAATCTGACGAATAAACAATCGCATTTGGCGAACATACTTGGCTAATTCTATTTATATGGAAAAATTTTATTTTCAACCTCGAAAATGCGATTATCATGTGATTAAATTTTTTTAAATTTTAAATGCTTCGTAATTTTTTTTAAATTTTAAATATGGCTAAAAACATGAGATTCTGGCTTAAAGAAAATCTCTATTGGCTAAACCATTGGCGATAAAAATTTCAAGTACTGTGCGGCCACTGCATTACCATTTATCTTTACCTTTAGATTTGATTTTGGTCTCTGTATATGCTCCCTGAATTAAATGTCCGTTTGCAATACCCGTAACTGCCCAAAATTACCTACCAAGAAGCATCCGTTTTTCCTCAAATGCTACGTGTAACATTGTTTGAAAATTGTGTGAAATGTTCGTGGCATCAAGGCATTTTGTTTAACTTGTTTGTTTAATGCCCTAGATTATCTGTTCATCGATGTTTAGCATCAATGATCTTCATAAGAACATATTTTGGAATGGCTAAAATTTCTTATCTTTGATTTGTCCATAGTTTTGGAATTTTCTTTGTAGATCTTTAACGTCACGTGATCCCATAAAAAGAAAACTTGAGTCAAGTGAATTTGAGAGCCAGTCGACGCCACATCTGCAATGCTCGAGAAAATCCGATGCATTAAACAAACGTTAAACAAAATACCTTGACGTCACGAACATATCGTACGATTTTTAAAAGATTACATTTGGTACTAGCTGAGATATTGACCTTTAACCTTGGTAGATAGGATTTGGGCCAACTGAAATTATTTTTAAAAGTCATTTATTAACATATTTTATTAAATTTTAATTTTTATTTTATTATTATTATTTTTTTTTATAGGTTTTCAGTCTTAATGGCCAATGATATGCATAAATTGCAGGCAGTGCAATGTGTTTGTAAGTGATAAAAATGATGGCAGATGATAAAACTGACGATCATGATCTGAAAATAAAGATCAAACAAGAAGCGAAGGATACATATGTACCCACCCCTAAAGTCAATAACCCTGTTAATAATAAACCAGTTCACAATCCAGCTTCTTCTGCTTCAAATCCAGGACAGCAAAAAATAACAACCTACTTCAAAACTGCCAAACCGCAGCCGACATCTTCATTAAGTAATGAAGAGGATAGCAGGAAAAGCCCACCTTTGGATGAAGAGAGTGCGAAAGGTGCATTTGGCTGGGCTTCTTTTGGCTCCGTTTACATTCCTTTCTTACTAAGAAAGGGAGTTCGTTACGCTGCTGTTCGGATAATCGAAGGCAAAATTTTGAAAAAATTTCTAAGAGTTCTGCCGTCAGACATCTATAGCTGTACGTACATCAAAAGTTATTTTATTACCGAAACAGAAGCTAAACTTCTGAATGAGATAAACATTCAGCACTGTGATTATCAGTTTGGTTACGATCAGTTTACACCTAAAGATTTAGTTGTACCACTCGACGATGCTCAGCAATTTTACGAATTTCTGGAAACTTGTTATTATAAGCTGTGGGAACCTAATGCAGTTCAGTCTACACACAAGAGTCGTTGTGGTTTCTTAAAAGTCAATAACATACCGATTCCTTATGTTGTGCGAAATGCCGTGAAATATCTTCCTTTGTTGTTTTTTGAAAAGGAGCTAGAATCTTTAAAAAGCAAAGCTGAAAAATTAGAATCGTGGGAATTTTCTTATTTAAAATTTTGTTGCAACACAACAGGACTTTATCATGAAAGTATAAGCCAATCGACATTAATAACTTCATTAGAGGATATACTGCAAGTATCTAATGGTAAGTTATTATTCGAGGAATGGTGGCCAACCCATGTGAAAAGTTACAGTGATGACAGTTGCTACAAACAATGTAAGTTAACCGAAACCGGTTCTGGTGACATGACTTTTCCAAATTCAATTTTTCAATCGCCGATCGTCGTATCGCCGAAAGGATTTTTTTCTAAAGGAGTGTGCTCTAGTAAATCCGACGTTTCGAAAGAAAAGTTGGATTCTTCCCAGGATTTAACTTCGGGAAACTCTTCATCTATATCATCGAAATCATTAGATGTACCTTTGCCCATTTCATTTCACAGTCAGCCATCTATATCATCGTTTCTGTTGAGTGATAGCATGCCCGTTTTGCCTGCATCGCCCTGGCCTTCTTCGCAGCCATTTTTATTCAACCCTGATTGGTGGAATGCTGTGAATTCCACAGTTTCTTCAAATTTGCCGGAGTCAGTTAAGTCGATTCTGTGTCCTCCAACAGTCATTCCTGCTCCCAATCTAAACATGAACAAATTGCTGGAGCAAAACACTGGGTTCTTGAACCCACTTCAAAATAAGGATATTGCAGGGAGAAGACCATTGACTCACAGCCCTGCTTCTTCAGATTTGTCTCTATGCAAGGTAAACGTTTCTTTTTTTTTTTTTTTTTTCCTTGCTCTTTCCCTTTACATTTTTCCCTTACACTTTTGAAAAGGATTGGATTATATTTGCTTATTCTTAGTTAAAATTACCTATGAATGATGCTGCATATCAGCAGAAGCCTAATTAGATCATTGCCGAATAGTTTTTAACGATAAAATTTCCTTCCGTGTTTTGCTTTTATTCATTGCTTTTCTGTATTTTATAATCATTAATATTTCCTTAAGTTAAATATGTACGTATTAAATTTTGAAATGTTTCTTTAGAACTGTGATTATCAATAACTATTTTTAATACTATTCCACCCAGTCTTTAACCTACTACACCTTTGACTAAGGCATAGCCAATGGTGTCTCTCAAATGACACACATTTTATATTGAGGACTATAGTGTAACGCCCGTTTTCCATTTTGCGTCTTTTAAGCTACTTTCTGACATCAAGACTCGTTTTCCAATTAGTGACTTTGACACGCATACATCTTTCAGGCGACTTTTCAAGATCTGGCGAGGTTTGATATTTTTAGATATAGCCAGTCAAATGTAATCTATTTTGCTATGCGTTCTGGATAGTGGTCTTCGCCAATTTGATGGAGAATCGTGGCTGCTGTAGCTGGTATTTGCCGACACGAGTTTTGTGACTTTCCCCCCCTCGTGAATTTATTATTAACTTGCAGACCCGGCAATGCTTCGCTATTGTTATATATCAGCGCCTTTTAAAAAATCG
Source organism: Rhysida immarginata (assembly GCA_023313115.1). Classification (NCBI taxonomy): domain Eukaryota; kingdom Metazoa; phylum Arthropoda; class Chilopoda; order Scolopendromorpha; family Scolopendridae; genus Rhysida; species Rhysida immarginata. The sequence continues at coordinate 211,679 of JAHWFO010006663.1, read as the reverse complement.
ACTAATTTAGCGCCATCTTTTACTTTTCTACGAACTGTAGTATGCTGAACATACTCTCAGAAACTTTAAATTAAGATTTTTTTTTTTTTCGTAAGCCTATATGTTGCTGCAAGCTACGCTCAACTTACCTGTGAAAACCCCATAAAAATTCTTCAAGTAGTTTTGGAGATTAGCATGTTCAACAGACACGATTTTTAAAAATGTTTTTATTGTATTCTGCTTCACTCCTCTCCAATCATCGGCTCTTTAGCTGAGTGAATTAGACGTAGGGCCGGAGATGAAAGGTGAAGGTTAATATTCACTTTTTTTGTATATTCACATTCAGAAATTGCAAAATTTCATCAAAAAAGCCCCTGGCACCCTTCAGAAAGCGGAAATATCCTCGAGAACCTTCCCTCCGAATTTCGTTGCTTTATCTTTATTCCCCACGAAGTTGCATCAAAATATCAGAAAATTTTGTGAAACGCCCCCGAAAATCGATTTTTATCAGCTTTCGCACCCTTAAAATTCGAATATCGAAAATCGGAGAAAATACTTTTTTGGAGCGGTAGCTAGAAACTTTCCTGTAAAATTTCGAAGATGTGCGTTTATTGGGGGCGGACCCAAGCGACCAAACGTGCAATTCCTTTCTGTCCCACTGGGTGGGCAGAGAGTCCGAATTTCGAGAAAACCGGTCTTAGCACGCCCCTACGCTATCCGTCCTATGACCTCCCCAGTAGATTTTGCTGCGCGTTGACGAGTCAGTCAACCAGCTTCTTTATATACTGTTTTGGTCGCCACGAAAAGCCTTTTTAGAAAATATTATACGTTTTATTTCCGCGCGAAAGTCTTCCAGTTACTGTGGATGCTTTTTCACGGAATACTCGCAAAAGTCTTCATTAAACAAAGCGAACGTCACAATTTTTTAAAGCTGGCAAAAATCCCATTCAGCTCCAGGTAAATTGAATTTAAAAAAAATCTACAATGGAAAGGAAGAAAGAATAAACAAAACGCCTTCTTAGTGCTCACTTACATTTTGTAAAGAACCTCTGTACAAAATTTCAAATTTCTAGATGTCGTGGTTTGGGCTGTGCGTTGATCACTCACTCAAGTCAGTTTCTTCTTTCATATATATAGATAAATAGGTTTTAAAAATTTGGTAAATCATTTATTTATTATGTAGAAAGATACGATAATACATTCAAAGTGTGAACACGGTCGATATCCTCTTTTCCATCACCTCGAGAGAGTGACAATTGTTTGAAGGTCGACTTTTTTTTGGACTAAATCAGATTAGACTAGAGTCGGGATAACGCCTGAAAATCACTAACTTGAAAACCACCCAAAACACGTCGTGCATTTCAAGCAACTTTACAAGACGCCTAAAAGTCGCTGCACATTACAAGCTGCTTAAAATCACTAAATGGAAAACTGGCTTAATATGGTCAAAAACGTCTTCAGAAACGAAGAACGGGGATTTACAGTGTATATACACATAATAATTTGTTTATTGCTGTTTGAAGAACCTTTGAGTAGGTTAATTTTCACTGCCTTATCGATGAATTCATATGGTCTCGACCACGAATTATTTTTAACACAGATGGAGTAAAATGGAAAGTGGTTATGTCCCAGGCTGCCACTGGGTGTGCTGCAATCAATGATGTTAAATCACGAGTCGTCCACTTTTCACTGCATAGAAAAAATATAACCTATCCTTTTGGAAATTTCTATAGAGAGTGTTTATTAAACATCGAAACGCACCCATGAGCCAATGTTTCAAAATAATAGTATCCCAGTCATCCACTTTCCACTATTGCTCCTTTAGATTGGCTAGTTGTGTCAAGTGATGCTCAGAGGCAGTCAGAAATGGCACTACAGGATAATGCAAGTGAATACCCGAACTGGTTTACACACTATATCCGATTCAACAGTGTCAAATTAGAGTGAGAAGGACTTTAGATTTCTTGACATCTAACCCACATTTTCTTTGGAATTGTCAAATTTTCTATGGAATAATATTTGATTCATTACTTTAATCTATTGTGGCTGTTGTTAAATATTGTATAAGAATTTCATCGATATAATTTCCTCCGTTTTTTTTTTTAGTGTTAATTACTCAATTATTTTATTTTTAACTATTTTTAATGTGTTTTTATTAAATATATCTATCACATTTTGATTTTTCATTATTATCATGGTACCAGGTAAGAATGTTGTAACAATATACAGTTGTCCCTCTGTAAGTCGGCATTCCGCAAGTTGGGAAATTCCACAAGTCGACAGGTTTTTCCTGAAAGATAAGATGGTGGACACTGACTGTCAGTCGGGGATTTTTGCCAACAAACACTATTATCGGTAACGATTATGAGAATTAAAAAGTTCTAAATTTAACCAATTTTATAGTTCTCCTAATGCATACAGCCTGATTTGGGGGGCTATGAAAGGTAATTATGGAAATTAATATTTGAATTTACATAAGCCATCTTTCTTCGCACTGGTTATTTTCCATGAAATTCGAAATGGCGACTGATTATAGAGGCACCCCTCCTCCTTGCGTAAACAGCTAAGTTTTTTCCTTAAAAAATTAAAATGCCGACTTGTGATTGCGGTTGCCTTAATTTGAAAAAATATTACTATATTTAATCGGGTTTAAGTTTTTCTTGCAATTTTCTTCTTCGAAAGCTGGCAATTTATTGAAGAATACATATTACGAACGGAACTTGGCAATGAAGTAGATGCGAATTTCCTATCTTTAATTGAGGAGTGGTCAACCGTTTTATCATTGGAAATGCTTAGCACGTAGCAGTTTTAAAAGATTTTCTGTTGTATTTTATTCGATTCATTATTTTATGTTAATTCAAGTGGTGTTTATCAGTAAAATGAATTGAAAAGTTAGTCGATCAAATTGAAATACCGCCATCACTTCGTGCTTTTTGTTAATACAGTGAATTCTCGTTTTTACGAATCTCAGGGGGAATTCGTAAAATCCAAACTTCGTAAAAATAGGACTGCAAGATAATGTAATAAAAATTTTTATGAATCTCTGGGGACCAATAAGATTTATTCGTAAAAACCGAACTTTGTAAAACCAGACCAGAAAATTTGAGAAAATAATGATTTGAAAAAATTTTATCTGGGGGATTTTTCATAGAGTATTTACAGTGTATTTAAAGAGTTTTCAATGTCCGACAATGTTGTTATGGCTTCCTCTTGAGCTTCTTTGTCGTCATTATTATCAATCTCGGCTTTGACGACACCATCTTTGATTAAATCACAGACAAATAATAGACGAAGTTACCACTATCAACAAACTCAGAAAATTTACTATTGAATTTCAACCTACTTTTTAAGTTTTCCCATGTTTCGAATTCTTCGAAATCAGTATCACTAATGTCTGCTTGTCTTTTGCAATCAACTGACTCAACCATACTACTTTCGACATTTCCGATATTGAAAGTGAAACCAGCTTAAGAATCGATTTTTCCATATTGAAATTGTCTTATAACACAGTGTAAAACACATGCTTAAGTAATGGAAGCAAAATGATTCGTTTGCTACCTGACCAATTAGAGATGGGTATCATTTGCTTAATGAAAAAGCTTAAAATGATTGGTTTAATTAATGAAAATTTTACTATTAATTACTGTTGATAGCTTCGTAGAAAAACGTATTTTGTTTTAATACCTCGTAAAAATGACAGTTTATTACAAGAAAAGTACGAAATTAGGGTCGGGATTTCAGAATTACCGTAAATCTTCTATTATAATGCGACCCCTTGTATAATGCGACTCCACTTTTTCGGCCCAAAAAAATCGGCAAAAATCCTATCCTCTTGTATAATGCGACCCCCATTTTTGACTCCTCGCAAGAAATAAAATGTGCAAACTTATACAGAAAAGAAATCTTTATTTTTAAATAGTCTGGATATTTAATATTCAAAACCCTTCAAAATCTGATTCATCTGTGTCTTCGAACAGGTCTTTCCAATCTTCCTAAGTTAATTTGACATCTGTTTCTCAGTCTTCTTCCTCTAAACAATTGGCTGCATCTTCATCTTGGAAAGCTTTCTCACTTGCACATCGACAAAAAAACACAACAGTACATCAATTTTCTTAATAAAAAGACAAGTAATCTTTATTCAGTTTAATGTTTTCACTGCATAAGCTTTCTTGTAGGCTTTGGTTCGAGGCAGTTTGGAAGTAGGCCTATTTAGAAGTATCGATGTTTGGGAGAAGTTATTTTTGATGTTGTTAGATGTTGGCGACGAGTAATTCGAATAAAAAGTGAATTAATTTATTGTATAATGAACTGGACACTGAATATGCAGTGTAATTAATGTATAATATACGGTAATGTTATCAGGACAAAATCTCCTCCGGCTGATTTTTATCCTCTTGTATAATACGACCCAGCAAATTTAGATGCTTTTTTAGGCCAAAAAAATTCGCATTATAGTAGAAGATTTACGGTACTTCGTAAAATCCAGAATTTCGTAAAAACGAGAATCCACTATTTTTTTTCAATAAAGTGAGAGAAGAAAAAAAATTAAACTAACAAGGGAACTCCAGACATGCCATTCCAGAACTATTGATGGCGCTCAAACGCGTGGGAATACACGTTTTGTGAAAGAAGAGCTACGTTACACTGAAATAATGCAGAAGCCGAGCTCGTCTACCGGACAGAGGCCAAATCAGAAGTCATAGCCTAACCGCTTTAACAATGGAGTCCTTGTATGGCTATGTATGCTGAAATTTTTTCGTTTGTGCAGTTTATTGAAAGAAACACAATTTCGCATTCTCTTATTGTTGCAAGCATCTATAGTAGCTTCAGATGAGTAACATGTTTCAATTTGGTGGAAATCTGTGACATACATGTTCGAGGGATTCCCTTGTAAGTCCATCATCTTGGAATTCCGCAAGATGGGAAAATCCAAAAGACTGCAAAGCCTGGGAACTGAGGTTGCCGACTTGTGGAGGGACGTCTGTATTATGTTTACAATGAAGGTTTTTAACATTGTTTTATTTGTAACAGCATTAGATTTTTAAAAATTTCAGTTTCTAATTGTTCTTGTAATAGTTTTCTTATTCCTTATGTAATAAATTGCTTGCACTCCTTGTATGATGTGTGGATTTTGATTGTTTCCATAATATTTATTAAATTTTTGTTATGGATCTTCAATATGATAATTTCCAGAGCGTCTTCTATCTTTCTGTGGTTGTGGCCGCATTTTTTTGTGTTTGGCATATGCTTAATGTATGCTGTTAAATTTTATTGCTTGTTCGTTAAATGGTGTTCTGAAATTTCTATGTAACACTTTTCACGTGTTCCACAATTAATTTTATATACCGTACCCCATTATTTTGAAATTGATGTTTGTTTTGATTTGCATATTCTTTGTGTGTTAACCATTTTCCGAAGACTATTCTTATTGTAAGAAAATAAAACAAAAACCCAGAACGAGGAATAAATTTTCATTAACATATTACTCAGTCTGGACTTTCGTTTTATGTTCTTAAGGTCCTATTTAGCAATATGGAATGTAATGGATGTTATGTTATCAATACGGCTGTTCTTATTGTCCAACTTATTTTAGAATACCATAGTTTCTTGATTAGAGAATCCAGGCCTCTATTCTTTTCGTAAATTACTTTATTTTGCAAACGGAATCTACAGGATGGTTATAATGAAACTTTCCCTACCTAACCATCTCTATTTGCAAAATGAGTGATCGCATGCAAAGCAAAACGTAATGTGAACATTGTGAAGAACGTGTGGACGAGAAATAATGACTAAGCAAGTCCACTGAAATACTTTTAATGTGTTGCAAAATCATACAATACGCATGGTTTCTGTTACAAAATGTGCTCGATATGGAGCCCGTCAGAATCCAGGATAGTATGAAAGCATAGAATAGCATACTCCAATGGTAAGCCTGCAACCTCTCCTGATATGCTTTTGTTCAGATCGGTTTGTGAGGCTCTCGCCCATTATCTTATCTGTGACTTATCAACACACCTGGTGGCCAGAAATGGTACTAATGGCAGTGGTGGCATTGTAACGCATGCAAATCTTACGCCCCATAATCTGGATTTTATTCCTTCTGCATTTGGTACCTGTGCTGTTGAGACCAACCACCCCCCACAGGCGCCGACTCACAAGGGTGAGAGCTTGGGCAGCAAAAGAAACGAACACCATGGTTGATAGGAAAACAAACAAAATAGATTTTAATTACCATAAAACATAAAATTGAGTACATTTAACACATTCTCACGCAGGGCCCTTATTTGCAACCTCTTGGGACACATACAACTCTGAATCTTGAATAGCTTGAATCTCTTAACATAGGAAAAGCAATCAGTTCAAAGTCGGAAATTACACCTACCGTAGATATGCAAGCAGAATTATACTATTCTGATACATTACTGCCTAGGCTAGGCGTTTATACATCATGTCTCATCAAACAGAGGAGTGATTAAGTATTTTAGGCTATAGCCATGGCAGGTGATGTGGCACAGAACAAGACAAGCGTCCTCGCTAGGCTTCTGTAGCGATCCAGAATATCGAGGACACCTCACTTGTTGTCCACTTTCAGTTACTGGGGGCCCCTCAGCGACTGCCAACATCCACGAACAACTTATTCAGTACATAACTCACCAATCGGTAGATCAGCTGCCTTCCAGATAATAATGTTCTCAAAACTGCTCATACGAGGTCTGTTCAAAAAATACGTAGACTGTTTGAATTGCGCGGGCCCTGTTGGTCCCAATCAAAATCGCTTGGTGTCGCCATCTTCTGACAGATCCGCTGATTACAAGGCAGTTTTTTGATTGCAAATATCAGTATTGGTTGATTAGCTACGCGGTTGTTTGTGAAGTGTGTTTTTTTTCGTTTGGCGGATTTTTAGAATGAGTGACTTGAACGAGCAAAGAGTTGCTGTGAAATTTTGTGTTAAACTCGGAAAAACTGCCACTGGACGAGTGGAAAAGGCCAGAAATGTGGACGAGAGGTGACTGGTTGTTTCATCACGACAACGCTCCAGCCCATTCAGCCCTCAGAACTCGATCACTGTTCTTCCTCACCCACCCTACTCACCTGACCTCGCTCCTTGTGACTTCTTCTTGTTTCCCAAACTCAAAAGACCTTTGAAAGGAAGGAGATTTGAGACGATTCCCGACATAAAGGCAAATGCGACGAAGGCGCTGAAGGACATCACAAAAGAAGCGTTCCAGGACTGTTTCCAAAAGTGGAAACACCGTTGGGATAAGTGTGTGTGTCGGGGAGGAGAGTACTTTCAAGGGGACCCAGATGTGTAACTTCTGAATAAAGTATATTTTGTTTTATGACGTCAGTCTACGTATTTTTTGAACAGACCTCGTATAAGTAATGTTGGCAAACCGCGTCGACTTAGCTGGTGCATGAGCACAATGCGGGCACAAACAAAACGGGCTCCAATTCTGATAATTTCAAAGTATTTATCTTACAACCATAGAAGCGAAAACTAAATAATATCATTAAATTTTTGATGTTCAAGTCAATAACATAACTTTGTATAATAACTGATGATAGAGAGAGCTAGGGGATGTGGGAGTTTTTGTTTAAACGCTGTTCTAAACACAAGATGTCAGCAGTTTCAAGTCAGCCGGAGCATTTTTTTTCCACACATAATTGCTCCTTCAATTGCTTACCCTCAATTGTCACTTTCCCAAAGCCAGCACAAGAAGAAGAAATTCATATTCCAAAAAAACAAAGCAGCAAAAAAAAATTCATAAAAGTACAACAATACCAAAACGCGGTACCGATTGCACAACAAAGGCAACATCGAAAAGTTATAGGGAAAAGTTAATTGTAACCACCCTGTACCTTGCTTTTTGTAACACTAAAAATTTTCATAAAATTATGATTATGGTATTCTGATTCCTTTACCTCATCTGAAATTACTGGTATAACCTCTTTCCTCTCAGTCTGTTTTTCATCTTTGACTTCACTTTACAAATGGATCACTCTCTCTATTTTAGAAATATTGCACAAGTAATTCTCATGCTGGTCGACAAGGTTCAACAATTTCAAGCATGCGTTCTTTTTCTCCTGAAGTATGGGACAGGCATTACCATTGAAGAAGACGGACTTGTGTGGTGCATCCGTGTGGGTGGAAAAAAAAAGTGAACTTGTGTGCCATCCCTGTTCACTTTTTTTTTCCGACCATATGTGTGCCTCCATTGGCTACTGTCTTTTGCTTTCTGGTGGATATTTCCATGTTTCACTTTCTGTAATAATTCTCTTGACAAATAATGAGCTTCCTTGAGTACCAGAGCAAATGTTCTAAGGAAAGACCCATGCGAAAGTTTTTCTGTCAAGATTCCTAGTTGTGTTATTACCTATTCAGCGATAACCAAGGAAAGAACGGGACAACAAGGTCCTCGCTCCCAGCCAAAACATAACTGAAATCGCTCGTTTTCACTAATTTTCAAAAAGCACAAATAACGTTTTGAAAGAAATATTTTCTGAAAAGGTGGCAGAGTGCAGCACCATGCTAAAACGTTCTGGAGCCTAGTAGATATGGCTGGATTTTCTGAAAATACAAGAATCCTGTGTATATGCCCTTCCCAATATGGGCTTGTTCACGATGGCATTGGTTCTTCTAAGCCTGAAATTAAAAGAGGAGTCTCTCGGGACTAGCTTCACTTTGTCACACAAACTATGCACAAAATATTGACTTAATTTTCTATGCGTCTTGTTTTTCATGGCAGTATATGAAGGTATTAATGTTTTCTATTCCTGATGCTGATTTACACACTTCCAGTATTATTCTAACTTTGTTCGTAAGGGCTTCTGTCATAATTCTTCTGTCTTTCCCTCTCAGAACCACTTACTCCAGTTTTTAACACATGACGTACACTTTTCGTATGCAGTATTCCTAATGCTTCCGCAGTTAAAAAATGTGTTATCACTTGCTGTTAAGCATGTAGTGATTCAGTCATGGCAGGATGTTCTAAACAAAGACATAATTGCAGAGCCACCTCTCTGCTTGTCATGTGATCGGAGAACTTTCTGATGTTTGGAAAGGAAGAATTCCCAATCTGCAAGCCAGATGCCCATCCTATCATTGGGCTTTATCTTGGTAAGAGGCTCTTCCAGCCCTGAATTCAACTTCCGAACATTGGCCCAAAAGGCAGCAAAAGGCTCATTACAGTGTACAACTTAGGTTTTGTTTCCCAGATGCCACCTGTTTTACTATGTTTTTTGTCTCATTTTCATTCAATGTGATTCTGCATTGAGTAATGGAGAGTTTGAATGTTAGTTTTGGTTATGCAGTACCAGCTTAAGAGGTGCTAGCTGTTAATGTAGTGCATCAAAATTTGCAGAAATAAATGAATTAATATTTAACATTATATAAGAAAATAATGGAATAGGATATCGCTTGTACATAACAAATGATTTAATGACAAAAATCGTATATATGAGGGTTGGGGCAAAAATTATGGCAACTTTTTTTTTTTTTTTTTTTAATGTAGGTGATCTCGCTATCAAATCCTGATTGACTAATTTCTTGCGTAAATACAACTTGCTAATCCTTAGCATTTTTTGCAATTCAACGAATGATGGTAACAAGGTGGCCGAAATGTATATAAGATTTTTGTTATTAAATCATTTGTTGTGAAGAGTAGGTTTTTTAATCGATTATATTGTACAGTCGAACCCGAATAACTCAAACTCTGATAACTCAAGTTCCTGGTTAACTCAAACGATATTCTAAGTCCCATCCCCCAGAGCTTTTAATTCAATAGAAAACTCACTCATTAAGTCAAACAAATTTTGGTTTTAATGAATAGGTATTCCTAAATTTCAGCAAAACCTATTTTAAAAAAGAACAAGCTTTGCCTGTTGAAACTTCATTTCATTTTTCAACTTTAATTTTTATGTCCACATGATAAAAAAAACAATGCAGGAATCTTTCGCAGTCCCTGGCAGCCATTGTGAAAATCAAAACGTAGCGCGAACACAAAATTGCGAATCGAACTTGTTTATTGCGATCATTCAAAGGGAGGATATTCAGACATAGTAATCGATGACGATTGCACGTTCATTTTTAGAGTAAGTGTTCGTGTTGACTATAAAGCTCATTGCATGAATAATCGCAAACGAGTTTTTAGAAGCACTCATACACTTCTGATTAACCGTCGCCATTTTGATTTCGAAACTTCACTGTCTCATTGCCTTTGTCGAAGTAAAAATAACGGAAATTCGAGAAAGAAGTGATAAAATGGGCAAAAACCGTCAAGAGATGCCTTTTGAAAATTTTTACAAACTGCAAGTAGAATTCGGAAACCATGCCAAAACAGGATTGGAATTGAGTTCGTGTTGGAATGGACCGTATTTTATTGGGTTTGTACTGTATTTGTATATGGATCTCATTAAAACTAATCAAATTCATAAAAATATTGTGAGTATCATGTAATCTCTATAGTGGTCATGTAGCCTCGTTTTTGACTTACTGGTTAACTCCAAAACCTGATAAGTCAAAATTTTTATGTGGTCCGCTGATGATTTGAGTTATCAGGGTTCGACTGTATATTAAAATTTAACATTATTAAATGATAATATAAAATTGAGTTTTTTTGTTTTGTTTTTTTTATGTATACAAGGTGCAATCAAAAAGTTCTCGGACTGGTTTGTTTAAAGAGAAAGTATACTTTATTTAGATACATTTACACCATGTCCCCTTCAAAATAGTTCCCTTGCGAAGCCATAGAATGAGTCCAACGTTCCTGCCATTTCAGGAATATGGCCTGGAAGTGTTTTTGTTGAAACGACCCAGGCACCTACGATTCGCACCTCAGTCGTATCAAAACGACATCCTTTCAACTGGATCTTCATCTTATGAAAGAGGGCAAACTCTGCAGGAGCCAAATTTGGCCAGTAGAAATTATCTGCAAGTGTGGAAGCGAAATCATGTTTTTTTTTGCAAGAAACTCACGGATGAGAGGGTGCATTGTTGTGGTAGAGCATCCAGTTTTTTTTCATGTCACTGATCCGATCGCTTCAGATTGCTCATTCTCAAATTTAATGTCCATGATAAATTCGCACATGATCTCACACGTGGTCACAATTGCAGTATTTTTCTCAGTCCCCAATGTGCACGATGCAAAATCGTTTGAAAAGCTGATTTATGAATGTTAGGGCTATAATTTACTGTATTTGTGGACTTGCGCAACCAGTCTCGGAACTTTTTGATCGCACCTCGTATATAAAATAATTGTATTTAAAGTATGATAATTGAAATCAGAAAACTGGATAAAACATAAACAAATAGGAATCCTTGCATATACAAAATGTCTTCTTTTGGTGTCTTATTGTCAGTGTGAAAAGTTTTCAATTTTTATCTGAAAGCTCCACAAAATTTACTTTTGAAATTCTGTTATGTAAGTTATGACGATGAAATGGTAGAGGAAATGCATAAAATGAAAAGTATTTCTTCAATGAATAAAAAATATCATTATTGTATGACAGTATAGAAATTTTATGATTTGAAAGTACTTAAGCTGAGAATAATTTTTAACATGAAATAATAAAACTTTGAATTGTGAAAAATAAAAATAAACAAAGAATTATACAGGTGGTGGTAATTGCATCCCTCAATTAATGCCAACAAATAGGAAGTCGTGGGTGGGTTATCTGTTGGTGACCTTCCAATGACCTGATTATGAAATATAAACATTAATCCTTTGCATGTAGAAATGTTTTGGTTTCATTTTTGAGTGATTATGTTTGATTATGATTTGTTATTGTGTTCAAAACTAAGTGCGAACCAAGTTTTTAATTAGAAATTGCCCCTTATCCGTTTGGTTACAGGAGAAATTTTGCAGTGATGTGCAGTATTAAACTACTTTGTAATAGTTAAAAAGTAATTAACAACTACTCAGCAAAAAATATTTTTAACTACATTTTAAGAATAGTTAACTATCAGTTACTTTTAAAATAATCAAATTTCAGTAAAAATAGATCATTAAGGAATGACCTAACCAAGTATCGAAAGGCTAAACAAGTCGCAGTCACATAATCCTACAGGTTGCATAATGGTCTATGTTGCTGTAATAAGAAGAATGAAAAACTGGTTTAGGAATAGCAACAGGTAGCATTTTATTGTGAAGTCATCGTGTTTCGGGGAACTCTCATCATCAAGACTCTGAAACGACTATAAAATTGGCAGTGCGACACCACCTGGTTATATGGATTAATGTCCACCAATCAGAGTGAAGTAATTAGTGAACTTACAGCTGAGTAATGATTACAAAATCAGTTTTGTTGGTTGGAATAATATGTATAATAACGTAAATAATACAAGCAAAAAGCAACAAGAGATATGGAAACTATGTTGAAAAATAGCCTAATGTACCTTATATCTTCCAATAGCAGCCCCCGGCGTCTATTTTTTCAACGTAATCACTAACCGGGCATTTATTAGAGACTGGCGTTTATTTAGCAATCTGTGTCAAATCTTATAGCTTCCATTAGTAGCCCCCGGCATCTGTTGGCGGAATTGGATGGGTGTTTGTTAGGCAGTCAACGTTATTTGAGACCACAGTCTAATTAGTAATGTAAAACATGTGCGATGTAAAAATTATTTGCCTTGAAATTACTATTCTTTTTTTTATGCTACATGTTTTAAAAATAGTACAAATAAATATGGAATATTCATCGTGCACCACCTCCCTGCATTCTTTTACTTTTGCCTTCTTTGCCAGCTTTGAGAGCCTTCAAACTCTCATATTGTTTACGCCACTCTCTCACTCGCTTAGGATCTATTCTGAATTCATGTGCTGCTTTGCCCGAATGTTCCTGTGCGTGCTGCATTTCCCCTCAAGTCCATGTACATGTGAACCCCGAAAGCGGCTCACGTGAACTGCCGCGTGTAGGAGAATCCCCAGCATGTATTAGAGACTGGCGTTTATTTAGCAATCTTAATTTCGAAACCCAGTGTTTATTAGAAATCGGCGACAATTGAAGACTAGGCGTCTATTAGATGATATACAGTATGCACTACAGGGTTCATTTTAGGCAGGGTTTACGGGACGCACCACCCTGTTTGCCCTTTTGATGAAAAATTTCAGCCCCGCTGCCCTTTGATCCTGATTGCGTGCTCTAACACCCGAATATGCAACCGCAAAGAAAAATCTAAAAATCTTGTAAAGGATTAAGGAACTTCAACGAGAACTATGCATTTTTTATGGAAGAAAAATCTTTTTTTGAAAACATAATGCCCTATTAAGTGCCCTTTTTGGGGGGCAGAATGCCCTTTTTAGCCCTTAGCATCCTGCCCTTTTTTAAGTCTAGAATGAACCCTGGTACTATCAGTTGGCTGTATTGGTTACATGAAATAAAATGTACCGGGTGTTTCATAGGCTATGACCAACTTGTTAGTTGAATAACTCGTCAACAGATGGAGCTAGTGCCGTGAACGTTTGTACACATATGCAGGAAGTCGAAGGAAACGGATTAGGCTTATTTTACAAATGTGATCAAGTCGATTTGAGCAGAGACTTTGTTTCATTGACTGTTCCGATGGCAAGCATTTTGAGAACTTAATCTGCTAATTTCCTTTAGTCTCAAGTGTTGATCCTGAAAGTTTGAAATAAAGATCCTTTTCCATTCAAATGTTATTTGCCGTTTTTCTTTGGTCTATACCTTGTGAAACACCCGGTACCTTAAGTAACCTTACTTTTTGATCACCCCTCATAATTAGTTAGTAGCAGTAGTTAAACTACCTTCAAAGTAATTAGTGCCGTCACTGAAATTTTGCACAGATTTTTAATTTGCATGATCAGGTCATTGGAAGGTCACCAATAGATAACCCACCCATAATTTCCTATTTGTTGGCTTTAGACTTTTCGACCACCCCATATAGTTAATCTTGTGATTAAGTTTTTTTGTTTTTTTTTATTATTATTATGTTTATCAATCTTGTGCTAAAGTTGAAGAAAGCCAAAACACTAGCTTGTTTCTGTACGAATTAGGAATTAAAAAATTTGCAGTTGAACGGATTTGCTACAGATAAACGTACAAATCCACGTGGTTACTGTTTAGGATTTCTTAAATATTTATCCTGACGTGAAATTACGACATTCAGTTTACTTCATACGCTTTTCTTAATTGCTGACAACGTACTTATTGTTTTGTTATTTTAGTCTGTTGGTGAAAAATACACCAGTGCTGACAACAGAACTGTGTGCCCACCACCTCCACCTTTGGTAAGGGTAACAAATTACGATGTGAACAGTATATCTTCTGCACCAGAAACCAGGTTTGACAGTTTTACTTTCATTATGAAGATAAGATTTTTTTTTTATTATTTCATAAATGTTGTTGATAAATTTATCGTAATTACATTGTATTACTTATTCAGTGAAATTTCTTAAGAAATTTTCTTATGCAGCTCTCAAATGTTATATTGTAATAGGTTATTACCGTATTTATCCGAATACATGGCGAGATTGGGTTGGGTTTTTTTTTCCAGAAATCTGATGGAAAAACTGATCTCAGTTTAAATTTGCGTGCAATGGACATTTTTTTTTTGATTGGTGCCATGTTATTTTTTTTTAGCGAACGGTCTCGCTTTTGTTCGCGAATCGCTTTCGTATTGTGGAAAAGCATTGTCTTTTGCAGTTTTGTGTCAAATGCTATAGAAAAAAGCCTTTTACTATAGTTTAGGAGGTGAAACTATTTTGTGGATGGCAAAATGTTTGTTATTCTTATTACAGTTTTTCACACTGCTTTCGTACTTTTTCACAAACATTTAGTTCATATTTATAATAAATGGTGTAAATTTACATAACAATTATAGACAATGATCAATTTTTTGTGCATTTACCAAAGTAAACAAATATTGTGAAGCAGATTTTACACAAGACTATGTTTATCGCTGGATCCATTAGCCAATTAGAAGCGTTTACACGAAACTTTTATGGCTGTATTTTGTGTAAGCGCTTATGATTGGTTAATAGATGCAGCCATAAGCATAGCTAAAAAACAAAAGCTGCTTCAATATTTGCTTACATATCTTTTCAGTTTTCTACTTCAATTATCAGTCAGCTGGCCCGGTGGCCGAGGGCATAGGCTTTCTAGTTCTCGAGTCCACCTGGTCATGGGTTTGAATCCCGCCGTGGGTATGGATGTTTGTGTTTGTCCCGGGCTGCGTAGAGATATAACTTGTGTAAAAGGCGCAGAATGATCTTAGTCGGCGCCAAATATTCTAATAAACCAACCAACTAATTATCAGTCGTTTGCTGCTACCGTCGATATCTAATACTTATTAAATCTAATCAGTTAGTATTAGATCTCGATGGCTGCTTCACATCTTCATGCCAATCGCCATT
The DNA here is from genome assembly GCA_023313115.1 of Rhysida immarginata. NCBI lineage: Eukaryota > Metazoa > Arthropoda > Chilopoda > Scolopendromorpha > Scolopendridae > Rhysida > Rhysida immarginata. The sequence goes on along the minus strand of JAHWFO010006663.1, from coordinate 196,329 downwards.
CGTGATTACGTCATAATTTACTGTGCGAAGCCATGTATCAGGGTGGAGATGTATCTCGGTAGCCTCAAAGAACGTAAAACAGGCCTGTTTTACGTTCTTTGTAGCCGGTTGGCGAGGCCGATGCGAGTTCTCGGCGCGTTCGAGACCTCGAATTCTCTAAAGTTACATGGAAAATCCTCTGGATGAGGTCTAAAACCCACTGAACTAACCGTCTATTTCGCGGTTAGGACCAGAGACATGGTTGCTTTCGCTTCTGGTTAGGACTAACCAGTTTGGCATAGCACTAACTGCCTTTTTCGAACGCGTTAAAATAACATCACAGTTTTCTCATTGGGTTTTATGACTGACTAATCGCTAACTCTTCTCACCGATTACATTTTCTGACCTCAGCCTCTGATTCATGAGAAATTCACGAGTGAATGATTGTCTATAATTGATCATTGTCTGTAAATTTAGACCATTTATTATCAATATGAATTAAATGTTTATGAAATCGTACTAAATGTTTGTGAAAAAGTACGAAATGTTCCAGGTCGTGGAATTTTTCTTTTCCTTTTCTGTTTGTTTTTGTGATATGTTTGACGATTTTCTTCAGTTACTTTACTATCTTCTGTTTGAGTTGAATTTCATCAATTTATGGAGGATCATTTCTCCATAACCTAGCCGATTTTGAACACCTATCCCCAGCAATGGAATGCGCCCGAGCCTATGTAATTCAGGTGGTGTATCAGTAGGCATTCCATTCCATTTCAGGAAACGAGCACAGAAAGTTCACGGCATGACTAGAAAATTAATGATTTCCAAGGCGGGATTTAGTGCCGTACACATCGTGCATCAGTGCAAGACTGAAGGAATTTCATTATTGAAGGCTGCTGTTACCTCCATTCTGGATGACATACGTAATTCGGGCGTTCCCGACAACTTGACTCATGAAAAGCTACTTTGGAAGAGAGACCAGCCCACCCGTTCAAAAAGATCAGGAAGATGGTAGTCAGGAAAACCCTCCGACACGAAAGCCATGGCTCAGAAGGCGGGAACATCTGTGTCAATGGTAAACCACATAATTCAACGCAAGTTCCTTAAAGCCAGGGTTCATGCTCTTAATGAACGTCACATCCGTGAATGCAAAACCAATGCTCGCAAACTCTAAGAAAAGGTCATATTGGATGAAGCGTGGGCTTACCTCACTGATTGTGGTAAGGTTCATGCAGTTGCCTACCGTCCATTAGATGCAAAAGGTTGGACTGATTGGGTGCATAATTATCGTTAAAGTTTTCTGAAAGGCTTCACAATAGTGGTGGGGTACTGCTCAAAAGGATGGTTGCAACTTCGTTGAGTGGAGAAAAACGCTAAAGCGAATGTAAATGACTACCAGGAGAACATTTTGAAAGCTATTTACACGGAGGAGATGCTGGTGTTGTACGACGAGGAGAGCAGCAAAGTTTGTGTTCATCAAGATAAGGCATCCAGCCTCACTGCGCACTCAACACAGAATTTCATGGCACAAATGGAAAAAGAGACCGGCATTCGTGCACTACCCTTCTCTGTTATCCCTGTCAAGTCACCTAATGCCTCCCCCATGGACTTTTGTGGATTTGGTTTTCTCAAAAGGGGTCTCGGAAGATGTCGCCCCAAAACCGTCGCTAGACTTTAGAAAGTGTGCAAGTAGGTATGGAACGAAATTCGTCTTGCCATCCTGCAAAAAAGTCTGCTACCATGGAAATTATGCTGCCTGCTATTGCCAGGAATCGGGGGAAACCCATTGAAGATAAGTTTCGGTTGGTGGAGAAGAGGCTTCAAGTGACAATCATCCAAAATCGGCTAAGTTAAGGAGAAATGACCCTCTGTAGTTGATAATTTTTTTCCCAATGAAAATGACCAAAAATGCGGGGGTCTACTTAAATTCAACGTCTGCATCTATTCGGATAAATACGGTATTTTGTTTAAAATAAAATCTGTGATGCCTTTAGCTATATTTGTATAAAAACATTACTATGGCCACATTCAATTGTCGCTTTACGAGTTTCTGTAGTTTCATCGTCTACAGAGTGTCTCAAACGTTTAGGGTCAAAGTTCTGTAAATGGCAGAGGACTGTAAACTTGGATATTTTGAGATAGGGAACCAATGGGTAGAAATGCATATTCCAGGCACCACGAGATCTTGAACGAGCAACACGTGTGGAGAACGTTTTTGTAAGCTGCATTTGTTTTCAGAGCACAGTTTACGAGAGTTGGAAGTTTAATAGTGCCAACAAAACGGAATCGGTGAGTCTAGCTTATACCAAACGTTTGTTTTACTCCTAATCTACCGCCCAATAGATGAACTCACTCGTTCAAGGCTATACGCATGCGCAGTTGTGTGTACGAAAGAGTCTTGTGTCAGTCAGCAGTCTAAAGCACAGTAACGGTGATTTTGAGACAGAAACAGCAGTCGAACGAGTGGCTTCAATTTGGATCACCACTCTCGTCAGAAGTTCGTCAAAATTCCAGTAAGGCAAGTGATTGTCGTGTACGACTGTAATGGTGTCATCCTAGCGCACTCCATACTCCAAGGACAGACTCTCAGTGCATAGTATTACTGTCATTTTTTGGAATATAATCTGCGAGCAGCATTGTGAAAAAAAAGCTATGGCACTTTCTGAAAAACCCTCCCATCATCCTTCATGGCATTGTCTGCCTGCGTGTAGTGCAGCCTGTGGCTGATTTGTTTGTTCGCTCACAGGTTCGGTGATGAAGGAACCACTTTGGACCATTCGTTGCCGACTGTTCCAGAGGTTCTTAAAATGGTAGATTGCTCCACCCAAACCATCAACAGAACAGAGTGAGATCCTTTAATTGGGCTGCTATTGGACAGGATCCAATGATTAGGAATCTGTTATCTAGGTGCTCGTGGACATCAACAAGTGAGCAGGCAGTTGTTATTTGCTCTGAAAACTAAAGCAGCTTACAAAAATGTTCCTCACTCATTCAAGATCTTTTGGTTCCTGTATATGCATTTCCAACCATTGGCTCCCTATCTCAATATGTCTACAATCCTCTGCCATCTATAGCCATGTTGGTCATAAAAGTGGATTTAGCAGTCTATAAGGGCATGTAGCATTCATTTTGAATTATCTTGTATAGATTTTATAACTGTTACGAAGGGTACTCGAAACATTTTAAGCCAGGAACACTGCACACATCCCATCAAATTTGTTTTCTTTTCTCTCAAGCACTTCACTCGGTCTTATGGTTGCATGCAGGATTTGTGCGTGCCACGTTGCATCGTTTTGACGTGGCACGATTCTAAAGCTCGTGCACTGGCAGATAAACGTAAAACATAATGGAGCTGAATCAGCAGGCATGGCGTGCTATGGTTTTCTATGATTGTACCAAAAGCTTAGTAATGTTGGATTGTTTTGAAACTTTACAAAAGCATTTCCTGGCTGAGTTCCAAGTAAAGCCAGTTTCGTCAAGGACCGTCACAGAAATGCAAACGTTATTGGAGTGTTGGAAAGGTGATGCTGACAACTTTCTTCTATTGGGCTTGAAAACAAAAAGACGATTACAGCAGAGTGGTAACGAGGTGTGTACAAAACGTATCGGACCTTTATTTTTCCTGCCTAAACGCATGAACCACGGGTTTTCTCTTTTGGCAACGAGGTTTAGCCGAGGTGTGCGGTTCGTCACTTACGCAGAGTTCGTGAGTTGCTGCCTAGCATCGTGAGAGTGAATGTAGTGCACGTCTGTTGTTGGTTTTTCGGTTTTCTCGAAAGGCCAAACCATCAACAACGTGTACTATCTCACGGTTCTTTGTTACTTTCGTGATGTTGTATGATTGAAACGACCCGACCTTTGGGCAACACGAACTTGACAATGCACCCGCCCATTCATCACATCCGATTCAGAAGTTCCTGGCCAAACACAGCACTCCTTACTCCCCTGACATGGCTCCATGCGACTTCCTGGCTGTTCCCCAAGCTCAAGATGCCGCTGAAAGGACCTGACTTCAGTGACGAGAAGACATTATGCAGAAAATGACGGCGGAGCTGTCTGCCAATCCCAAACAGGCCTTCCAAAGATGCTTCTAGCCATGGCGGGAGCAGTGGGAGAAGTGTGTTTGCAGTCCCAAGGAGAGTACTTTGAAGGGGATTAATGTTTAAATGGTACAGGTGAGTAACTTTAGTTTAAATCCGATACTTTTTGTACACACCTTGTACGTGACATCCTGCGTGGTGAAAGTCCTAGATAAATGGAAGGGGAAGTGTCCTATGCGATGTCTGGCCTTTATGAGGTGGTCCGCATAGGCCGACCTCCCGTCTCCGTTAACCCAGGCTCTTCTGTGTTCTTTGAACCTCTCGCGGAATGACCTGGACGTCGATCCCACATAAACCGCCTCACAATCCGGACATTGTAATTCGTATACTCCTGCTTGCTTGAATCCGTTTTTCTTCTGCGTGGGTTCAGAATTCGTATTGCGTTGTTGTTTGTGCAAACTCCATCCTGCAGGAAGTAATGAGAGAACAAGGAACAAAAGAAATGAACACAGAAGACGGAAAGAATTCGCAACATTCACAGACACCAGGGAAAATGTCGAACCTGTTCCAAAAAGAAGGCATAGGAGTAGCGTTCCGCCCAAACAACAACGCAATACGAATTCTGAACCCAACGCAGAAGAAAAACGGATTAGACGAATTCAAGCAAGCAGGAGTATACGAATTACAATGTCCGGATTGCGAGGCGGTTTATGTGGGATCGACGTCCAGGTCATTCCACGAGAGGTTCAAAGAACACAGAAGAGCCTGGGTTAACGGAGACGGGAGGTCGGCCTACGCGGACCATCTCATAAGGGCCGGACGTCGCATGACAGAAATGGAAGGGACATGAAAAAGGAAAACTACTGTTGAAAGAAGAAATGGAAATACGTGAGGAGATACCACAACAATAAAGCTGCTCTCCTAAACGGGCAAACATCGTTTGAGAGGGACGGCATTACTGAATTCTTAATAAAGATGGAAGACGAAGACAGCATGCTACGACTAATTTTGGGGCTCACTGCTCAGGACTGGAATAAATGCATGTCCGACTGGTTCGGGAGGTTGAAACGTTGTTTAGAAGCTGTTGGAAAGTACTTGGAAAAGTGGTAAAAGAATGGTTTTCGTAAGATGCGTGTAGCGTTCCTAGCTAAAAACTTTTAGAGTACCCCTCGTACTTGATTTATTCTGGAAAGGGACTGTTTGTGTAGAGTAGTAGCATGTATGTTTAGGTAAATGATAAAAAGCCAATAATTAATTTTTTTTAACTCTTTCAGCACATCTTATACAAGTGATTCAAATTCTCATAATGGCAATAACTCTTTGCCCCACTGTTCTACTGCCGACATTCTGAACTCTTCCAGAAGAAGCATGAACAGCTTGGAAGGTTGTAATTATTCTTCAGTAAACGGTTCTCTGAATGGACTAAATAACGGCTGTAGCAATTTCAGTGACCTTATTAGTGGAAATAAAACCCCTTCCGGTTCACAAACTAAACACAAGCCTGACATTCTCAGGCCACCGTTATCCAGCATGAGTTGTGACCCTTCTGCATACACGTCCCTAACAGGCAAGATCATCGGGGCTTCGGTGGAAAATCAAGTAGTTGCTCCGGGGATGCAGCACAGCAGTGTGAAACAAACTTCTCCGAAACCAGCCAACCCTGTACCTGCAATGACCAGTGGTACCGTCATTCCTTTTGTGGGACGCCCTCCTCCGCCACCGTTAATTTCAACAAACGGCATGACTACTATGCCCATGTCATTGACTTCAGTGCATACATCTGAATCTGCTCTCTTCTCATCTTGTCAAAGAAGTTCAATTGCAAACTCTAGTTTAAATCTGCAAAACGACTCTCACCTTTTAAGTAACCCACACGGAGCCCCCACAATCACTAGTTCACTTGGTAATTACTCTACACAGCATCCCTATCAATTGCAGATGAGTACTGTGGAAGGGAAAAAATTGACTGTGATTAACAAAAACCCATATATTTTTAACGGCGACAATCTTACTTCTCTACAAGAAGTTGTTTCAGTGTTCTTCCCAAGTCATTCTGTCGAATCGTGTCAATATGTTCTGTCTGATGTGCTTAGGGTCTCCTTGCATAGATGTAACAGGTAAGCTTTTTCACGTTGTTTGTTACTTATTTCACAAGTGTTTTACATTCTGTTACTATTTTATATATTGACGAGAGTATCATAAGTTAATTAAGTGTTTCTAAATTGGTCCGCACACGTCATGAAACCCATTAAAGACATTGCCGGGTTAGAATACACTCTTGATAGCAGCTACTGCTATGAACAGTGGCATCATGTCCTGCTTTACGTGGTATGGTCTTGGTGCACTTGTTTTTGTTTGCGGAACCATGAATGCCGAAATGTACCAAACAGTTCTGGACAATTCTGTGCTACTGACAGTGTGGGAACACTTTGGTAATGGCCCTTACAGCACGACAAAGCTCCCTGTCATGCAGCAGGCATTATTAAGGAAATATGCGTGGGGAAACTTGACTGGCCAGCCCAAAGTCCAAACCTTAACCTCATTGAACACCTTTGGGATGAATTGGAGCGCTGGTTGAGAGCCAGGCCATTCCAATCAAAGAGCATCACTGAGCTGTTTGCCAATTTGAAGGATGAATGGAGCAAGATTACTGTCGGCATGTATTGTAAATTAGTGAAAAGTCTTCCTCGAAAGTTGTGGATGTCGTTGCGGCGAAAGGCGGCCCTACACGATGCGGATGTCGTGTAGGGTCTGATCTAACTTACTTGTATAGGATGTCCAGTGACAAGTGGCCAGATTGTGTATTCTACCAGGGGCGCATTCTCATCAAACTGTTGCATCAGAAATTGGGAAGAACTGACCTGGCGTTCTTTTTTTCTGAAAAGAAATTTCAGGGTCATGTGATGTGTTGTTTTCCTTTTCATTTCATAAAAATTTCAAATATATTCTCATAATCAGCATGATCAGCATAACAATTCTTAAATAATTACCTAAGGACTTTTTAGATAACTCGATGGTAAAAAATTTAATGAATAGACCCTTCGGTATTAAAATGTTTTTGTGAAGATACCGTTTGCCATCAGGTCAATTATATAAGATCCCGATAAACTTTGTGAAGGTAAGGTTTCTGATCAAAATAATTTTGTGAAGGTACCCTTAAACGGGACCAAATTGACCCTAGATAGACCCTCTGTTCCGCAACAGGAAAAAATCTGACGTGGAAGCACAGGAATTCCTTGTATGCCTATTAAAGGCAAATGACACCAAAAATTTCGTTATCGAGATAATAAATAATCAAAAAGTTTTTAGGGGGGAAGTTACAAATTTTTTAATAAAGAGGCAACAAATATGCAAAATCGGGCCCACTCCATTGAAAGATGTTTTTAACAGAGAGCTGCGCATGATGTTATCTTTGCCAGACTGAGCTGATTGGTTAGCGAACATCTTTTGACAAGCATTAGTTAAACAATAATAGTAAAAGGAGATTTTTGTACTATTACAGTGGAACCTCGGTTTACAAACGACAGTTTTTGTTTCGGTTTACACATCAAATTTCGGTTCACGAACTGGTGCATCACTAACTTGCCATTGTACGCGTATGCAGATAGATAGTGTCACTTTGTATTCGTGTGAATATCGTCGCAATTTAGGTTTTATATCTTTAATGTTATTCTCGACGCCTCTATCAAGACACACGAGGTTCCTGATTCGAATCCAGGTCGCAGAATTTTTTCATCAGTTTTTTTTTTATCATTTATTTGTGAGTTTGTTCCTCCAGTTCATATTCTTTATTTCTTATTGCGTGTTCATCACACTTTCTGATGGTTTGGGCAGGAGAAATTCCCGATCTATGAACCGGCTGTTCGCCTTCCATTGGGCTTTCTACCTTGATAACTTGGTTGTCTTTAAGACACTTAGTGACAGCATGGGTGTACAATTGTCTTTAACGTCATTCTTAAATTACTGTATTGCACCCATATTAAAATTAATGAAAAAAAATCTGTTTTTGATCATTGGATTGGATTAATTGTATTAACATTGATTGAATAGGGAATGTTGCTTTGGTTCACGGACAACTCGGTTTGCGAACAGACTCCTGGAATGGATTAAGTTCGTGAACCGAGGTTCCACTGTATGGTCAAACCTTAACGATATTCAAAGGCATTATTATGGATTCTTCAGATAACATGAATAACAACAGATTGTGTAATATCGATCCACACGAATGCAATCCATACGGCTACGTGTCAATTCGTTGGAGTCAGTTCGTCGAACGTCATTTCATCGAAGAGTCAGTTGGTTGGGCAGTTAGTTCGTCGGAGGTCGATTAGTCAAACATCAGTTGGTCGGGCAGTCCATTTGTCGGAGACAAATTCGTTGAGAGTATCAGTTGGTCGGGCAGTCCACTTGTCGGAGACAAATTCGTCGGGTGTTTCAGTTGGTCGAGATAATAAATGAATGGTCGAAAAAACTAATAAAAGTAGTTAACGAAAAAGTTTTTTGTCATTAATTTTATTACTTGAAAGGTAACTAAATACAGCTTTTGTAAACAAAGTGATATAGTGGCTAAAATGAATTGCAGCCACTATAAACGTGATTTTATTGACAAGAGGGCCTGGACATTTCAATTTATTTCCCCAAACTGCTTATACAGCTTCAGTATCCTTCATTTTCAGAATGAAATTAATAACTGTATAAAATTAATTATCGGACAAATTGAGCACTTACAGGAAATTAAATTTTTATTAAGTTTAATATCCTGTGGCCAGTTTCCCAAGTTTAACACAAAATTTCACGTCGGGCTCTTTGTTCCAACTTGATATCCACATATTCGCAGATTAGCATATGGACTTATTCATAAGAACACCAACTTCACCAATGTAATGAGTTTAATTTCCTCCATTCAAAGAACCTAAAAAAAATATTTTTATTAAATGATTATTAAAAATAATGAAAATTATCTTATGATTGCGTCTAATCAGAGGGGAATGGTTCCAAGCTCCCTTCAAAGAACCAAACATTGAATTTGGATGTGTACTGTGGACAATTGGACAGTTTGAACGAATCCATTATCTAGAAATGCCCAGAGCTTATTAATTGTAAAGGAGTTGTGTTCCATTATATACAATACTTTTATATACAGGGTGAATACAAAAGTCTAAACCCCCGTTTTATTTTTTGAACCGAAGCAGATATGTCAATTTTGATGAATCCAATGAATAGGAAGTTGTGGGTGGCCTATCCCATGGTGCACTTTTTATCATCCCAAATATGCAAATTAGGACACATTTAAAATTTATCTCAAAAACCGTAAGGGATAGTGAAAATAACCCAATTGCAAACTTGTTCAGCATAAAAAAACAAACAAAACAAAAATCATCCAAATCGGACCAACCAATCACCCACAAGCACATGGTGAACTGTTTGTACGAGGGTGGGCTGAAAAGTAATGCCTCCATGGCTGTAACTTTTTTATTTTATAACGGATTTTCAAAATTCTTTTTGTATCTGATACTCACATTTCTCTTCTATGTAATGCACTATTCACTTTTCGACATAGTCCCCATCCCTTTCCACGCATTGTACCAACACGTGACTAGTCGGGTGAACCCGTCGGAGGGGAATTCCGGGGTTGTTGTCGACACCAAGACCGAACGGCAGGTTTCACCTCGTCGTCAGAACGCAACTCATGCCCCTTAAGGTGCTCTTTCCTCTTTGGGAAGTGGTGAAAGTCGCAAGGTGCAACTGCAGTCGCATTTTTGAACTGCAGTTTTTCATCTTTGAACTGTAGGCGCCGCAACCCCCTCTGACGTGTGGCGATCGTGTGCGGACGGGCGTTATTGTGCTGCAGAAGAGGATCCAAAGCTGCCATTCGATCCTCGTGTCGATGACAACCCCGGAATTCCTCTCCGACGGGTTCACCCGACTAGTCACGCGTTGGTACGATGGGGACTATGTCGAAAAGTGAATAGCGCATTACATAGAGGATACAAAAACAATTTTGAAAATCGGTTAAAAAATAAAAAAGGTACAGCCATGGAGGCATTACTTTTCAGCCCACCCTTGTAGCTTACAAACAGTCACACTGCACAATGAAAACTGAATGTTGATGTTTCCACCATGTAAAGCATGCAAATCAAAAAATTAACATAAATTACCATACTCGCATTCACTTTCATGCAGAAAAGCAAATAAAAGGCATGTTTTGGCATCTGGTTCCGTGCCCAATTGTGTTATGGTGATTGTGGCATCAGTTCACCACGTGATTGTGGGTGATTGGTTGGTCTGATTTGGATGATTTTTTTTGATTTATTTATATTTTTATGCTGAACAAGTTTGTAATTGGGTTTTTTCCTCTATCCCTTACAGTTTTTGAGATAAATTTTGAATGTGTCCTAATTTGCATATTTGGGATGATGAAAAGTGCACCATGGGATAGGCCACCCCCAACTTCCTATTCATTGGATTCATCAAAATTGACATATGTGCTTCGGTTCAAAAAATAAAAGGGGGGTTCAGACTTTTGGGTTCACCCTGTATAACGCTCTTAATAACCTTTTATTAACATCTTTCTCACTCTCGTTTTTCCTCAGCTTCCACCCCTCTTTATAATACCCGCTTTCACGTCTCCTTAACACCCAACGAATTTGTCTTCGATAAATTGACTGCCCAACCAACTGATGCTCTCGACGAATTGTCGTTCGACTATTTGAACTCCGACGAACTAACCGCCCAATGAAATGACATTAAACGAACTGACTCTGACAAATTGACACGTAACCTTATGGATCACATTCACATGGATCGATAATACACAATAAATATAATATTAATAATAAATATGCCAACAGGCAGCGTAGAATTCAATGTTATTTCAAGTTTCTCTCCTGAAAGACTAATTTCGTTTCCCATTTTGACAAGCAGGCTGCGGGAGTTGGCCGTAGCAAGCGGTCACCTGTTATCTATCACGTCGGCCACAGTTAACTAAAAGGGAAAACATCTTTTCTAAATGCACAACAACAAACCATGCTGACGAATTTTTCAAGCAGATTTAAGATTGATTAAAGTTACTCTCGGCTTGTGTGTAATAGCGGCCGGAGCAGGAGTAGTACTGACATCAGCCTGTTGGTCAAAGCCGACCTCATAAGCAACGTGCTCTTGTGGCAGTTTGACAAAAATGAAACTGAATTTGATTACTGGGAGCGACCTTTTTAAATTATGATTTTTTTTAAATAAAAATGGCAGAAAAAAAAATAAAGTTGATATTTAGTAAGGCATTCGTAACTATAGAAAATCAACTTCCTGTTTGGTGTCATTTGCCCTTTAAATTACATATACATTTCATTTAAGCTTAGTTCATTTGAATGGGAGATTTGTTTGTTTCAGCCTGTCTCAGTCCAATGCAGGACACAGGCCTCCCCCAATCTTCTCCAATGCCTTCATTTTTTGGGGGGGGGTTATTTTTGGTCTAATCTCTCACACAGACCAGACAGGTTGGGAGATGCATTTTTGAGCTTCTGCCAGCTTTTGCATTTGGTCTAATCTCCTGCAATTGGGGAGGCCAGGCCATGGGCTAGGGATCTTACAAGGGGAAGGCAAGGGTTACGGGACACCGATGTGAATGACATTGCGTGTTTTATTAATACATGTCTGTTTACGTGTCTTCATCACAAAGTACTAACGCACAATATTCAATATATGACACAGAATATGAAGTTGGATTCGAACCGACGTGCCTTCCCCTTGCAGGATCCAAGTATTTCATTAATTAAAACTTTATTTGGCTATAACTCTGGTTGGTTGGTTTATTAGAAATTTTGGCGTCGACTACTAAGGTCATTTTGCGCCTTTTACACAAGTTATATCCGTACACAGCCCGGGACAAACACAAACATCCATGCCCACGGCGGGATTCGAACCCACGACCAGGCGGACTCGAGAACTAGAAAGCCTACGCCCTAGCCCTCTCGGCCACTTGGCCGGCTGCTATAACTCTGGAACCAGTGAAAATAAGTATCACTTATGATACATTGTTGAAAAGCTCTCAACGAGGGCTTATTACTGCAGTTAAGAAAAAGTATGAAATCAAAATATTTCGAAATTGAAGCCATGCTTTATTTAGAGGTCACATTTTGGCCCAGCTGATTGCAATCTAAAGGGGAGGTGCACAACAGTTCTAAATAAATATTTCAATGTTCTACAGCTAATCGTTTTTGAGCTGCATGAGATACATACGAAACTAGTCAAAATGGATTCGGGGATGGCCAAAATGGATATTTCTGTTGAAATCTGAAAACCGAAGTAACAAGGAAGTAAAAAACCCCACCGTGTGGTATTGTTTTGGGGGCATGATTTTGTATCGTACAGAATATGTTGATTACTTGTGAGAAATCATCCCCTGAAGTTGTATAAGCAATCAGACATAAAAAATGCTAGAAATGCCCTAACATAGACAAAGCGAAGGCTGAGTATTTGGGCAGACATTGCATAACAAGAATTGTTCCTGCGCACACGCACATGAAGAACAGTGAGCTGTTATAAGGTTTCTTTTTCGCACAAAGTAAGAAACCCACTGAAATTCATGGAGAAATTTACGGTGCCAACTGTCTGGACTATTCCAATGTGTGCTAATGGTGTAAAATGTTTCGGGAGGGAAGAGTTAGCTTTGCCGATAAACTGCTTTCTGGGCGGCCTGCGTCTGTGACGACACCAGGCGTTGTCGAGGAAATTAACAACACAATCGGAGAAAACCGTCGCATTTCCTTGAAAGAAGTGAGCGAAACATTTCACATATCCTATGGATCTGCATGGGATGTGGTGCATGAGAAACTTGGATACCGCAAATTCTGTTTGCGTTCGATTCCAAAATGTCTAACACCAGAACAGACCGGCAACAGAATGGCATGCAGTCTGCAACATCTGCAGCGGTACAACCGGGAGGAAAATAAGTTTCTGAATGGTATTCTCACAGGAGTTGGCAACTGAGCCTAAAATTGCAAGCAGGGTGTGGCATAAATTCAAAGTTTCTCCTTCAACTCGGAAGATTATGCTTATAGTGTTTTGGGATATGGAAGGCATCCTAATCAGAGTTCCTATCTCAGGGTCAATTGTCCAACCTATTGTGAAACGTTGACTGAACTGCAGTGTGGTATTTGGGATAAGGAAGAAGAAACGATGTTCGACTTCTTCGTGACTATGCACACCCGCATGTGGTCAACATCGTCAAAGCAAAACTGGTCTGTTTCGGTTGGGAGGTTCTGGACCATAGCCTACAGTCTGGACTTAGTGCCCACGGACTACCACCTCTTTGGACTTGTAAAGAGATTTCTGGGTGGTCAGAGATTAGAGAGTGACGAGGAATTCTAATCTGCCATGGATCATTGGCTGTATTCAGCCGACGGAGTTTTTGGTTACTTACTTACTTATTTACTTTTCAAACCAGCTTATCCATTAGGGTCGCGGGGGCAGCAGCCCTATGGAGGATCTCCAGCGATCGCGATCTTCCGCCATCAGGCGCATGTCCTCCCTGGTAATACCCAAGCGACTCGAACCCAGATTCTCCATGTAGTCTAGCCACCTGGTTCTAGGCCGACCCCTGGGTCTCTTACCCACCGGCTTAGAAAATAACAACTGCCTAGGAAGACCAGTTTGCATTGGCATCCGTATCACGTGGCCATACCAGCGCAACTGAGATCTCTCAATGCGGAGAAGTAGCGGCTCAACACCTAAAGATTCCCTTATTGTGCTGCTGTGCACTCTATCTAGTAGGGTAACACCTGCCACACCTCTCAGAAATCTCATTTCAGCCGCTTGTACCCGCGATCGCACTCTTTCGGTCATTACCCAAGCCTCATGACCATAGATGAGAATGGGGACAAAGATAGATTTGAAGATGGAGAGCTTTGTTTTGTTACCCAGCTTGCGTTTCGTTACCACGGATCGCCACAGTTCGCATCTGACACAGCTTGCTGCACCAGTTTGCATTGAGTTTTTGGTTGTGAAAGAATTTCTATTTATTGTTTTATTCATGTAATATTTCAGTGTATATAAAACTTTGAAATTTCAGTGTGTTCGCATACATGTTGTAATCAATGATGAGTGATTTGAAAATTTATTGTCAGTGCAAGAGTATTATAAAAACTATATTGTCCAATTAATGAGGAAAATACTGTATTTTTTTTTTCTTTTTTGTATTGTTTGATTTCTAGATGTAAGCTTATCTAAACAGTTTTACTACATGGCCACCTCCTCTGGAAAATGTCTTTTTGCATAAATCATTTTTTATAGATTCTTGAATGCTCATTTGGCTTTCAATAATGTTTTCCTACCCTGTTGGAATGCAGAAACAGCTGCAGTTAATGTTATATAATGTTTATATTCAATTAACTGGTTCATCAGTAAAAAAAAAAATAGCCAGGTGGAGCACCCATTCAAAAAGGCCTGGGGAGAACTCTGGTTAATTGTTAGTATTGTATGAAGGCATATGTTTTTCATATCGGGTGAATAAAAAGTCCCGGACTGATCTAATATCTCGAAAAATGCACGTCTAGTCAAAGAAAAAGAAAAAATAAGTGTCAAATATTTTTTTGAAAGATTTTTAATGGTACAAAAATTAGCCCCCTGCACCCCTCGTAGGGCAATGGGTAGGTGGCAACTTTGAAATTTCAAATGGGAACCCCCTAATTTTTTTTTTTTTTTTTTTTTTTTTTTTTTTTTTTTTTTTTTTTTGCAGATTCGGAATTTACGGAAAAAAATTACATTAATTTTACCCAAAAATTCAAACTTGTGCGAATATCTCGAGAATCCTCTTCAAATCAAAAAGCATCCCATATTTTTTGAAAGCTACTGTATTTAATAGGGCTAAAATTAGCCCTCACCACTTTTTCAGGGGTGGGTGGGGGCAACTTTGAAATTTTAAATGGGGACCCCCTATATTTTTATTGAATTTATTATTATTATGGAATCCAATACGTTCATCCAGGGCCTATATGGCCAGAGGCCGACGAGTTGGGTCCCTGGATGGACCTGGGGAGTGAAGAATCGTGTTTCACTGATGGTCGCCCATCCAGTGACTAGCCATGCCTGGTGTTGCTTAACTTCACAGAACTGGTGTATTAGGGCCAGTCAAATGAAAACGAGATTTGTAAAGGCATTGGTACATACCTGAACAAATTCAGAAATGAACACCGTGGGTGTTAAGGCAAGGATCTCATCTCTCCACGATTTGATTGATTCCCTTCTCATAAAATTCCCTTGGTTGCTGAAAGTAGAAAAGCCATGACCTCGTGTTGGACCTCAGCATTCAATGTGAATCATCATCCTTTCAAATGTCGTTTCAACGGCCGAAAAATGTTAAAATCGCATGTCAGGACTGTAGGGAGGATGCTCTAGGACATTACATTGCATCCATCTTCAGTTGTTTTGTTGTCTTGTTGGTCATATGAGGCGTGGTGTTGTCGTGAAGCAGGGTTACTCCTGCGGTCAGCATTCAGAGCAGTTTGTTCTTGATGGCCACTCGCAAACGTTGCAGTGTTTGGCAGTATCCATCCACATTAATGGTATTGCCCTTGGGTGTGAAGTCAATGAGAAGAAGTCCTTTCAACACTGTGCGCTGTTCCTTCTTCCTCGCGTTATGGATGACGAATGCTGTTACTCTATCTGACGTCTTGCTTTGCGAACCGCATACAACCAAGTTTCTATGAAAACTAACGACTCGCATGATTACCTAACGTGTATGCTTGCGCCCGTATGCTACAATGTACCTCCACGTGCATATTCTTGCTGGCATTTTTATAATCTTGTTTTCATTTGACTGACCCTCATAGATTCAGATTCTTGAAATTTCTTTTTTTTACGGTAGATGGCGCTGTAATAACAAGATAAAAAAGTAATTTGAATGTCTCTGGAAAAACTCTTTAGATCTAAAAGGGAAAATGCTTGTTCATTATTCCGAGTGCGTGATGAGTTTCTTGAAAATGCAGTAACACCTCCAAAGACTTTTCCTCGTTTGTAGCGGTTTTGGGTCTTCCAGATCTTGGTTCATTTTCAACTGAACCAGTTCGTTCAAAAGTTATTAACAGTTTTGTAAACTGTGGATTTAGAAAAAAGATTGTGTTCATTGAAAGTTTCATTGAATATTGAAATTAATGTCATTTTTTCGTCTGCAAAAAAAATGGGGGAATTCCCATTTGAAATTTCCTACGAGGGGTGCATAGGGCTAATTTTGGCATTATTAAATAGCATTCAAATAAATATTTGACACGTATTTTTGCTTTTTATGACAAGACGTGCATTTTTCGAGATATTAGACCTTTTCTGGACTTTTTTTTTTTTATCATTCTACCAGACTTTAGATTAATGTCAATTTGTTTTCTCCTTCATTTGCAGGTTGCAACTACAACTTTGGCGCGAGAAATACGGAGAGAGTGCCAGCGAGAATAATTTGTTGACGATGATAAACGTAACTGATTTAAATAATTATATGCCACAATTAAAATATATGTTTACTCGACAGGATTGCAAAAGTAATTCATACGGTTATTCACCCAATCATGGACACACTTCAAAAAGAATTAAACTTTGACCAATCAGTGTTTTTGTTTTTATTTTTTAAAATTTTTGTTTCGACGTTTTTTCTTTTTCTTTTTAAGTTTTAACATTGCTTTCAAGATTATTGTTTCACGTTAATTTATTCTCTTTATCATTATTTGTAGTAGTAGTAGTCGTAGTTTTGAGTGCCAATAAGTATATTTTCTCAGGTAAAATATGACGACAAAAAACGTAATACGCTAATTTAATTCTCGGAAACTCTCCTTGCCCCCCCCCCCCCCTTCCTTCTTTTTTAATTGTCGTGCTTCGATTGAGTCTTATCATTTAATAGTTTTATAACAAAACTATAATAAAACAAAAAAAAGCAGTGGCACTCTGGATAAATGGTAACTGTTCTAATGTGGTTGCTAGAGTTTTTGTAATCTTTCATCTGTGATATACACATATATAGCAAATTGTAGGGAAAAATTGACATCTATTTAAAAATTAATTTTTTCAAATTTTAATAGGGAAGAAAAAAAAATGAAAAATCATGAAAAATTTAAAAGCTTATTTAAGGGAAAAAAAAATTAAAAAAAAAAATCAAAATATTAATTGTAGTATTGTACATAATTGTGTGTACAGACGTTAAGTTCTTTATATGAGGAATGAACATATTTTAAGTGTAATTTTTTCCCACCTTGCCATTATTTTCTTTTTAATCAATTGTTGATGTATAAAACCAGTTGGATGATTGAGCTGTATTGTTTTTATTCATTTTAAATAAAAACAAAACTTTTAATGAAAAACGAAACAACTTTGCCCGCCCTCTTTCCAAAACGAACGAAATTATTATTTGGAATTTGTTTTTTTGTTTTTTTTTTTTTTGTTGGTTTTGTTTTAAATAACACAGGTCTGCAGAAAATTTTTTCGAAAAGCTGCACGAGACGTTTAAACGAGTCTGTTTTTTGGTGTGCTGAAACCGAAAACTACCACTGCTTTCTGCTATCAAGTACTTTTTTTTTGGCAAGACTGGCAATTGGTTAGGCTAGCAAAAGTATGTATTAAGTGTTGTCTCCAAGAAACAAGTTTTTATCGTGCCCTTGTATTAATATGTCTTTATCAGTATAATGTTATATTCGTTATTTTTGAGGATTTCTGTACAATAATTCAGCAATGTGCTTGCTACAGTCGAGCACCACCGTTATTACCAAATTCAAAGGACCCAAAAATCCGTTTTTCGTATGAATCAAGTTTAAATGTTTTCACCAATCGCTTATTTCAGAAAAATACATGTTGTTGACATGTGTTTGCATGGTTGAATGTAAACAAATTGAAAAGATCTGATAGAATATTATTGCCATACAAGATGTACGACTCAATCTCTTCCAAAATTGACAACATAAGCTTGTTAGATGACGTGGATTTTTCTGTCTCGTCATCATCACTCTGCCTCTTCAGATTCACCATCTTCAGTTCCATTTGAACATTGCTCCACTATATCGTCCATGCTTAAGAGATCTTCATAGACTCTGAAACTAGTCAGAATTTGTAGTTCTCACATCCCGCATGCCTCTTTGTTTATTTACACTAAGAACCAATTAGAATTCGCAGCATAAGAACCGAAATACTTTTTATTTCATTTTATTTTAAATTTTTTTTTTTTTTTTTTTTTACGAAAACATCTAAAATAATGTTACTTTCTTAAAATGATTTTCTTCATCTTTATCGTATTGTCTGGACTTCGATCATTTAATGTTGTATATTTTTTTAAACCAATTTTACATAATGCAAATTGTTTTCTGATCCCATTCCCCTAGCAGATTTCATTATAATGGGGTTCAACTGTATAGGACGTTTCAGAATATTTGATGTAATTTAAGACATAGGTGCGTTCGGTAGGGCTTGGACCTGAGAGAACTGTCATATGGTTTCTGGCCGCGTGTCTGAGTGACTGTTGCCGAATGCTCTTATCTCAAAAAGAAATAGTGCGACTTTACAAATATTGAGAAGAAACAGCGAATCTACAAATTTTAGTTTACATCAAACGAGCAATTAAGTGTGCATGATATATGATCCGGATAAGAGCTTTCCAAAAGGGAGAAAAGATGCACTGGGCAACGGGGAAAAAAAAAACAAAAAAACTACCTGAGTGTCCGAGCTCGGAATCTGTCAGATTCACTGCGTGTCGAACAAGTTTTTATCTCAAGCGGAAGTAACAGAGCGTTCGCCAAACGCTTTTCTCTCAGATCTGAGCACCGAATGCGCCTATAACTAATAATCAAGACAAATGAAACTAAATAGATTTCATGTTGAGCAAAGTAAGATTTATTCATCAAAATTTGAATTAGAAATTCAAAGGCATGTGGATTTCATGAGCGATTTCACAAGTTTTGTAACAAGTCATAGTCTTGGGTAACACATGCTGTTAAAATCTGAGATCATTTGAACGAGAATTGGTCGCGGTTTTCTAAAACTCCCTGTACTTGCTTACGAGCCCTTTGCCGTTTCTCCTTAGCAGTTTTCATTTCTGATTATCTGAAGTTTCACACTTTAACCCGTCTGTCGTAAAGATGTCCTGTTTATCTTGATAGCGTCTCTCAACGTCATTCACATCCCGGTGAAATTTCTCCTCTTGGTGAACTACAACACCGACTTGCCAAAAAAACTGTACGTGATGAAGGCAAGCCGAGGTCGCTGTCGGTTTCAGTGCATCAAAAAACGGGCATTAGTCAACACATCCTTTCGCAGACCAGTGTAATCGGTATAAAAATTTAATTTCATAATTTAAAATTTTGCCGTCCAATCAATGATAAAATTTTAAAAGGATTTTTGTTAAGTTTGTTTATAAAATTGTGTATTAAAATTTGATACAAATGCATTCTATGCAACCACAAAATTAAATTCCCCACGAGTTGTAAAGTCTGATTCGAAACTGTAATGGGAATACGAATTCTTTTGTTTATATTGAAAAAAAAAAAAATTGGTACGTTTCAAGACAAATGGTAAAATAGCTAGGGTTTGACGGTTGCAAACCAACTTGCACGTGCGTTTCATCCTGTTTTTGTGCTCTACTACAAACAATATTAGTTTTGTATAAATGTATATTTTAATATATCAGATTCAGTGTTATACTAACTAATATTCAGTGTATTTTTTAAGTTATTATTTATGCTTATTTATATATTTTTATTTATTATGAATATTTTCGAAGTTGTAATCATTAAATTATGTAATGCATTCTATGCAACCGCAAAACCTTATCATGATGTTTATCAAAAAAAGGAACGGCATTTATAACAGATAAAATAAAAATAAAAAAAATCAATGTAATACTTATTATAAGAACATAATTTGTAATTACATCAAGATTAAATTCTTATCTTTAATGAATTATGAATTTTAAGTAATTCTTTTTTTAACGACTTTCAGATCCTGGAAGAACCGATCTTATAATTTTTATAAAATATAGATTGTTCTTGCTTTATCGATGGCTTCACCCGTGATAAACTACTTAAGAAATGCTCTTGGGTTATGGCATCGACGTGTCTTCCTTTTTCCGTTATGGCCAAGTGAACTGCCTAGGGAATTAACAAGAACGACGTTAGTTTGTGTACATCTAATCAATTCATACAAAAAAGGTGCATTCGAAAAGTTCTGGGAGATCACACAAAGACCTACCAAAATACAAGAGAAAAGAATTTTATTGAATCAATTTTATACATACGATACTTAACTGAATATAACACGAGTTTGTTTTTTTTTCTGCCAAATTTGAGATGACAAAAAGGGGGGTCCTATTACCATAAATCTTCTACTATAATGCGACCCCTTGTATAATGCGACTCCACTTTTTCGGCCCAAAAAAATCGGCAAAAATCCTATCCTCTTGTATAATGCGACCCCCATTTTTGGAATGCAAACTTCATCGAGGCAGTTTGGAAGTTTATAGCCCTACATTGATATGGAAAGCTCATCGACAAAAAAACACAACAGTACATGAATTTTCTTAATAAAAAGACAAGTAATCTTTATTCAGTTTAATATTTTCACTGCATAAGCTTTCTTGTAGGCTTTGGTTCGAGGCAGTTTGGAAGTAGGCCTATTTAGAAGTATCGATGTTTGGGAAAAGTTATTTTCGATGTTGTTAGATGTTGGCGACGAGAAATTCGAATAAAAAGTGAATTAATTTATTGTTTAATGAACGGGACACTGAATATGCAGTTGTATAATATACGGTAATGTTATCAGGACAAAACCTCCTCTGGCCGCAGTCGTCGGAGGGCTGATTTTTATCCTCTTGTATAATACGACCCAGCAAATTTAGATGCTTTTTTAGGCCAAAAAAATTCGCATTATAGTAGAAGATTTACGGAAGGGCGAAGAGGGAAAAAACAACAACCGCCCACACAGGCGAATTAAAGGTTTCAACTAGAAATGAAATGGGTCCAGTATAAGGTGCCCACACACGATCATGCCCGGCTTGCTACCAAGCCATTCAGTTCGACTGTTCATTCCAAAACTGATGGCTTGTCATTCATGGCATGATAAAGCGAAAAATGATCATGCGTGGCGCTATTCATTCCCGAAATGACATGCGCATGCGCACTGATTGGCTCAAAACATGTGTGCAGCAGGAAGTGCCAGTTGCGTTTTTATGTAACAGGAGCAACTAGGGATAGAAGTTCTCGAAAACTCGTGGAACTCATCCGTAGGTAGTTCAGGAAGTCATCCTTTGGATTAGCTTCGAGTTCACCCAGAAGATTTACATCAGATTATTTCTTTCTTTCTTGCAACCAGCGTTTAGACCAAATGCTCCTTTTCATTTTAGGCCTATCATCATCCTTGGCAAGCAGCATTGCCATAACAGTTGCTGCAGACTTCTTCGTAATGTAAGTTCACTGCACCATCACTGCACAGCAGACATTGGCGAATAAATTCGTTCAACAAAATGCAATCAAGTTCCCATGAAATGACAGTTTCGGCATGACTCGTGTGTGGTGAATTCTTATCAAGCATGGAGTGACAGTTATGAAATGGCAAGCATGGCAGCAAGCGGGGCAACATCTTGTGTGGGTACCTTCAGCAAAATGGTAGCGAGTTTATTGTTTGACGCATTTCAAGTAAACGCTCATCATCAGGAACTAAGCACGCTACAAACTAGCAAAAGATACAGCATCTGGTTATATAGGGGAAAATATCTTTGCATTGAATGTTGGGTACAGCTGCCATTTTTTGAGGGCAAGAGGAAGGCAATCCTATACTGCTACTCATCGAAGTGTGCCGTTTTTGCCCGACTTATTGTATAACGATGGTAACGAGTTGTTACGTGTCTGGATGTATTGTATAACAGTGGTATAAGTTCAGAGCCATGGGTCTCGATGCCCTCAAAAGATGGCGGATATTCAATGTTTATGTTTTGATATTTCTCCCTATAGCCCACACCTATCAATCGGTGAAATTGTCCCCTTGAGTGGGCAAATTATTCATCAAGTGACCTAACTCAATCCTGATTGGTAGGCTTACAGTGATGTTGGCATACCGTGATTGGATAACACCCTTATTACAAAACATAATCACCTGAAACTTATTTCCACTAAAAATGTTTGAATCAATTTTGAAAACCTTAAAACGTGTTCCACCGAATCAAATTCGACCATCTTCAAACTTATTAACTACTTTTATATTTTCGTTCATGACATGTCGTTACAGGTTGTTTGATATATTACATGCCATATCTTATTTTGAAAAAGTGTGTATAACTGTAAGCAATGACAGAGGTGACCAGAATGAACATTTTCTTTCAATACAATGTGGTGTCGCAAGTGCATTGTTCAGGAGTATCACGTTTTATGTGCAAGACACTTTGTTTCGTATACAGGGTGTAAATTATCTCCTTCAAAAAAACTACACTATGATGTAGATGAAATTCAGGTGATTAAAGTGATACAAGATACTTGGGGTCGCAAATCGCAAGCAATGCCATAAATTGCACCTCAAATTAAGCTGAATGGCATGGCACTGTATAGCACGAACCAAATTTTGGGCGACTGTGTTCGCGCGGCACGGCCTGGCTGGTTCCCCTGCTCCCCACTACCTCATCCCGAAGAGGTCCACCTTCCACTCTGCTCTCGCGCCGGAATCAGTAGCATGAGTAGTACCAACCTTGTTTAATACCAATAGCATTTATCATGTTTCTCATGTCTAGTACATATTCTGTTCTTTGGAGTGGAAGGTGGACCTCTTCGGGATGAGGTAGTGGGGAGCGGGGGAATTTCCAATGGTACCATTAGCATAGGAACCACTGGATCAAATTCGACCATCATCGAACTGTATTTATTGATTGTCAAAAACGTACTAACGTACTATACAGACCACAGGGAAGAGAATTTTGCAATAAAAAAAAATTAGTTCACATTTTGACCGCTACGTCAAAAGTTTGCGCTGGTCATGTAAGAAACTATCTGAGAATTTTTACTCAATCAGAGACGTTATGCAAATAAGATGTAAAATTACAAAAGCTTTAAAATGACGGTGAAATTAAATGTAAAGTCATTCTTCACAATGGCTTTAGCTAAAAAGGATCGAGCTTTATTGATCAAGTTGTTTTACCAGAACTGCAATAATGCTTCTCTTGCACTAAGAGAACATCGACGTTTGAAAAACTTGCGAAATGGGCCTATGTCCATTAATGGTTTAAAAAAGATGATTAAGAAATTTGAAGAAACTGGCGAGTTGGGTATGCTGCTAGGGAGAGGACGGAAACGAATTGCAATGAGACTGTGGAAGACGTTGCTGCTGCTGAAGTGGAGAGTGCTTCAAGCTCCCAATATTCTTCAGCAACTGCTCCAGCCGTATCATGTGATTTGTCTATTCCGTGGTCTACGGTACAAAAAGTTTTGAGTTTCATTTTAAAGTGGTAGCCATACAAGATCCAAGTGGTTCTAAAGTTGTTCGTGAAGATCCGGACAAAAACGCACTGATTTTGCTTGCCAGGTTCTGTCGATAATGCATGGCCATGGAACATTTTGTGGTCAGATCAAGCGCATTTCACACTAGACAGAGCAGTGAATGCTCAAAACTGTCGCATCTGGGGTACTGAAAAGCCGATGGTTGTGCATGAAAAGCTTTTGCACTCTGATTAGGTGACTGTATGGTGCGGATTCACTTCACGTTTCATTCTTGGCCCCTTTTTCTTTGAAGAGAACACTCCTCAACGCACTAAAAGATGTTCAATCATTGGTGCTCGTTACTGCGAACTTCTGTAGCAGAAAGTCATTCCTGCTTTACAAGAAAGACAATGTTCTTTATGCAAGATGGTGCAACACCCCACATTGCACGACAAGTGAAGGAACTGCTTCGTGCTCATTTTGGAGATGATCGGGTGATTTCGAGAAATTTTCCAACTGCATGGCCTCCTTGTTCACCGGACTTCAACCCTTGTGACTTCTGGTTGTGGGGATATTTGAAAGATAATGTCTATGGAGGAAGAATACAGACTGTCCCTGAATTGAAAGCAAGCATAACACGCCATATCACTGCGATTCCTCAGGAAGCCCTTCGCTCTACTGTGGAACATGCAATAATGCGCTTTGAACATGTCATTGACACAAATGGAATGCACATTGAACAGATGCTCTGCTTCTAACTTGTTTTTGTTATTATTCACGTGCCATATTTTGACATAGCGGTCAAAATGTGAACTAATTTTTTTTTTTTTTTGCAAAATTCTCTGCCCCATGGTTTGTACAACATACATCTCAAGTTTCTTCAAAATCTGATTACCAGAACAGCCGCTAGAAGGGTCTGAATGGTGTCACTTTAATTATAACCACCCTGTACATGTGACCTGTTGATTCCAAAGGGAATAGTTACATTTTGGCAACAAATATTCAATTTGTGGGTTTACACACTAATATCTAATTCTAATATATTAAATATTATTCTTTGATTATATAAGTAATAAAACCCGCAATGGCAAGATATACCGTGAGGTGTTCAGAGCTCGCTAGCAGGAATTCTATTAGGCCAAATGCAGTACATTTTGGTGTATATACTTAGTGGAACATGCAATTTCGATTTCTGCAAAAAAAAAAAAAAAAAAAGTACCAAAAGTCGCCATAGGGGGCGCTTATTTCAAGAAAACAATGAATACCTAATTGTCAAATGAACAAATACCGTACAAACCAACTTTAGTAACAACAATAAACAATGTTTTATTTTTAATTCCAAATGTGTTTCAATATGACCACCAGTGTGCAGTTCCAATAGCTGCATGCAGTACACGACATTTTCTACGGCAACTCGCAGCATATCTGCATTAATTAGTCTGATATGTAACGTTATTTGATCCTTTAAGGTTGAGAGGTCAGGAACATGTGCTTGATACACAAGGCTTTTCAAATATCCCCATAACCAAAAATCACAAGGGTTGAGATCAGGCGACCTGGGTGGCCATACCATGGGAAATGCACGACTAATTATTCTGTTGTCTGAAAAACGTTCTCGCAAGATCTGCTACACCTGACGTCCGATGTGCGGTGGTGCACCATCCTGCATAAAAATGGTAGAATCCAGACAACCCTTTTCCTGCAATCGTGGTATCACAAAATTCTCAAGCATATCGGCATACCTGGCAGAATTGACGGAACAAGTCACCGGTCCACGGGGACTGATTTCTTCAAAAAAGTACGGGCCGATGATGAAAGAAGCAGTAAAGCCACACCATACTGTTAGTTTCGGTGAATGCATAGGAGTTGAGAGACACACTTGTGGATTTGATGCAGCCCAATATGGCAGTTGTGGGTATTGATATCACCATTCAAATAAAAATGTGCCTCATCACTCCATAAAATTTGCCATGGCCATGCATCATCCACTTCCATACGTGCTAAAAATCTCAACGAAAAGTCAGTTCGGGTACGTTCATCTCCAGGAAGCAATTGTTGAACAGGTGTGAGTTTATAGGGATAAAATGTCAATATCTTATGCAATATTTTCCTCACCGTCGAATATGGGATATCTGTTTGGCGTGCTATCTGCTGGTACCCTGCACAGTAGTCATCTCCTGTCCCACAACAGCAGTTGCAACTTCTTCAACGTGTTGCTGCCTGATTCGTTTGCGTCCCCGGCCTGGTTGCACTCCTAGAGTTCCGGTAGATTCAAATCGTTCAATCATTTTCCGTAAGTTAGTTATGCTCATCGGTCCTCTTCGTAACGTTTTCAATCGCCGGAATTCACGAAGGGCAGCACTTGCATTGTGGCTCTTCTGATAAAACAACTTGACTAATAACGCCCGGTCAGGCAGAGTAAGCGCATCTTCGGGCCATTCGTTCGTGAATGATGGGAAATCCTCAGCCTTGCCTTTTATTGTCATGATTGCTCAACACGGAACGCGCTTATGCAAATGTATTCATTGGTTTCTTGAAATAAGCGCCCCCTATGGCAACTTTTGGTACTTTTTTTTTTTTTTTTGCAGAAATCGAAACTGCATGTTCCACTAAGTATATACACCAAAATGTACTGCATTTGGCCTAATAGAATTGTTCCTGTACACGTGCACTATATGCTACCGTTCGTTTAAAAAAAGTCGCCGTTATCACATTGTCTACAGAGCTGTTATAAGATTTCTTTTTGCAAAAGGTAAGAAATCCACGAAAATTCATGGGGAACATTCTCTGGTTCACAAAAAATTCAAAGTTCCTCCTCCAGCTCGTGCTTACAGTTTTTTGTGATGTGCAAGGCATCCTAATCCCAGAGTTCCTGCCTCGTGGGTTAGCTGTCAATGCCGCTACCTACTGTGACAAGCTAATTGGGATATGCAACCAACCAGAAAGAGGAAACTACATTCGACTTCTTCATGACGATGCATGCCCGCATGTTACCAATATCTTCCAAGCTAAACGGGTCCGTTTCGGTTGAGAGGTTCTGAATCGCCCAGCCTACAGTCCGGACTTAGTGCCTATCGGACTACCACCTGTTAGGTCCCATGAAGCTATTTCTGGGTGGTCAGAGGTTTGAGACTACGAGACTATTTCTGGCAGAAGTCTACGAGCAGGATATTCTGAAACTGGTGCAGCGTTGGGATAAATGCCTAAATCGTCAAGGTTCCTACGTGGAAAATAGATAGAAACCTTGTAGATGATTGGCTGCGTTGGTCATGTGACTACATTTTACCTTCAGTAAATGGGAGTGGCCGTGTGTCTTCCTAAAATCGCCCGAAATACTATGTGAAATGCTACAAAACAATTGCAGGTCGTTTTAATATCGAAACAAGACTATGATCTAAATAATTCAGTTTCCCCGAGAGGTGGTCCCAGTAGGTTTTATAAAAAAATCAGTCCCGGAACTTTTTGAATGCATCGTGTATAAATATGTATAACCTAAGTTTTACCTCACGACACAAATGCTCCAAATCGGCCCCAGAAAAATCTTCCGTCTTTTCTGCTAAATATTCTAAATCGACATCTCGGAGAGGAAACTCACGGGTGTAGGTCATCAGAATTTTTAACCGATCCTAATGAATCAAGACAGTTTTAATAACATCGCAAGATTCTTTTCTTTGCCTTCCAAAATCGAATGTTCGGTACGAAAGCACCGCATTAATTTTTGGTAACCTAACCGATTTTCAAAATTCTTTTTGTATCTGATCGTCATCAAAATGCAACTCATGTCCTTCAAGGTGCTCTTTCTTCTTTGAGAAGTGGTGGAAGCCGCAAAGTGCAAAGTCTTTCATCTTTGAACTGTAGTCGCTGAAACGCCTCTGATGTATGGCGATCGTGTGGGGGCGGACGTTATCATGCTGCAGAAGAGGGTCCAAAGCTGCCATTCAATTATGGTCTCGAGAACAACCCCAGGGTTCCTCTCCGACGGCTTCACCCGACTAGTCACGCGTTGATGCAATGCGTGGAAAGAGATGGGGACTATATCGAAAAGTGAATAGTGCATAACGTACAGGACAAATGTAAGAATCAGATACAAAAAGAATTTGGAAAATCGGTTAACAAATAAAAAAGTTACGAACCAGGAGGCAAACATTCTTGAACAATTAATGCCCGGTTGCAACAACGTCAGTTAAAACAACCCTAACTGTCAATTAGTTAACGATCGGTTAAGTCCTTTAACCAGGAAATGTTGCACCAAGTCTCAGTTAGCTAACTGGAAGTAATATGAGTAACGAGGACTGCGATTGGTTCGTTTTGCTCCAATTAAACTTCCCATCAACATGGGTGATTGTACAGTATATTCAGCTATGGTATTCAATTGATTCAAGTTTCAAGGTTACAACTTATAGGGGGTGCCACCAGCGCCACCCTGTACATGCAAATGAGACATTCCAATGACAGATATAAAGGAGATCAGACGCGCATCTGTGCCACTTCAGACACTTGTAGACGTGTGTGATAGAGTATGTAAAACATGCCTCGAAGGCGACTGCGACGTGAATATGGGCAGCTAACCCAATTCGAACGCGGACGTGTAGCAGGCCTACGAGAGGGTGGACTTTCGTTCCGTGCTATTGCAGAACGCATGGGACGAGACGTTGCCACTGTGTACAACTGTTGGCAGCAATGGTCCAGGAAAGGCAGGATTACCAGGAGACCAGGATCTGGACGACCCCCGGCCACTGGTGACAGGATTGACCGGCGCATCTGTAGGATGGCTGTGGCAAATCGGACAGCATCTGCAGCGGACATTCGGGCTGCTGTGGCACCCAACGTCACTCCACGCACAATTCGGAACCGTCTCCTGGCCAGGAACCTCCACTCCAGGTGCCCTGTGGCATGTTTGCCTCTTACCCCTCAACACCGTGCAGCACGTCTTCAGTGGTGTCAAGCCAGAGCAACTTGGAGGGCAGAATGGAGGTCTGTGGTCTTCACGGATGAAAGTCGTTTCTGTCTAGGTCAGAGTGATGGTCGCACAAGGGTCAGGAGGAGGAGTGGGAAAGTCCTGTTACCGAGCTGTATCCGTCATCAGCACGCTGGCCCCACCCCTGGTGTTATGGTATGGGGAGGGATTTCCTACGACAGCAGGACCCTCCTGGTGGTTATCCCAGTCACCATGACGGCAAATATTTACATTCGGATGGTTGTTGAACCCATTGTGCTGCTATTCATGGCTCGTATGCCACGAATCTGTTTCAAGGGGATAACGCTCGACCCCACACTGCCGCTGCAACCCAACGTGCCCACATACTACCTTGGCTAGCACGATCACCAGATCTGTCGCCCATCGAGAACGTCTGGGACATGGTCGGACGCCGTGTCAGGGCTCTTCCACAACCAGCAACAACTGTCGCTGATCTGACCATCCAGGTACAACAGGCATGGGATGCCATACCACAAAATGACATTCGGCATCTCTACGACCGTATGCATGCACGTGTGCAGGCCTGCATAGACCAGTGCGGCGACTACAGCGGGTACTAAAGTCCGTGCTTTTCATCATGTACAGGGTGGCGCTGGTGGCGCCCCCTATAAGTTGTAACCTTGAAACTTGAATCAATTGAATAAATAATCCAAATTTCATTCATCAATCTAAACCGTCGTCATCCAGCGTTTAAGTTAAACTGCCACTTAACGTCTGGTTAAGCCCTAATCTCTCTTGGTGCAACGCAAAATAATTTTAAATGAGACTTTAACGAGGAGTTAGTTTTAACTGACATTGTTGCTACCGGCCGTAAATGAATAAATAAATAACCTGCAGATCAGGAGGTGGAACATAAAAGATCCTGTCAAATCTACCAGGTCGAAGTAAAGCGTTATCTACCAAATCGGGCCTATTAGTGGCTGCAATGACGAGCAATGCTGCTTGCTTGCCTTCTGGCACTATTGGCTGTGAAAAAGTAATGCAATAAATTCAAACTACGATTTGTAATTGAAAGGAATTCCTTTAAAAAATACGTAAGACTAATTTTTATACTTGGTGTTCCGAGCTAGCTTCTTTGTCGAGGCTGTCTTCGATGATTTGATGTTCGCTTTGTAGATGCCCTTTAAGATAAAATTTACAAACTGTTAGGCAAAATTAAGAGTTCAGTCATAGATGTAGGTCGATAAGGTCTATCCTACACCGAGCTCTCTCGAACAACCTACACTATCTGGCCACTCGTCGTCACCGAACACCTTTCCGAAAGCACATGGGATCATCCATACCCGTCGTATAAACTATAAAAAAGGTTAACAGGTTAGAATCCACTCATAGCAGCTACTACAGTCAATATGAACAGACGACGACACAAACTTAGAGCGGAGAAAAGAGCCCACAGGTTTGGGCATTCCATCCTTGAGATTTCCAGGACACAAATTTCAGACCCCCCTCGACAGTGAATGATGTTATTTTGAAGTGTTATACCAGGCCAACCCAGACTCGGTAAATAACGAAACTGACAGATCGTGCCCGTCAATACTTGAAATTTGTGGTAATGTCAAACCAGAAGGTTTAGATAGAAGCGGTGTAGCACAGGACCTTTGATCAGTATCATCTACTGATGCAAGCATGTATAGTTTGCTGGAGATGGTCGCACTTGCTTTTCATGAACGAGCAGCAGGTCACGAATCAAACATCATAGCCCTCAATGCAGCCTGTCAATTATAGTGGTGCAAGGAACGCCACCACCAGAACTCCATAACTATGGAAAACCATCCTATGGTGTGATGAATCCCGCTGGACGTGTGTGGGGAATGCCCGGCGAATGATACTTATAGGACTGTATCAGAACCGCAGTAAAATTCAGAGGAGATGATATCATAGTCTGGTTCTGTTTTTTGGGGTATGGCTCTGGACCCTTAGTTCGCAGAACCATGAATGCCGACACATACCAAACATCCTGTACACAAGGGATCGCCAGCATATAGAACTTTCCTGAAGGCTGTAGAAACGCCCAGAATGCTTTGCATCAGGCTTTGAAAGCACCATCCACGCGACAGAGCACAGTATTCGTGTTGTTTTGAACCATGGGACGTGGTAAGCCAGTAGAAACGTGTAGACGGCAAAAATTATACAGCAGTTCCAGAATAACAAATCCCAGCGAGCTATTGCCCATGAATTATCAGTTCCACTCTCTCTCTACTGTTAATGGGATCATCAAGCGTTTCAGAGAAATCGGGAAAACAGAACCAGGGACTGCACCAGGCAAGCAGCGATTATTGAATGTTAGGGACCTACGAGTATTTCGACGTTACATTGTGAAAAACAGGCATGCTCCCATAAGTGAAATGACTGTTTGGGCTCGAGAATATTTTCATGTACCCATATCCGAAAGCACAGTCCGCCGTTACATCAGAAGATGCAACTATTACTTATACGCTACAAAGAGGAAGCCATTTATGAGCACTGTAGCTAAGCGTCGCCGGGTAGCATGGGCCAGAACCCATCTAAAGTGGACCCTTGCTCAGTGGAATAGTATTCTGTGGTCCGACGAGTCCACCTTTGCAGTGATGTATGGCAACAACGGTCGCAAGGTGCTAAGGACCAAGCACGAAAGTAATCATCCCGACTGTTACCAGAGGAAAGTTCAGAAGCCTGCATCGCTGATAGTGTAGGGCTGCACGAGTGCAGCCGGAACAGGATCGCTTCACTTTTGCGAAGGCACTATTAACTCTGCTGCCTATATAAACATTCTTCAACAGCATCTGCGTCCATCCCGCCAAAAGTTGTTCAATAGAAGACCAAGCATCTTTCAGCAGGACAATGCGAAGCCTCATACTGCTCGGAACACCAAGGCTTGGCTACAACAGCAGCGTTTCAGGGTGCTTGACTGGCCTGCCTGCAGCTCAGATCTGTAACCCATTGAAAATGTATGGCGCATTTTAAAGCGAAAAGTCAGACAGCGGAAGCCTCGAACAACGCAGAAGTTTGTGTCCAGCATGCCTCAAGGACTTCGGAGCGTCATTCGTCGGAAAGGTGACGCCACTCAGTGGTAATGTGCAATAAACGGTACGGTGTACGAAGTTCATTGCAACGTGTTGAAAACGGAACATTACAAAAAGTCGCTTATTTAATTTTCTCGTTTATTTTTTATGTTAAAATGCTATATCACAATTGTACTAAAGCTCTGTACACTCAATAAAGTAATTTTCATTTGTTACAATTAGTTTCGTTGTACTTATCCAAAATTCTGTAGGTGTCCGAAGTTCATTGACGCTAGGGTTGTATATCGCAAATATGTCGGAAGTTTTCCTTGAAGGGTTGCGTATGTCATTGTGGCAAAAGGCAGTCCTATATGATACTGATGTCTTGCAGGGTACGGCTTAGCTTGCTGGAACAGGGTATTCGGTGACGAATGGGCAGATAGTGATACTGCATTAATATGAATCAAAAACGAGCCCCAAGTATAGCAAGGTGCTATTTATATTACCTTGGACATCATAAGCATGTGGAGCAACCCGACAGGATGGCTAATCCTTATTTTTTAAAGCGAATAATAAAAAGTACGTAATGCCACACACCTATACCGTCCATTTCATTCAGCAGAGTAGCAAGAACTTTTTCGTGAACATTTCCTTTACTACTTTCACAACGACTACCGACAATTGCATCGATTTCATCGAAGAACACTATGGATGACGTCCAAGAACGTGCAACACGGAAAATCTAAAAAAAAAAAAATCCATACAACTTACGACCAAATCTCAATGAATGTTCTAATCAAGTGCAAGAATATAAAATATCAAAAAGAAATTTCTCACTAGCTAACAATCAGGAGCACATTTACCGCTTCTCACCATCTGCCGAGAAACTTTTTTTTCAAAATGAACTTTTTCAATGAGTTGATGCACTCGGGCCTATCCAGAATCTTGCAAGGTTTGCATTTGTAACAGGCACTGTAGTGCAACTGGAAAGCAGTCGTGATGAAAACAAATGAAAAACTCCGTCGTCTTACCTAACCCCTCGTGATTTTTCTTACGTGGTTACGTCAAAAATCATGCCTTCGTGTCCCCTTTAACTGGTAGGATCACTCATGCAGTCACTGGTAGATGTAGGGGCCAATGTGGCAGCAACCTGAATATAGGGACTGATGTTCTGCTGCATCACCAAGTGCGGACGAGTTGCTCCTGTATGTACAAAACACGAGAGATTCTCCGTTCGTCGATACGAGTGCTTCCGCTTTGTCTATTGTGGTTGCTATTCTATTAGCTTCCAAAACCTCAGAGGGACTTATGAATCATCCTGTCTAAGAGATAAAAGCTGCAGACATGTCAGCACGCCAAGAGCTATCCTCATTTGAACGGGGGATGATTGTTGGTGCCAGACGGATGGGTGCCTCGATATCAGATGTAGCCAACAGCCTGCAAATTTCCCGCACAACCATTGCAAGGGTTAATCGAGAGTACACCCAACGAGGGATTACAACCATTGTCGGATAGCAGACGGGCCGCCCACGCCTAATCGATGCTAGAGGTGTTCGCCAGGTCACCCGGCTTCCACCAGGAACGTCCCACAACTGTGTCCGTGAAGACAATTCAGCGAACGTTTGGGAGCAGGAGGCCACGACGGGTGCCACTCTCGACAGCTGCACATCGTCAGCAATGCCTAACCTGGGCCAACCAACATCGACTTTGGACCGCTGAGGATTGGCGAAGGGTTGCCTGGTCCGATGAGTCACGGTTTCAGCTGTATCGGGCTGATGGTTATGCACAGGCCACACGGAGCCATAGACCCCGCTTGTCAGGTGGGGACCACTCAGGTAGGTGGAGGCATCCACCCCATACTGGTCTGGGGTGTTTTTTTCGCAGCATCTGACATCCACTCTGCATGCTACTTCCTACATCGATCTGCTTGGGGACCACCTGCACCCCTTCACGAACCGTTTTTACCGCGCGGGCAATGGCATCTTCCAACAAGATAATGTGCCTCCACACAGCAGCCCTTGTGACATGGCAGTGGCTGGAAGAACATGCTACCAACTTCAAGACAATGATTTGGCCTCCACGTTCCCCAGATTGCAATCCCACTGAACATTTGTGGGACATCATCGAACGATCTCTTAGGTTGTCTCCGACACAACTGGTAAATGCAGCATCATTATGCAGTGGAGGCGGCATGGCTTGCAGTGCCTGTAGATGTGTGCCGGAGACTGGTAGAGGAGCAGAAGGTGACAAATGTACGTGAGGGAGTAAAGCTATTTTCAGGTATCAGCTGACGTCCTATCAGTCTTTTCTTATTCATCTCTTCTTTCAAGTAGAGTGCAATCAACAGGGACACCAAGATTTTCAGGTATGAACACATTGACCCTGATTTATCGATAGCCATACGAGGTCTGTTCAAAAAGTTCCAGGACTCAGTGGAAAACCAGAACATCAACGAGACCGAAAAAAGCCGAACAAGTTTGATCAAACGTGAAGGTCACGCTGACGTTTTTGTCAACAGCCGAGGTGTGGTTTTAAAAAATCAGTCCTGGAACTTTTTGAACAGCCCTCGTATGTCTCATCCAGCTATTCGATCCATACCAGGGAACAGTCTACTTGTCAGCGGTAAGAGTCAGATACTCGTGATCCCTGGGTCAGTCTCGAGTCGCAGACCTTTCCCTTAAGACTTACCTCAGCAATTGCCTTTTCGGAATCTCCTACATATGGGGAATAAATGTCGGCTGGTCCAGCAGTAAGAAAAGTCGCATTGACGCTATTAGCTATAGCTTTCACGAGTGTCGTTTTACAACAGCCTGGTGGGCCATATAACAAAATGCCCTTTGGTGGGGTAACGCCAAATTTCCTCAATTTCTCTTGTTCCTTGAAAGCTAGTTTGATGAGCGTCTGAATTGATTTTTTCAAATCTTCCATTCCTCCAATGTCTTCCCACGATACAGACGCCACGTCTTTACATGTAAAACCCATTTCTTTTTCCAGAGATGGAGAGAAAGTTCGAAATGCTTTTCTTAATTCCTCTAGCTTAATCTCGTCCTAGAAAAGAAGATAAAACGTCAACAAATTAAATCGTAGCTACGATCACTGATCTAAGCAATGCTTATTTATTACTACAGGGTGCGGCAAGTATTTGAGAACACGTGAGTATGACATAACAGTCAATACGTCATACTATATTAAAGGTTCTATGGTATCTTAAGAGTCTGCTCCTTTTACCTGCGGACGTTGTTTTGTTCTCAAATACCCTGCAGTACCCTGTATAATTGAGCGACTGATTATAACAACAGAACGATTGCTTTTGAAAATGTCTGGTGCCACTGGGAAGCAACATCCCTCAAGTGTAGCACGATATAAAGTGGCATTTGATGCAATACTGCTAAATGCCGCCAGAGCGTCGAAAACATGACGCAGCCCATCAGGAAATCGGAGGTGTGAGCTGTGATAAGGTTCCCACATTTGAAGAGTGACGACACCAAACAAATCATGAGGAGTTAGCGGCCGTTTATGGTGACAATGCTCCATCATAGGAGACAGTCACCATGTGGCATCAACGCTTTCAGTGCAGCCAGGCAAGCATGGAAGACAAACCTCAGAGCAGACACCCTTCCACTGTCTGGCCTTTTGCCAGATGCGCAGAAAGGCTGGACAACCATGGGAGAGAAGGCAAGGTGTCCGAAGGGGTTAGACTTCTGCACGACAACGTGCCCGCACGTTCTGCACACAAGACCATGCGCGTTGCGGGGGAGCTGCGGCTCGAAATACTGCCTCATCCGCCATATTCAACCAACTATGTGGTCTTAGAAGGAAAGACTGGGCTTTTCGTGTAATTACGAGGGTGAGTCAAATGAAAGTGAGTCATCAATGCGAATATATGACAAGCAGAGTACTTCATTTAAAAGTAGTCTCCATGAGCATTTAGACACTTGTCCCACTGACTAACGAGTCGCGTGATTCCCTTCTCATATAACTCCTTGGGTTGCTGCTTCACAAAATGTCTGTAACTGACTCCTTGACGTCATCGTCCGACACGAATCTGGTTCCCTTGAACTGTTTTTTCAATTGCCCGAAAAAGTGGAAATTGCAAGGCGAGAGGTCTTTGGTGGATGTTGCAGCAGCGTTTCCAACTCGAACCTTTCCAGTTTTTCCTTAACCGCAATAGCAATGTCGGGACGGGCATTGTCGTGTAGCAACTTAACGGCCTTCCTTGAACCGTTTGCTCCAACGCTTCACAGTGGCCAATGGAATGCAACGTTCGCCGTACACGGCAACCATACGGCGACTAATCTCACCACACCATGCTGTTCATCTTTTGGAGCGTCCATTATGTCAAGCACCCAGTGTTCAATCCAGTGTATGAGAACAATTTTTGTAAATGAGAGATGCCCATGTGCTATGCAGATAATGGACCGAACTATTTTTCCATGGGACGGGTCGGCTCACTTTCATTTGACTCGCCCTCGTACAATTCACTTACACGTGATATCCAGGAATTGAATGCGTAAGGGATGGGTCGGCTCACTTACGCACAAACGAGCGTTTCGGGAAAGTAAGCTTTCCGATAACGACTTTGTACAAGGAGTGGGCTGAAAAGTAATGCCTCCGTGGCTGTAACTTTTTTATTTCTTAACCGATTTTCAAAATTCTTTTTGTATCTGATACTCACATTTCTCCTCTATGTAATGCACTATTCACTTTTCGACATAGTCCCCATCCCTTTCCACGCATTGTACCGACGCGTGACTAGTCGGGTGAACCCGTCGGAGAGGAATTCCGGGGTTGTTGTCGACACCAAGACCGAACGGCAGGTTTCACCTCGTCGTCAGAACGCAACTCGTGCCCCTTAAGGTGCTCTTTCCTCTTTGGGAAGTGGTGAAAGTCGCAAGGTGCAAAGTCTTTCATTTTTGAACTGCAGTTTTTCATGTTTGAACTGTAGGCGCTGCAACCCCCTCTGACGTGTGGCGATCGTGTGTGGACGGGCGTTATCGTGCTGCAGAAGAGGATCCAAAGCTGCCATTCGATCCTCGTGTCGACGACAGCCCCGGAATTCCTCTCCGACGGGTTCACCCGACCAGTCACGCGTTGGTACAGTGCATTCAACGCAGACTGCTTGTAACTCACCTGATTCTCGACAAATGCTTTTAACTTAAAGTTTTGAACACACGTGATTAAGTCGACTCGAGTGAAACCGATGCATCGTTCCGCTAAATCCTGAAATTCGTCGTCTGTTAACTGAGAATGCGGAATAAGTGTCTTTAATATTTTCATCCTATTAAGACAGGAGGGTAAACCAATATTAACCTGCAACAGAAAATAGCCAAAAAATGGTTTCGCTATAAACTTACGTTTGTTTGAAACGTTCTCAATTAAAAATTAAAAATAACTTTGATATGAGCTCAAAGCCTCGTATCAAATTGATTAAAATAGCACATTATTTAATTAGTTACTGTTATTTTACATATCCAGGTTGGTTCAGAAGCCGCCTCTACCCCTCAAATTACTTACGTCAACAAAGGAAGTCGTGGGTGGGCTAGCAGTAGGTGACCTTTTGGTGGCTTGATTATGGAATTAGGACGTCACAGATAGGAGCCAATTTCCAATTATAATCTTATTCCACATTCAATTATGAATGCAATACAAAAATAAACTGGAACCATAATACCCATCTATAAGGGTCGTACAAATGAACGAAAATTTGTGTGTGTGCGCGTGTGGGGGGGGGGGGGGGGAAGACGATGTGTAGGATCGTAAGTTTTTGTTTGCAACAACTGCGAAACCCCACGTGCAAATTGAACAACACGTTGCAAGTGTTGCATCATGTGAGAAAGAACGATACCTCACACTTCGAAGCTCTGCGAGTGATCGCTCTGTCCAAACAACAAAATGGAGTCAACAAAACAGAAACAGAGAACGGTAATTTGTTTTTTGACACGTGAAGGAGTTTCAGTTTCTGAAATTCATCGTCGTATGCAGAACGTCTATGGAAACGATTGCCTAACCTTCACTCGTGTTTGGGCATGGAGTAAGAGGTTTTCTGAGGGATGGTAGTCGTTGCAAGATGATCGACGACCTGGACAAGCAAACCGTGCCATCACGGATGATTCCAAAGCCAAAATTGACATTGACGCCGTCTTAAAGGAAAACAGAAGAGTGACAATCGATGTCATGGTTGTTAAAACTGGCCTTAGTCGTGGAACTGTTCATTCCATTATCAGGAACCATCTGCACTACAGAAAAATCTGTGCACAATGGGTCCCGCATCATTTGACATTAGAACAACTTGGAGTTCGAATGGCCATGTCCCTGCAACATTTGACTCGCTATGAACAGGAAGGAGAGCGTTTTCTCGGCAGAATCGTTACAGGAGATGACACTTGGTGCTTTCCATTTCCATCCCGAAAGCAAACATCAAAGTCGTCAATGGAAGCATTATGGGTCACCACCCCCCAAAAAATCAAAAGCAATCACAAATAGCACGGGGAAGGTGATGTTGGCCGTGTTTTTTGATCGCAAAGGCCTGAGTTTACTGGACTTTCTTGAAAAAGGCACCGCAGTTAACGCAGCACGATATGGGGAAACATTGAAGGCACTGCACGCGGCCATCAAATGCAAGCGTCCTGGACTTCTTACAGAAGGAGTGCTTCTTCTCCACGACAATGTGCATCCTCACACCTCGAAAGCAACGGTAGCCCTCATCAAAAAGCTCAACTAGGAAGCAATGTAACATCCACCTTACAGCCCTGACTTATCCCCATGTGACTTAAACGTGTTTGGGGATCTCAAGAAACATTTGAAAGGGTGCAGGTTTCAGTTGGACGATGAAGTGAAGGAAGAGGTTTTGGAATGACTACCCGTAACTGGCTTTATACATTTTATATTTTCGCTCGATTCGGACGACCCTCGATTCATAAAGTAACAACAGGTCGCGACGAGCTGTTTCGTAACGTGACCGATCGTACTAATCGCGATCGGAATCCAACACCAGTCGCGGTCGGCTGCCTTGGTGAGTAGAATCAAAATGGCAGACAAAATTAGAAAATTCAAGTGTTCGAGTGCCCGACACGTAATAAATATATTTTGGAGAAAGGAGATGGCGAAATACGACCAGGAACGCAAAATGCTCACAACCGCGCTGTCCATGAACGAAAAAACGGAAGCAAACGACCGCCGGTCGTACCACGTAACCTGTTGGCAACCGGTCGGACTTATTAGACACACTCTTATATTTGGGGTTGTCATCCTATAGTAGCTGGTTCAGTGGTCGAGAGCGTTAAGACATAGGTCTCGTTGCTCTTGAGATCAGCGAATTGCGGGTTTGAGTCCTGCTGGGAGCATAAATGCTTATGTTTGGCCCATTATTAACAAGCTCGGAAGACCAAGCAAAGCCTCGCTAGGCTGATCCCCTGCTACGTTAAATTTCAAAGACACCAAAAAGGTTAAAGAGGAATAGAAAAAGAGATCCTAAAGCAATAACTCATAGTGAAAATGAAGTTAAAAAAAAAAGGACGGTATAAAGATAGAAATGTTACTTAGGAAACCAGGGAATTTATTCGCGCAAAGTTACAAAGTTCGTCAAGAGATGGCGCTGCTGACCAGGAAAAACTATAAAACAATGTTTTCAAAATAACCATCATTTGCAACAACAACGTAGCACAGTCTGAGGACAAAATTCGCAGACGCCCGTACAAACATCTGTAACTATATTGCATCTCAGCAGTTTGTTGTTGTTTTATAGTCTTTCCCCATCAGCAGCGCCATCTCTTAACGAACTTTGTAACTAATTTTTAAACTTACAATATTTTTAAGTTTGCAATACTAGTGGCTTAACGTACAATGATACCTCGACTTAAGAGTTTAAATCGTTCTGTGGCCAACCTCGTAACTCAATTTGCTCGTATGTCAAATCGATTTTCCCCACTGAAAGCAATTGAAATGTCATTAATCCGTTCCATTCTCCCAAAAAACCGCCCCACGTTTTGGTCGTGTGCTTTCAATATCGTTTAAAATACAGTACTGATAATACAGAGTTTGGATAAAAAAGTATCGGGAACAATTATTTCCTCACGTGACTGTAGTTCACAACGCGCTCGCACTCAGCGTGCTCGATGATGTGGAGTCTGACCTTCAAAACGCGCCAAGTGTCAGTCGCCTCCGAGCATTTGTTCAAGGTAGATCGAAGTTTTAGTGGACCCCTGTCGAATGACTCGATGCCAGTTCAAAATGCAGCGAACGACTGAACAGCATTATGCCATCAAATTTTGTGTTGGACTGGGGAAATCGGGTACGGAGACATTGGGCATGATTCGCCAAGTGTTCAAAAATGAAAGCATGTCACAAAGCATCCGAGGGGATGGTCCACTAGGAATCTGTACCTGAGGGGCCGACAGTGAATGGTGCTTTTTACCTAAAAGTGCTAAAAAGACTGAAGAGAAGGGCCGACCAGGTGAGGCCAGCCATCGCAGAAATCGGAAATTGCATCAGGACAATGCGCCCAGCCACACTTGCTCCAAGGTGACCAATTACCTGACGAAAAATGGCGTCGCGACGATTCCCCAACCCCCTTACAGTCTTGACTTGGACCCAAGTGCTGTCAAAGAAGCTTGCACGCATACCCTTATAAGGACCTTCTGGAATTCGCCTACCAGGGAGCCTTTGGGTCATGGAAAAGCAGCTGGCAAAAGTGTGTCCACACTCAAGGGATGTAAGTCGTACATCGGTGCAATCGTAAGTCGAGGTATCACTGTATATGAAGAAAGTGGCTACAAAAAATACACTGGCTGACGACAAAAAAAGTGAAGCACACAGAAGGAGTGGTTGAAAGTGAATGAAACGACATGTGACTTTTTGTACTGATTATAATAAGTAACGAAACAGACGTCCCCCCCCCCCCCCCTGCCCTCTGGCCCCAATGCATGCCCTTATGCGGTTTGGGATGGTGTCAAACAGCCTTTGGATCCTCTCCTGAGGCAAGTCAGTTCACAGGTGGTGCAGCTGTCCCTCCAGATCCCCCAGGTTGGTATGCGACAGAGTCGCCTTCCAATGTCACCCAACACGTGTTCAATGATGGAGAGGTCTGGGGATCTTGCTGGCCACGGGAGGACCTCAACATGCTGTAGGCAGTCCATAGACACATTTGTGGAGTGTGGGCTTGCGTTATTTTGTTGGTACAAGGTCCCAGGGTTGCTGTGCCAGAAGGGGTAGGGCATACAGACGCAGAATGTCTGTGAAGTACTATTAGAGGTGACCTGAATGCATATCCAATGGTTCCCCAAACTGTGATGCCAGGCTTATGCCTGTGTGTCTCTCTCCATAATATGGGATGATTGTGTCCTCTGCCCTAGATGCCGCCATACGCGAACACGATGGTCGTCGGAGGGCATGGAGAAGCAGGACTCACCACTAAACATGATGCGACGACATTCTTCCTCTGCCCATGCCTCCCGGGCAAGGAACCACTCTAAACGCAGGCGTTGGTGTTATTGTGTTAATGGAACAGACGCATAGGGTGGTAAGACGGGATGTTGTAGAGTCTCCAATACATGTTCATGGATGGCAAGTGCCTATACCATGGGATTCCTTAATGCTTGGAGCACCATACGATGGTCCTCCCTTGGGGTGGTGTTTGTCGCCTGACCCGAACCTGCACAACGTGTATAGGTACTCACATCAATAGTATGCATGTGTACCGTAACAGGATAATATTGGACCACTCCTCTGGGTGCTTCACATTTTTGTCAGCCAGTGTATTTAAGCGGCTAAAAAATTATTCCAGATCCACCCCTGCTACTAACGTAATTGGAGTATATACCTGAAAGTCAAATTTTCCGGGACCAATAAGAGCTGCATCGATATTTGAGAATTTCGAAACGGCTCCTATTATCAAAATATTAGGGTAGCTGTGCATTTCTTCTAGTAAATATTTCACCTGCGTCGCAAGGATAGCACTCGTGTTTTTGGAATCGCTTCGCTGACTGAGACAATCCATGTCGTCGAGAAGAAGCAGCGTGAGGCCGTATTGCGCGTGTTTTTTAACGTCACAAAGAATACGCTGCAGGCATTCTTCACTTTCATCGGGAAATGCCTTTTTAATTTCAGTTGCACTGACACGAAGAAAGTCAAGTTTGGTGTCGTAAGCTAGTTTTCGTACCAAAGACGTCTTGCCCGTTCCACACGAGCCGACTAAAAGGATTCCAGCAGAGTGGTACAACTTGGACCCAGTTAAGAGCAAGGCAATGTGCCTTTGCATTAGCATGTAAGGTCTCTCTATTCCAATGAGATCAATACCTAAGTCTTTATGGAGCATTTCGTATTTCTCTTTATCATATATGTTTTTAAAGTTAATCGTAGCACTGCCCGTGAGTGTAAGTACTTTATTTAAGTAATCGCAAGTAGTTTCGCTGTCTATGACAATCTTGTCCAAACGCAAGAGCCTCCCTAGCGGATGGTGGGCGCAACTCACAACCGAATCCGGCACGACTCCGAATTGCGTTATGATTTCCTTTACGTACGCTGCATAGTAAGGCAGTTTAGATTTATAAGCGATCACATCGTCGAAAGTTTGCACAACAAGCGTTACAGAAATTTCGTTCATTTCCATTATATCAAGTTTTTCCAAACTGTCATTCTGTTTGTTGTTATCACCATCATTATCGCAGAAGACGGTGACTGTATCGTCTGCGAAAAGCACGTTGTCGCTCCCAGCGAAGGTTTCGTCCAAAAACACTTTGCAAATAGCACTTCTCCTTCCATTTTCTATGCTTATTTTAACAAAATTGCCTGGCCTAAGATGAAAATGTTCTGCTTGGGCGTCATTTAGCCAGCATCGCTGCGAACCTTTCCGAGCTGAATCACATGGCAAATATCTCAATAACATCGCCATGCCACTCGTTGCTCGTCTTGTTTCTAAAGCGTCTCCAACCTTGCCTTGGAGACGAGAAAAGGAACGTCACAAATTGATTTTCGCTATTTTTTTTTCTTCTTAGATTAGGTTGTTCTTGAATTCGGATGCGCGTGCTTGATTTTCTTCTTATGAACCATTTTTTTATAATTCGAGAGTCTTATTTATTTTTTTATTTTTTTTTAAATCTTCGTCGCGCTATTTGCCGCCCTCTATCGGCAACGCAAGGAAAGAGAGCGAGGCTGTGAGAAGCTGCGAGGAGCACACAGAAACGTATCTGTGATGAGCGTGAAGTGCGTTTGAATCTGTACGATCGTGAATCTGTTGCTCTGTTGGTGTGTGGCTGGTAAAAACATTTGTGTTGTGGCAGAGGGCAAAAGCTTGCCCCTTATTGCAGTAACTAAAGTTTAAAGGGTGCGTGTTTGTGTTCGCATTTTAAAAATTAATTTGGTAAATATTGAATATACACTTCGTGGTCTTTTTAAAAATAAGATTCCCTTATAAAAATACAACCTAACTATAGTCATTCCTTGGACGAATAGCCTAACCGTTATATTTTCACTTTAGTATAATCAAAGAAGCTGCTTGCCCACTTCATCACGAAGCGTGATTGTTGCATGGTGTGATATCAGGTTTTTCAGTTATCTCTAAAAACTGAAAAATACATGGAGGTTCTGTGACATATTGGCCATTACTCGAACAATGGCAGCTTTCAATTAATCTTTGGTGTTATGGGGGTGTTCATTGGCCTACCTCTCCACAACGCTCCATACGTAGTAGTCCAACGCATTC
This sequence comes from Rhysida immarginata, assembly GCA_023313115.1. Classification (NCBI taxonomy): domain Eukaryota; kingdom Metazoa; phylum Arthropoda; class Chilopoda; order Scolopendromorpha; family Scolopendridae; genus Rhysida; species Rhysida immarginata. The sequence goes on along the minus strand of JAHWFO010006663.1, from coordinate 153,238 downwards.
AAGTCAGGGGAGTTAGGAGGCCAAAGGTTAAGGGTTATGTGATCATGAAAGTTATCGGCCACCCATTCCTATGTCATGTGAGACTTTTGTGCTGGGGCAGAGTCTTGCTGAAACACGTAAGGCCTTCCGTTGCGTAACATACGAGTGATATCTGATGACAACATTTCTGATTGTTCCTTCCGACACAAGGAGATCTTTGGCAAGTGACCTCATGGATGTTCTGGGATTGTCATCGATGGCCTGCTGCACTTGCTGAATAAATTCATGTGTTCTGATGATGTCAGAGCGTGAGGCATGCTTTTTACGCTTTGCTACTGGTGCAACATTGCCATCTTCGGTCTCCAACTCCTTCCGCACTATGGACGAATGATCTTGCGACCTTTAGAAATCGTGATATCTCTAAATCGCTATGCTCTGCCTTTATTGCCACGACTACTGCATGTTTCTTCGTCACTTGTGTTACTTGATGGTCCGCCATTTTGCTTTCCGGAAACGGAAAAGACATACTATAGTGCAGCAGTAGCCAAATGAAGGTGTGTCCTGCATAAGGAGTGTTCAAAAAGAAACGAGCCGGAGGTCTAGGAACAGAAACCACTACCTGTATGTCGGAAGTATTGGCCGTGGCTGTTGAAGCACTTGTCCCACTGCAACACAAGGTGGTGAATGGCTGTCTCATAAAATTCCCGGGGCTGCCTTGTGAAACAATTCCACACATACTGCTTGACCTCGTCGTCCGAGGTGAATCGTTTGCCCCTCATAGCCTTTTTTAAGGGACCAAAAAAAAAAAAAGGAAACAACAGGGGTTGTGCTGCTGATCGCCACTTTTGCCAATGGCCCCAAAAAATCGAAGTGGCAAATTTTATTTAGAAGTGGCGAAAGTCAGTGGCGAAAAAAAAAAAAATCGTGTTTATATCATAATTATCCTTAATTGCCATTCTCACCTGGGGCTATTCTTGTATTACTTCTAACTTGAAGTTTAAAATTATTCGGATCATTTAAGCTGTTTGTATTCGATGTTTGGGCATTGACAACGGCATTAGTGGGATCATTGTTGCCAATTAGTAGATATTCTGATAAATTTTGCGCAAAAATCCTCTGAATTTAGTGGATTATTTTGCTCAGATTTAGAGGGAAAAACTTTTTTGAGTTGACAATGCTGGTGGCTAAAATAATATAAAACAGTGGCTACAAAAAAATAATTCCAGATCCACCCCTGAAACGATGTCATTGTTAATGTGGTTTGGTGTTCCAGACCGTGCATCATCGGCTAACGACACCCGTCCTTCCCTGAACCGCTTGTGCCACGCCTTGACCCTTACAAGGGACATGCAGTGTTCACCATACACTTGTGACATTCTTCCATGAAATGTCCGTTCCCCCTGGTGGCAGAAAACGAACTACTGTACACCTCTTTGCTCTTCTTTTGACACCTCCATTTCACTTATTCACTGCTTATACAACGCGAATGACCGTTGGACGATTGACGCTTGCTTCTGCTTCCTTTATATAGTCACGCGACTTCCACCGTCACCCTCTAGCGGGGTGTGAACTTCCGCACTCTTGTCAGAACCACTCTTTGTTACACATGCAATGATGTCACCATTCTGTCACCGCTTTGCACATTCTAGACGACAGCTCGTTTCTTTTTGAATGCTCCTTATATACAGGATGACCCAAATATGATACAAGAAATAAGAATAAGAAGAAAGTAACAAATCAATGTTGAGGAAGCCCCTCAAAATGGTTGCCCCCAGCTCCAATGCACTGGTTACATCTTCGGACAACTGAGCTGGTATCTGGCACAATCTGGTCAGGTGTAATTGCTCGACTACAAGCTTGAATGGGTGCAATGAGCTCATCTCTGGTGGTGGGCGGATTGCTGTAGACCTCCTTCAGTTTTCAAGAAAGAAAATAGACAAACATTGATATCTCACACACGATCGGAACTAGATGTAATGTTTATAGGACATTTTTGTTCTATTTGAACCACATAATGTTCCTAAACAATTATGCTAGATAAGTTTGGGTCACCCTGTATATTCGGCAACCCCCAGAGGGGGACATCGTAGACAGAATGCCTAAGGCGTTCAAGTAACGGAAAATAGTGACCAATGAGGCCTGCAGAACCGAGAGTAGTAAAAGTTTCCTAATTTTGCACATAAAATTTTCCTTAGGTAACCTCTCTCAATTTCAGTCTTTGGCTTGTGGCAAAAAAACGCAAAACAGTTTGCGATTGTGTGGATAGTAAAAATTAACCAACAGCAGTTTTTAGGGATAACTGAAAAACCTGATGCCACTTCTTCGGTGACATTTCGATAGATATGAATTAACATTTATCCTTGGAATGATTATTATAGAGCATAATACAGCATGCTTATTGATTTGAAAAGTCGAGTTTATGTATGCTTTATTATTGGTTATGTTGTAAACTGTCGTCCGAGACCGGCGGTGTCCTTATATACCCAACCCACTGGAAGAGAAAGGGGAAGCTGCCGTCGCGTCTGGAAGGTTCTACACTGTTCAAGAGTTTCAAACACACATATCTCTTTGCCTCCTCGAAAGAGACTGTCCTATGTATATCGTGCTATTATACTCATTTCCTCCTCATTGTTAATAATTCTTGGAATCGAATGTTTCTACTGCCAAGGCAACAGAACATTTTATCATTGCATGATCTTGTTGAAAATATTGTTGCATCTTCACCACATTGGTTTTCATGGCAACAATATTTCCCTGGTGTTGATGTGGAAATTATGGCAACAATAACTTTGACGAAACAACTCTTTTCTCGGGTGGCAATGGATGTACATCATCGTTTGTGTCTGTGTGTTCGCCGATCCCAACAATCTGACTGGGGTTATTCATTACTTGGTAATCTGTTGTTGCAATTGCACTCTGCTCTCGATGTCTTAAAGCAAAACTTGGGCATTCATCACTTTGTGTGATCTAGAAGTCACCGTTTCTTCTGTTGACACGCGAAGGGATTCCTTCAGTTTACCAAAATTTGAAGATGACTACTCCCTCGTGCACACTGCTAAACAGTGGTTCAAACGTGCTGGTTGAGACTTTTACCATGCAGGTATACACGTCCTCGTTCCAAGGTGGCATAAGGCAGTTGAAACGGATGGGGATTATGTGGAAAAATAACATGTTGTTCCTAAAGGATGTATCTATGACCTCCATAAGTTGTAAGAGTGTGGGCAATAAAAAATAAATGTAAACATAAATAGTGTGCGTTACTTTTGGAGTGGCCCTCATATAAGTTAGGTTATAGTGCCTGGCACGAAAGAAAAGGGAAACTGGCGCATGTGTAAATGAATAAAACTCGTTCAACCAATCAGAAACTGACTGGAAATGAGGTATTACTTATACCTGGCATCAGTAGTAAGTAATGTCCTGATTCCTGTCAGTTTCCGATTGGTTGAACGAGTTTTATTCATTTACACATGCACCAGTTTCCTTTTTCTTTCATGCTGGGCACTATAGTTATTCGTCCAAGATCATTCTCTAGATTATTTCATGCAAATTTTCCTTTGTCAAATCTGAAAAATAGTGCAAAAGCAAGAGAGAATTGTTAACTCCTGCAAAATATATCGGGTGGGCAAGAAATAACGTGAGGTGTTCAGAGCTCGCTAGCGGGAATTCTATTAGGCCAAATGCAGTACATTTTGGTGTATATACTTAGTGGAACATGCAGTTTCGATTTCTGCAAAAAAAAAAAAAAAAAGTACCAAAAGTCGCCATAGGGGGCGCTTATTTCAAGAAAACGATGAATACCTTTGCATAAGCGCGTTCCGTGTTGAGCAGTCATGACAATAAAAGGCAAGGCTGAGGATTTCCCATCATTCACGAACAAATGGCCTGACGATGACGCTTACTCTGCCTGACCGGGCGTTATTAGTCAAGTTGTTTTATCAGAAGAGCGACAATAGTGCCTTTCTTCGTGAATTCCGGCGATAGAAAACGTTACGAAGAGGACCGGTGAGCATAACTAACTTACGGAAAATGAACGATTTGAATCTACCGGAACTCTAGGAGTGCAACCAGGCCGGGGACGCAAACGAATCGGGCAGCAACACGTTGAAGAAGTTGCAACTGCTGTTGTGGAACAGGAGATGACTACTGTGCAGGGTACCGGCAGTGCACACGCAATAGCACACCAAACAGATATCCCATATTCGACGGTGAGGAAAATATTGCATAAGATATTGACATTTTATCCCTATAAACTCACACCTGTTCAACAATTGCTTCCTGGAGATGAACGTACCCGAACTGACTTTTCGTTGAGATTTTTAGCACGTATGGAAGTGGATGATGCATGGCCATGGCAAATTTTATGGAGTGATGAGGCACATTTTTATTTGAATGGTGATATCAATACCCACAACTGCCGTATTTGGGCTGCATCAAATCCACAAGCGTGTCTGCCAACTCCTATGCATTCACCGAAACTAACAGTATGGTGCTGCTTTACTGCTTCTCTCATCATTCACCCGTGCTTTTTTGAAGAAATCCGTCCCCGTGGACCGGTGACTTGTTCCATAAATTCTGCCAGGTATGCCGATATGCTTGAGAATTTTGTGATACCACGATTGCAGGAAAAGGGTTGTCTGCATTCTACCATTTTTATGCAGGATGGTGCACCACCGCACATCGGACGTCAGGTGCAGCAGATCTTGCGAGAACGTTTTTCGGACAACAGAATAATTAGTCGTGCATTTCCCAAGGTATGGCCACCCAGGTCGCCTGATCTCAACCCTTGTGATTTTTGGTTATGGGGACATTTGAAAAGCCTTGTGTATCAAGCACATGTTACTGACCTCTCGACCTTAAAGGATCAAATGACGTTACATATCAGACTAATTAATGCAGATATGCTGCGAGCTGCCGTAGAAAATGTCGTGTACCGCATGCAGCTATTGGAACAGCACACTGGTGGTCATATTGAAACACATTTGGAATTAAAAATAAAACCTTGTTTATTGTTGTTACTAAAGTTGGTTTGTACGGTATTTGTTCATTTGACAATTAGGTATTCATTGTTTTCTTGAAATAAGCGCCCCCTATGGCGACTTTTGGTACTTTTTTTTTTTTTTTTTTTTGCAGAAATCGAAACTGCATGTTCCACTAAGTATATACACCAAAATGTACTGCATTTGGCCTAATAGAATTCCCACTAGCGAGCTCTGAACACCTCACGTTATTTCTTGCCCACCCGTTATATTTGCCATTCAAAATTATGATAATAGGGTAGTGAGCAAAAAAAATGGAACAGTATAAATTTTTTATGCAGAGGTTTTGATTAAAAACTGATATTTGTAATAATAGAGCGCGTAAAGTATTGATAGAGTCTGGTCTGTTATTGCTATGCATAATACAAAGTAATAAATATAATCCAGTTTAAGCAATAACTGTGTACAGGGGTTGGAGAAAATAATATGAACACCTTTGATTTTAGACATTTTGTCATATATCAGGGAAAAACTGATGAATTACCTGAAACTTCAGGGAGGAAAATGTTACCTGCCATGTGTTTCAGCAAAGGTTTTGTTCCAAAGGTAAATAGGGGACCAGCAACAAATTGAGCAAAAAAAAAAAAATAATGTTTGGGACCGACCTGTAAAAAATAATGCTTGAAATGCATTCTAGCTATAGCAATATGCTTAGGAGGCTTCTTTTACTTATCTGTGTTCATTTGTATGAGAATAGCACACATAGTCAAGTAGATAAAAAGGTTTCTTTAAGTTTCTTTGTTCTAATATGCAGGCTTTTCAACCCAATGCAATGCCATTTTCAAGAAACTTGACAAACAAGAGTAGAGACAACACCCAGCAATCAGAATATAAAAATTTTAAATATTTGATGAAATATGTGCATTTTTATTGAATAATGTTTAACTGTGCATGCACAAGCGTTACCAAATTGTCTTTTGCATAATTTATTAGCCAAATGCATAGAGCTACTCTTAAGGTCCTGGAAGAAAGTATAAGGTCGCTTGATAAAACAATGTTGTGTCTAAACCGTTTATTTCTAAGATCTGTTCTTTCAGAATATTGTTCAATAACACAAAATAAACAAGTATGTGTAAAATGAATCCATTCTAAACAAAAATAATAAAATTATAACAGAAAACGTCATATTTCAGGTATTTTGCCTGGAAATAAGTTTAAGGTCGGGATGTATTTTGTTTTAATAGCCAATGAAATCGCCCTTTTTTCAATAACTTGAATCATTCGGTTATTCATGGAGTCTGTGAGTTGTTTTAATACTTCAGGAAGCACTTCTCCCCATGCCTTTTTCACTTCTGCAACAAGTGCTTCCTTGGTGTTGTATTGGCGACGATTCTGGTATACGGTACGCACCAAGATACCCCATAAGTTCTCAACTGGGTTCAAATCAGGGCTACGGCTTGGCCAGTCTAATACAGTTACTTGGTTGGCTGAAACCCATTCTTTTGTAGATGCTGAGCTGTGGATCGGTGCGTTATCCTGCTGAAAAATCCAGTCGCCTGAAGTCATGAGAGGGGCATGCGGTAGTAAATTGTCTGCCAGCATGTCCTGGTACTTTAAGGAATTCATCCTTGTGTTTATGAACACAATAGGAGTTTTCCCACCCCGCGCAAATCCACCCCACACCATTATCGAACCCCCACCAGCTTGCCTCTTGGAAAAATATTCTTGATTCCCACGGATATCATGCCAATATCGAGTGAAACCATCAGGCCCGTCTAGGTTAAATTTTTTCTCGTCAGAGAAGACGACATTTTCCCATTTTCCCCCAAAGGATACACATTTCTTGGCAAAGGCAAGTCTTGCATCTTTGTGAGCTTGTGTAAGTGGTGGTCTTGCCATCATCTTGGAGAACGACAGATGAGGATCCGACGAGAGTACACGTCTCACAGTTCTACTTGTGCATTTTAAGTTCAACTGTTCTTTAATAACAGCCGAGGAATGATGTTTGGTGCGGGCTAATCGCAAAGCCCTCAGTTTCTCTCGGCGAGTCATTGCTGGTGGTCTCCCTGATCTTGTCTTGACGCCATAATTGTCTTGATCTTCTAAGAAATTATTTACAACAGTTTTTGATCTTCCAATTTTTGCAGCTATTTTGGATCCAGTTAGGCCAGACTACTTGAATGCCACAATTTGACCTTTTTCAAACTCAGAAAGATGCTTTCCTTTCGGCATTGTTAAAGTCACAAGATACAAGGAAAATGCGTCAATAATTTTACTTTATCTAACTCAAGAACACCTATTTAGCATGTATTTGTATAATTATGAGTCAGTGGTCGGCATGTCTCATTAAATTTAGGGGAAATAGGAAGCGACCTTATAGTTTCGTCCACGCAGAATTGCTGAAATATCACATTTATTACTATAATTTTATTTTTTATCTTTACTATGGACTCTTTATTGTTTATAAATATTCTTTACGTGTTGTTGAACAATATCCCGAAAGAACAGATCGTAAAACTAAACGGTTTCGACACAGCATTGTTTTTTCAAGCGACCTTATACATTCTTCCAGGACCTTATAAAAAAAGTCCAAGCAGATAACATGAAAATTCAAAGATATCGCCGATAGACTGAGTTGAATTTCAGTTGCTCTCAAAAATAAACAAAGGGGGTTTATTGCTATAAGGGGGTTTTCTCCAAATTTTTTGTTTTTTGGACCAGAGACCAGTATCAACTTCTCCTTATGCTGATCTCATTTTATATCGTTGTATATTGTGTGGTGCCATCTTTCACAAATGATGTTCTCTAGTTGCTGCATGTACTATATACAGGGTGTCCAAAAACTCTGGTAACATGGTAGATATCTCAAAGCTGCTAGGTAGGCGAGATGTAATGAGTATGATTTATAGGTAATAAGGGAGGGGGGTTCATTACCTCACTCAAATTTGATTTTGACCCCCAAATATAAGGTCATCCATTTGCTAACTCGAAAACTATTAAAGATAGAGAAAAATTTCCGATTGCTACCTTGTAGAGCAACACCACATTAGTCTAAAAACAATTTTTGAAAGATTTTGAGAAAATGGGTGAGAAAGAGTCACACAAGGTCAGGTAGGGCTGGCCAGGTTGGCTGAGGTTTCTAACACATTTGAATTGCAGTGATGCCAACCTCAGCCAACCTGGCCAGCCCAATGCCTCCTAAAGATAAGGCCTGAGCGCGAAAACTTCAGACACTGTTACATCATCATCCGAAGATACGTTTAATCGCATTTCAGGGCTTATTATTGGTAGAAATGCGATTAAACGTATCTTCGGATGATGATGTAATAATGCATGACGTTTTCGCGTTCAGGCCAGCCCAACCTGACCTTGAGTGACTCTTTCTCGCCCATTTTCTCAAAATCTTTCAAAGGAAAGTGTGTGATTAAAAATTGTTTTTAGACTAATGTGGTATTGCTCTACAGGGTAGCAATTGGAAATTTTTCTCTAACTTTAATAGTTTTCAAGTTAGCAAATGGATGACCTTAAATTTGGGGGTCAAAGTCAAATTTGATTGCGGCAATGAGCCCCCCCCCCCCCCATTACTATAAACCACACTCATCAGATCTTACCTACCTGGCAGCTTTGAGATACACTATATGATCAAAAATATCCGGACACCCCTCACAGATCATCGATTGGCCCAATGTCACATGATAATGACTTGCACATCATTTAAATAGCTTCCCACACCTTCAGACACAACTCTGCTTGGACATTGGCAAGAATGGGTCTTCGGCAGAGCTCAGTGAGTTCCAACGTGGAACCATCGTTGGATGTCACCTATGCGGCAAGTCCGTGCGTGACATTTCCAGCCTTCAGATACCCAAGTCAACAGTAGGCGATGTCATTATGAAATGGAAGACCCGGGGATCAACAACAGTTCAACAACAAACCGGTAGACCCAAGAAACTAACAAGATATGCGCATCTACAGAGACCGTCGAGTGCTTCGTCGTGTCACCCGCAGCAACCGGAAGTCCTCGGCGGAAAAAATTGCCACAGAGTTTCGAAACGCCTCTGCAAATGATGCCAGTACCATGACAATTCGTCGGGAACTGCACACGATGGGATTCCATGGCCGTGCTGCTGCCCACAAGCCCCACATCAGCAGGGTCGACGCCAAGCGACATCTGGAGAGGTGCAAAGCCCACAGAAACTGGACAATGGACCAATGGAAACGTGTAATGTGGACAGACGAATCTCGCTACACACTCTGGCAATCCGATGGACGAGTTTGGGTTTGGCGCATACCTGGAGAACGCTTCTTACCCGAGTGCACAGAGCCCACAGTCAAGTTCGGAGGAGGAGGAGTCATGGTGTGGGACTCATTTTCATGGCACGGACTGGGCCAGCTCGTTCCTGTGCAAGGAA
>JAHWFO010006663.1:89691-118871 GCA_023313115.1 Rhysida immarginata | reverse complement strand
GGGGGGGGGGGGGGTCTAGAAATTTTGGCATCGACTACAAAGGCCATTTTGCGCCTTTTACACAAGTTATAACAGTACGCAGCCCGGGACAAACACAAACATCCATGCCCACGGCAGGATTCGAACCCACAGCCAGGCGGACTCGAGAACTAGAAAGCCTACGCCCTAGCCCTCCCAGCCACCTGGCCGGCTTATTACACATTGATATGCATATTTCAATCAGTACATAGATATAATGACAGAGAAAGTAACAGAAATAGAGTGTTTTTAAACAGTCAGAGGTAAATATACAACAGCGGAACGAATGACGGAAGAGAGATTTGTTTCTGTTCCAACATTGGGTGAAATAAAAAATATTAGTTGTATTCAATACCTTTCACGTAAGGGAAAGTGACTTTGTCTTTGCTTTTGAAAAACAAAGAAAATAGGTTTTCATTGTGAATGAAACTGGAAGTGAAAAGATCACTTTTGTTGCTTTTGTTACTTTTGCGTCTAAAACTGCGTCAGCCGCATGATGAACATATTGAAATTGTTTGAAAAATAGTCAGTGGCTTACTGATTAGGAAAAACGTTTATTGTTCTCCATGGGTTTATTAATCCTTAATTTATAACCAAAAAAAAAAAATGTTCAACATTAAATACGCTACTTAAACCTTTAAATTACAAGTTTTATCGGTGGGCAGTCATCGAAATGAGCAAAGCAGCGATTCAATATGGCTACCACTAAGCCGGAAGTTACTAGCTGTAAAGCCAGGAAAGTAAGAAAAGCAGAGGGGAAAGTAGGTACTGACTTGCTTTCAAAAAAGTCACTTTTGAGACTTCGCTTTCCTCAAAATGACGTCACTGAAAGTGACTTAAATAAGACAAATGAGAAAAGAGGTTGTGAACGCAACTATTGACTTATAAGCAAGTATTTCGATTGCTTCACCCCCTTAAAAATAAGTTTTTCAGGCATAACTCCTGCATCATGCTTATAAAATGGCAAACTGTGTGGATCTAACTTTGAAGTTTCATGGTGGTGAAGTCAAGGTTTGGGAGCATTTTTGATGGCATATCTTGAAACTCTTTCATATGGTTGAAGGCAATTTAAACTCTGAAGCCTACAAGGACATTTCAGTTGGGTGCTTTTTATGCTGTGGGCAATTTTTTGGTAACATGCATTGTTCCCTCTAAGCTGCGCTAGCGTGCGTTGATGCACAAATTTTTAGTTCAACACATCTAGAATGGAAAATAGACTATCCTTAGCTAGCGCAGCTTAGAGGGAATATTGGTAACTAGGATTGTTATTTTCAGGACGATAATGCACCGTGTCATGTTTCGGCTTTCCTTAGATGGCCCACGCAGAGCCCTAACTTGGGGCCAGTTCATTATCTACTTTCTCAGCTGAGATTTCTCAATTGAGTGTTCAACAACAATACAGTGACATTGTTACAACCAAGTCTTCCTCATCTTAACAATGTAAATCCATTGTTGCTGAAGACTCACTTGAGAAAGTAGATAGTGAACTGACCCTTAATCCATTCAAACATTTATAGGTCGAGTGAGGGCCAGGGTGCTATATCTGAAATCCAGTGCCAGGTTCTTGCAACAAGAATGGAGCCGTTTATCAGAAGCTTTCAGAGTGTATGCCCAGGAGCATGGCTGACATAATTTTAGCTTGTGGAGGTTCAACAAGATATTGTGTGGATAAAATGTCACTTTTCCTGTACTTATGCCATTATTGTAGGGTAGTGTATTTAGTATTCACGTGCACAGCCGCCTATAGATGGCGTTACCATCTGTTGGAAATGGTGGAGATAATGGGTATTTTACAGCTTGCTAAGCTTGTGCTGCCTTGAGAATTTTGATTTTCCAGTACTCAAAATGAATATGACATTCAATGTTACACTAGCTGATATTTACAAATATGTAGGTAAGGAAGAAAATAAGTTCAAAAGATGTTTAGTTGAGAGAATAGGTTCAAAGTTTTATCCTTGGGTAATGTGTGCATATATTTCTACATTTGCTGTTGACTTACAACCCCAGACATAACAGTATTCATTTTGAAGCTATATTCATGAATACAACCATTCGCTGTAAAAACTCAGTGAATCTGTACCCATTAAAGGCACCATCTTGTTAATTTCCACATCACCACTAGATGTCGGACACTTCTGCTGTGCACGCCAATTGGAAAGTTCTCTAAACTTGTAAGCATACTTGTTTAATTTGATATATCTTTTAGGGTTTATAAGGCATTTATTACTTAGTTTTGTATTTGAAAATAAAATAATATAAGAAGGGACAAACCTCTAACCACAAAGACAACCCAGAAAATAATCTTACCGTTGAGAATGAAGGCATTTTTTGTCTTCGATGGCTTGTGATTAGAGGTCATTCTTTCCTTTACAGTGAAAATAAAATGCATACTTGCCAACTTCTAAGATTTTTTTTTTTTAGTACAATGTACAACCCTAGCGTCAATGAACTTCGGACACCTACAGAATTTTGGATAAGTACAACGAAACTAATTGTAAACAAATGAAAATTACTTTATTGAGTGCACAGAGCTTTAGTACAACTGTCATATAGCATTTTAACATAAAAAAAAAAAACCGAGAAAATTAAATAAGCGACTTTTTGTAATGTTACGTTTTCAACACGTTGCAATGAACTTCGTACACCGTACCGTTTATTGCACATTACCACTGAGTGGCGTCACCTTTCCGACGAATGACGCTCCGAAGTCGTTGAGGCATGCTGGACACTAACTTCTGCGTTGTTTCTACTGGAATTTTGTCCCACTCTTCGGAAATACACGCCTGCAACTGCTGCAGTGTTCGAGGCTTCTGCTGTCTGACTTTTCGCTTTAAAATGCGCCATACGTTTTCAATGGGTGACAGATCTGGGCTGCAGGCAGGCCAGTCAAGCACCCTGAAACGCTGCTGTTGTAGCCAGCCTTGGTGTTCCGAGCAGCATGAGGCTGCGCGTCGTCCTGCTGAAAGATGCTTGGTCTTCTATTGAACAACTTTTAGCGGGATGGACGCAGATGCTGTTGAAGAATGTTTATACAGGCAGCAGAGTTAATAGTGCCCTCGCAAAAGTGAAGCGATCCTGTCCCGGCTGCACTCATGCAGCCCCACACCATCAGCGATGCAGGCTTCTGAACTTTCCTCTGGTAACAGTCGGGATGATTACTTTCGTGCTTGGTCCTTAGCACCTTGCGACCGTTGTCGCCATACATCACTGCAAAGGTGGACTCGTCGGACCACAGAACACTATTCCACTGAGCAAGGGTCCATTTTAGATGGGTTCTGGCCCATGATACCCGGCGACGCTTAGCTACAGTGCTCATAAATGACTTACTCTTTGTAGCGTATAAGTAATAGTTGCATCTTCTGATGTAACAGTGGACTGTGCTTTCGGATATGGGTATATGAAAATATTCTCGAGCCCAAACAGTCATTTCACTTATCGGAGCATGCCTGTTTTTCACAATGTAACGTCGAAATACTCGTAGGTCCCTAACATTCAATAATCGCTGCTTGCCTGCTGCAGTCCCTGGTTCTGTTTTCCCGATTTCTCTGAAACGCTTGATGATCCCATTAACAGTAGACAGAGAGTGGAACTGATAATTCATGGGCAATAGCTCGCTGGGATTTGTTATTCTGGAACTGCTGTATAATTTTTTGCCGTATACACGTTTCTACTGGCTTACCACGTCCCATGGTTCAAAACAACACGAATACTGTGCTCTGTCGCGTGGACAGTGATTTTAAAGCCTGATGCAAAGCATTCTGGGCATTTCTACAGCCTTCAAGAAAGTTCTATAGAAGAAAGCTGGCGACCCCTTGTGTACGAAGTTCTTTGAGACCTGTTGACAACGCAATTTTACATAAATTCGAATAAATTATTTCACACCATTAAATCGATTCTAAATCGATGTTGATATTGTTACAATAACTCAGTAAATCTATTTTTATTAGCCTGCAATCCTCTGTATGCACTTTTCACTGTGTTTTTAGCCAAATTACTTGGTGTCCGAAGTTTATTGACGCTAGGTTTGTGCATTTTGATGCACCGATAGCTTTATATTCATATGAATCTTGAAAATAGCAGACTAAAATGGAGACTTGTGAAAAAAGAGCATGCGACTTTCAACTGAACTAAATTGGAATTGGTAGATGAGAGAAAGTCTATTACGTTCATGAAACCAGGTGTTTATGAAAATGCAACACCATGCAAATAGAATAATTTCATTCTTAAGTGTTTACAGTTCAGATCAGTATAACAAAGTTCTATTGACTATTGCGAGTACCATGCAAAGCTTCCATGAGCTGCAATAAGAGTTCCTATATATTGTGGCTTCAAATGATGCTTCGGATGTTTTCCTGGGGATTTGCCTGTCAGGCTGCTAGTATGAAAGTCTACAAGTTCAAAAGCATTAGAGGACCCTTGGTGGGCTGATTGCCAAGTTTCCATTTGCCATACATGTTCAGTGGTTAACACGTTTGGTGAACGTACATGCCAGGAAAAAATGGTATTTGCAGCTGTGCTAAGGCATTCTCCTGCTGGATTACTGCATCAGGAAGGGTAGTATGTCTTATGTCTACATACATGCATTTCATGAGAGTTACTGTTGAGGGTAGTTATAGCTGAAATCGATCCCCATTGTGTCTGATGTCATCCACGCCTCTCATTTGACCAAAATTACAATACTAGACAATGCTTGTTGAGTCATAGCACTTGCCATGATTTCATGTAATACACACACTGGCCAATGAATTAGAAACCTTCGTTTAATAAGGTAATGACCCTCCTTTCGCTGTAATTATAGAACATACACGGTTTGGCATGGACTCTACAAGGTGTTGCAATGCAGGAAGATAATCGCAGACCATGCATTCATCAGAGACCTTCAGGTCCTGCAGAGTAGACGGAAGTGGATGCCTTCGACGAATGTCTCTTTCCAACATGTCCCAAACATTCTTGATCGGATTCAAATCCGGACTTTACGCTGCCACGGCAGATGTTGCAACTCTGTGTCACGTTCAGAAAACCACTCCTGAACAATTCTTGCTCGATGGACAGTAGCATTGTCATTCATGAAGAACCCAGCGCCATTTGGGTACAAATGCACCATTGCAGAATGGACTTGATCTGCAACGATGTTCAGGTAGTCTTTGACTTTCACCTGACTGTCAAGGAATATCAGAGGACCCTTGCCATACTAACAAAACATGGCCCATACCACGACATCTCCTCCTGCAGCTTGAACTGTGTTCACAACACGTGAGGGGTCCATCACTTCGTGGGGCTGCCGGCCATCGGTGCAAAACAATGTGTAACGTGACTCGTCCAATCACATCACTTTTTTCCAGTCGTCTACTGTCCAGCCACACCATTCTTTATACCACTGCAGGCGAACGTTCCGTTTTGTTGGTGACACCAGGAGCTTCCTCACTGGCATGTGACTTCCCATCCCTATTCGCTTCGACTCTCGGCGCATTGTTCTGGAGGAGATGGGTTGTAATGATCCTTCATTGAAGTCTGCCGTCAGTTGCTCCACTTCCGACATTCGGTTTTGCTGTACAATCCGTCTCAGACAACATCGGTCCCTGTCTGCGTTGATCGTTTTTGAGCTACAATTTTGCCGTTTCAACAACTCTTGTGGATTCCGTTTCAACGCATTGAACATCTTGAAGACCTGACCTTTTGAGATTCCGGTCAGTTGTAGTGTCCTGGAAATCGTAGCTCCAGCTAGACGGGCTCCCACAATAACTCCTTTTTGGAACTCAGACAGGTCTGCTGTTTTCCCCATTTTGCTCAACTTGAGCAGCTGCAGCTTGGAATGAGCATGTACCTCACATGATTGCATTCATTTGCATATCACAATCGTTTCTGACCTGTGACCCCGTTTTACATATCAGTACAGTCACTCTTCACGGGTTTCTAATTCATTGGCCAGTGTGTGTAGTTCAGTATGTGCTGCTGCTCCAGGCATCCACAATTCTAATGTTTGCATGTTGCAGCCTGGTTTGTATTCTGTTTGGTGGGCTCACCATCGTTCCGTGATGGGCAGTTTTCACTGCCACTCGTGTATAAGATTTTCTGTGTATAATAAAAGCGTAAAAAACTAAGAATGTCTGGGATTTTGCATTTCCAAATTGTGATAATGTGCACGTGGCATTTTGTATTATGTTGTCTTGCAGTTTAGTAACCTAATCAGTAAGATAATTTTATGGCGTAAACTGATGGAAATACAGTGAATCCAGTAAATTTGAATGAAATTGATGAAGATCTAATGGCAAAATATCCAGATTATAAAGTGCATCAGTTTTTCAGAATCTGTTTCTGGATTTGTGAATAACGTTCTAGTTTTTGTTTATTAACAAACTCCTTCTCAGCCATAAAAGTTCTGGACTCATTGTATAAATTTCATTCTCCGTAAGTTGGCAGGTACGTTCATAATAAAACATGCCTGGTTATTTATGGCATTTTGTTTTGTTTATTTAGGCCTTGCCGGTTTCCTTCCTTTACATCCACGTCTGTACATGAGTTCATGGAGAAGACGCAGACAAGAAAAAGAAAAACAGACTGTTCAAGAAAACGAACCGAAAGCAGAATAATATATTCATAGGAGAAATTTTAAATGCTTATTTTGAGTTTTCTTTTGGTACTTTTTTTGAAAATCAGATTATTTCATAGATATAAACTTCATTATTCTTAAAATTTTGTAAATTTTCTAGCTCTATTTAATAAAACTGAATTTATAAATTTCTATTGTCTTTTATTAGAATCACATACATTATTTCTATCGTGTAATTTTTCATTCAATCTTCTGCACTGAATTAACAATAATATTGATTTCTCATGACCTCAAAAAAACGCTCTCTGAATTGCTCATTACTGAGGCTCATCTCAAAGCATCGCTGTCACAGAGTTCTCTCAGCCTCAATTTTACAATCAAAGATTGATTAATGGGAAACAAAGTGGTAATTTTCACAGAGGATCAGTTAGAAGATTATCAGGTTACTATCCAATCAATTATGTTTTCCTTTAACCTAATTTATTATTCATTACTAATTTCCCCCAGTTTCCATTCAAAGTTGGTTCTAGGAAAAGTTTGATTTTTTAATTATTGCTAAAAATAATTTATTTTCAATGTAACATTTTTCTTTTTAAATTTGTTTTTCATATATTGTTTGAGATAATTTTGGTTGATCTCTCCCTTCTTTCAATACATGGAACGACCCACAAAGGGGGAGTCTAATTGGACACACCCAAAGCAAGCATTGAATGTTATTTCTTAATAAAAACGTTCAGTTTTGTTCTTTTTAAACATAATCTATAGGATGTATCGTATTTTACAAGAAAAGATATCTTGAGGTAATTATTAAGCCATATATTTTTTTATATCTTTTAATTTGAACTGAATTATGGGATACCTTTTCATTTTCTTTTATATAATTTAAGAGTTTTTAAAAGATATCGTGATTTGGATCCACATAATGTACCAAAAACGATGACTGGAGATGAAGCACACACAGTAAAAGTTCCTTGCGAACTTGTTGAAAAAATGTCCGAGCTTAAGGTTTTGTTATATAAAGGGATATGTCATTTAGATGAATTATTAGTTAAGAATGTCGTTTAAAACGTCTTTTTAATCTGCTTAGGAAAATCCATTCCGTAAAAGAATTTGTGAAGTGTTTTCTGACGACGGCCAAGGAAATTTGACCTTTGAAGACTTTTTAGATATGCTTTCGATATTCAGCGAGCAAGCTCCTCGAGATGTCAAAATTATATATGCCTTCAAAATATATGGTGACATGTAAAATTAATTGTTGAGAAAATAGCGTAAAAACGTAGAAAACAAAAGTAATTAGTCTTTTATGTTACCAGATTATGATAACGATGATTATCTTGGATTGTCAGATTTGGACCAGGCTGTCAGAGCTCTGACTCGCAATGATTTAAACAATGATGAAGTTGCATTTGTGTGTGAAAAGGTGTGTTTAATTATTTAATTTTAAAAAGAACTAAAGATTCTTAATTTAAGTTATTTAAACGGATATTTTATTGGTCAGGTTTTAGAAGAAGCAGATGTAGATGATGATGGGAAATTATCCTTCACTGAATTTGAACAAGTGATTTCAAAAGCACCTGATTTTTTAAGGTATAATGAATGCACATTGAATATGATAAAATTTTTACGTCGTTTTAAAAAAAATATTTTTTTTTTTTTTTTATTTACAGTAATTTTCATATTCGAATTTAATGTTATTTATAGCACAGGTTTGTGAATGCATCATCTTTGCATGTAAAAGAATCTTAGTATCCGTATTCATTGTCCTCAGGACAGATAAAAAGTAGAAGAAATATTAAGTCAGTGTTTTAAATAATCCATAACAGCGCAATCAAAAAATGTAAAAGTTAATTTATTTTTTTATTTTGAAAATTGCATTGATGACCAATACAGTGTATATCTTTTTACTTGCTATCACTTTTCAGTTCACATTCACGTATTAGACGTTTCATACGAATACTTATGTTACCTTAGTCTTAGTCCTATTTATTGTTATTTTCTGTTGAATTAAGAGAAGTCAAAAATTTCCAAATCTGAGTAATAATTTTTTTATCCTTTAAATTTTTGTGACATTAACATTATCATGAGTCGGGTACGAGGATAATTTCAAACGTAATGCAAACAGTGACAGCAATGACATGTGGATGATTTACTTCTCTTATGTACAACTTTATTTTGTGACAAATATTTGAAATGGAGCATGCGGGCGTCTCGAGTACTATGACTGTGGAAGATCAAAGATCGTGGCAAAACTCCAACCAAAATTCATTTCGCTTTGCGTGAAGTTTGTGGTGATTAGACCATGGATCATAGCATTTTATCCTGTTGGTTCATGCGTTTTCATGAAGGATGTGTCGGCCTACAAGACAACCAAAATCGAGGAAGACAGAAGTGTGATTGAATTCTTGAAGATTGTAGATTGACATGCGAGGAAACGTTGAAAGCTACAGGATATAGGCAATGCCAGTTTACTGTCCTTTGATTGATGTTTTGCAGAAAAGAAAAATTTGTGCCCTTGACTGGTAAACAGAAATGGACATGCCTGAACACTACATTACTAAAACGAAAGATCTGACATTGAAGGAGACATGTCTTTCACGAAAATGCATAGCCTAGATCACCACAAACTTCATGCAAACCATTGTGAATTTCCTTTGGAGTTTTGCTACGTAAACTCTTTATTTTAGCATACGATCTTTGATCTTCTGCATTCATAGTAATCATCTAGATACCTATATGCTCCATTTCAAAAAAACTGTTCCCGTCATTATATCTCTCTGTGACGAAAGTACTGTGTTTTAGTTTATCTATTAAATTTAATCTAACGACAAGAGTTCTTAGCTTTCTCGTTAGTAATTGTTGCTGTTCTTTAACTGCAAAATAAAGAATGTTTTGATGTACAAAGAAAGCATTTTTAACGTTGTCTACGTCTATTATCTTTTGTGCCCTAGGAAATATAATCTGAAGGGCTACCGTTGAGTTCTCAGATGCAACATCTATTATATAAATACAACCTTGCTTTGTGAAAGCCAGAACCTGTTAGAGGATAATAAAAAATATGCATCATTACGAAAAGAAGATTTTAAATTATTTTATATTACACAGTTTCCATTTACCAAATTGTTGTAGGGAAAAATTATTTCTATGTGACTCACTGCATCACATGGCAGATTGCTAAAAGGATATAAAATTTACTATTATAAAATGAAAAATCGCTAATCACACAGTGCATTCAAAAAGTTCTGGGACTGATTTTTTTTTTAAACATACTTTTTTTTCAAAAAGTTTTTTAAGCTTTTCTACTCTGGTGTTGACCCTAACATGACTGCCCAGGCAGGAGTGGGGATACTCACAAGTCCCCAGCTGGCAGATTATGTTGCAGATTGGACCCCCTTAGGTGGAAGACTGTGTCTCCTGAGGCTTCAGATAGGGAAACGGTCTCTCTCTCTCTCTATTCGTTGCATATGCTCCGAATGCAGTCACAGAGTACCCACTTTTTCTAGATGAAGTTGATGCTGCTCTTAGCAGGAGAGGGAGTGCAGATTCTGTCATCCTGATGGGCGACTTCAATGCACACGTAGGGGCTGATGACCAAACGTGGAAAGGCGTGATTGGGAGGAATGGTGACCCCGATTTAAATGCGAATGGGAGGTGCTTGTTGGATCTCTGTTGCAACAATGGACTTTCCACCACAAACACCTTCTTCCAGCACAGGGATGTCCATAAGTATACCTGGTACAGGGATGCAATGGACCAGAAGTCACTGATTGATTTTGCAATCGTTTCAGCCGACTTATTCCGATCAGTGTTGGATACTCGTGTGAGAAGAGGGGCAGAACTATCAACTGATCACCACCTTGTTGTCTACACTTTGCGGTTCTCTGAATCCATGCCAACCAAGAAAAATACTAGGTTCAGACAAACTTGGTGCATCAAATGAGAGGCATTGGAGGATAGAGCTGTGAGAAAGACCTTTGCAGATTACATATCTTCAAGTTTCAAAGAACCACCCAGTGATTGTGGTACTGTTGAAGAGGAGTGGCAGTTGTTTAAAATTGCTGTGATTACTTCGGCTGCATTGTGGTGTGGTCGTAAGCGGCTGAGTATGGCGCAGGGCGGTGAGAAAAGGACTGCATGGTGGAACGGTAAAGTCCAAGAAGCTGTCAAGGCAAAGAAGGAAGCCTATTTGCTTTGGCTTGCAAATAAGTCAACTTCGAGTCGAGTGCGGTACACTGAGGCGCGAAAAGCAGCAGCAAAGACAGTATCAACAGCTAAAGCCAAGGCCTGGGAGAAGTTCGGGGAGAAATTGGAGGCAGACAATGGTTCGGCAAACAAGGTGTTCTGGCAGACCGTGCGCCGCCTCCGTGGAAAGAAGTCTCTTTCATCACAAACTATTAAGAGTTCAGATGGTTTGAGTGGTTTAAAAAATTCAAAAGTGGTGATTTTGACGGGAGAAACAAAGAACATGCATGGGAGACCACCGAAAAAGTTTGAAGACAGCGAATTGCAGGCATTGTTGGATAAGGATGATGCTCGAACGCAACAACAACTCGATTTGAATCAAGCTTCGCATGAAAAACGACCAGAATATAAAAAAAGGCAACACAAGTGATTTTGCTTTATGATAATGCACCATCACACATAGCAAAGCAGGTCAAGGAAACGATTGAGGCAGCTTACTCATCAGATTTGGCTCCGTCCGATTACTACTTATTTGCATCGATGGGATATGCACTTGCTGAGCAGTGCTTCATTTCTTACAAAAATGAACAAAAATGGCTCGATGATCGGAGCAACAGTTTTTTTTGGCGTGGCCTCCACAAATTGTCAGACAGGTGGAAAAAATGTATAGCCAGCGAGGGCAATACTTTGAATAAATATTTATCATCATTCTCGTACAATAAACACGTATTTTCTCTACAAAAATTCCGGTTTCATATTAACATACCTGGTAGAGACTCCTGTCATTGAGATGAATAGTTTTTGTAAAGAAATTGTTTGGCTGTGGTGAGCCACTTTGGACTTAAGGTTTTCAAGTCTTGCCCCACTCTCCCCCCCAAATTCCCTCCAACAGAAATACTATAGATTTTTTCCCATGATAAAGTGTGAATGTACCGTTCCACCGTTTCAAATTTTTTTTTTTTTTTTTTTTTTGGGTACTATCTTGGAAGTTTTTAAATGCACTGTACGAGTTTCAACTGCACATTGTAATAAATTGAATTTTTATACTTACGATGGAATAAGCTCTTGATGGTTTTGATAATGATAGTAAAGCGTTTTCCACAGACTGCCATCTCTCAATGCAATCAAAAGTTGCGGAGTTTTCAAGATTTCTACAAAATTTTCAGAAGTACTTGTTTTAGAAGAATCTTTACTTGTAAGACCACCTTCACTATATGATGCAGAAGTTGTGTGTAATATTTTTTCGCTGTTGTTTTCATTAAATTTTTGAGATGATATTTCACTGATTAAACAGGAGGAACTAGATGATGCTGTCTTCTCAGCACCATTACTTAGGTTATTTTTCTTTTGTGGTAGCACATCATCACTTGCTATCTCCCATCCTGTAACCTTATCTCGCTTTGCGCTTCGAAGAATATCTGTACATGAAGAATCTAGAGATTTCATGGTAGGACTATCTTCGGTGGTTGACATTTTACAGAGTTCTTTTTTTGAATCCGTTACCAAGTTCTCATCGCCCAATGAAACTTCTTCAGCTCTTGTGCTTGTTTCTGAAGAATGAACTTCTGTTTTGTTGGATCCATAAACATTATGCTTAGACAATGGTACAAACCACGTCATCTTAATTTGATCGTTACAACAAATTCTGAATATTTTTGCAATAGCACCTGCAAAAGAAAAGTTGAAATTATTATGTCAGTAGCTTAGCTTCTAATAAAAAAGTTGAATATATTGCAGTCACATTATTAGAACAGCAAACAGTGTTTATGTATGTATTGTGTGTTTAAAATGTGGAAGATGGTCAAGCTTAAATTAAAAAGCTATTGGTTAGTCCAAGCCCCCCAAAGCTAACAGTCTGGTCCTGGTGAAACCAGCTGACAATCATCACCAAATAGTTGAAGTCCATGGTCAAAATGCCACGAATTATACACACACTGGCCAATGAATTAGAACCCATGATGAATTACTGTACTGATATGTAAAGCGGGGTCACAGGTCAGAAACTATTGTGATATGCAAATGAATGCTATCATGTGAGGTACATGCTCATGAGGTACAGGGTAGCAGCTGCTCGAGTTGAGCCAAATGGAGAAAACAGCAGACCTGTCCGAGTTCCAGAAAGGAGTTATTATGGGAGCCCGTCTAGCTGGAGCTACGATTTCTAGGACTGTACAACTGACCGGTATCTCAAAAGGTCAGGTCTCCAAGGTGTTCAATACGTGGAAACAGAATCCACAAGTGTTGTCGAAATGGCAGAATTTTGGATCAAAAACAATCAACACAGACAGGGACCGACGTTGTCTGAGACGGATTGTACGGCAAAACCGAAGGTATACTGTGGAGCAACTGACGGCAGACTTCAATGAAGGATCGTCGCAACCCATCTCCTCCAGAACAATGCGCCGAGAGTCGAAGGGATGGGAAGTCGGCAATAAACCGGAAAGTTCGCCTGCAGTGGTGTAAAGAACGTGACTTGTCTGACTGGAAATAGGTGATATGGTAGAGAATTTGGCAGTAGCTCCATGAAGCGATGGACCCCTCATGTGTTGTGAACACAGTTCAAGCTGCAGGAGGAGTGTGTCATAGTATGGGCCATGTTTTGTTGGTATGGCAAGGGTCCCCTGATATTCCTTGACAGTCGGGTGAAAGCCAAAGACTACCTGAACATTGTTGCAGATAAAGTCCATCCTGCAATGGTGCATTTGTACCCAAATGGTGACGGGCTCTTCATGGACAACAATGCTACTGTCCATCAAGCAAGAATTGTTCAAGAGTGATTTTCTGAACATGACACGGAGTTGCAACATCTGCCGTAGCCAGCGCAAAGTCTGAATTTGAATCAGATCGAGAATGTTAGGGACATGTTGGAAAGAGACATTCGTCGAAGGTATCCGCTTCCGTCTACTCTGCAGGACCTAAAGGTCTCTCTGACTAATGCATGGTCTGCGACTACCTTACCTGCATTGCAACACCTAGTAGAGCCCATGCCAAACCATGCATGTTCTGTAATTACAGCCAAAGGAGGGTCAATACCATATTGAACGAAGGTTTCTAATTCATTGGCCGATGTGTGTAGAATGGTGCAGAAATGGGTCAGGCAGTTCAACAAAGGATTTGACGTTATGGTGCTTGCAGTTCACTCAAAATTTGTGTGACCTAACAATTTATAGTGCTTTCATGAGCGTGCAAGATTTCCAAAGATATTTTCAAATGGACCTTACTTAAAAAACAACCCTCATAGTTATTTCCATGTCAAAGTAATTCTTTATTGGAAAATAATATATTGCTAATGAAAAGTAATACAGTATAACCCGGTTAACATGAACTAAACTCTTGGTCCTATCCCCCTGAAGCATTAAGCAGTGCAAATTTCACCTGTTGCCACGAACATAAATTCAAAACTGCTTAACATGAACAAATTTTTTTTCAAATTTTCAAATCTAAGCCGTGTATTTTTATTAAACTTGGCAATATTTTTCTTGAATTTCCGTCCAAACAAAAGTTTCAACAGGCAACTCCATACGTAATAGCCACTTTTCATTTCCCTCTAAGACCGTTAAAAAAGCCAATGGACGCTGCTGCCCAAAAGTGTACTCTTATGTATGGAGAGGCCTTGCAAGCATTGACCTTTATAGATTTTGTAGTGGCAGATAACGGTTTATCAACTGCTGGGGTAATGGATGACTGAGACTTAGTGGATATCTTTCGAGCTGAGTTGTCCACATTGATGAAGAAGAAGAATGCAATTATGAACAGAAATACACTCCACCTTCCGAGGCGAAGAATGCTTTGGAAGTGGCGAACGTCTTTAAGAAGACGTTTTCAATAGAAAATTTAGTTGATGATCATGTGATGAAAAATATGACGCTAATAAACACATTTGTAGCAAACCATCTCCCATTTCCATGTTTTTTATACATTTTGCTTTTGAAACCGGAAGTAGAATTTGGGAGTCATGCCAGAACCGCTTAACACGAATCCCGGATAACACAAACTTTTTTTCTGGTCCCTTGACGATTCGTGTTAACCAGGTTATACTGTTCTTTATTTTCTAAGGCCCATGAACATTCACCATAAGCCCTACACAGTAATGCCTTCTAAACACTTGCCAGTGGAATAATTTTGTACAACAATTGTTCCATTTCTTAAAGCTGTTGCTATATCTCCGCTTTCTTCTGAAGCAGTACATTGAATGATGATGTCTGTGAAAGGCCACACACGAACTGGATTCTTGTTTTCTGTGAAGAAAATGCATGGCAAAACATTCTATTTAAAATAAATATTATTTTGTAAAAAGAAAGCACTTAGGTAATCTTATTAATTTTATTCTCTGCGAGAATTAAAGTATCTTTACTACGGTAATTGCTCTTCAATACTTTTATATTAGACAGCATATGCCATCATAGACCATTATAGTTTGCTACATTTGTAGATTTGCAGCTGCAGTAACAAAGGTTGTTTAGCTTCCAGGGGCATCCATAGAATGATATTTTGAATCAATACCTTAAAACTTGGTGACCTTCATCTGTCATTTTACTTGACCTGTTGTAGGTCCAAGATATTTTCACTTTAAGATAACAACTGATCAGTACAAGTGAAGTGGGGCAAAAATTTTTCAAATGGACTTGCTGGAAAGGTAACCTTATGTGGCAATGCCACACAGAAATCACTAATGGTTTTGGGTATAACCCAGCGTACAGCCCCGATCTGGCGCCTTCCGACTACCATCTCTTCCAGTCCATGGCGCACTTCCTGCGTGGACTGTGCTTCGCCAATGTCGGTGAGGTTGAAGACGCCGTGCGTCAGAAAGTGCAAAACCTCGAAACCAACATGGTGACTCGAAAAAGATTGGGAAATACAGTCGAACCTCGATATCTCGAATTTCATGGGAACAGGGAAAAAAAATTTGAGATAAAGAAGTTTTGAGATATGGAGGGTTACTTTTAAATCAAGATTTTTAAGTTAATAAAGATACTGTGAGAGTACAGAGAACAATAGGAGATAAAATGGTATGTATATGAAACGTACATATGGCACCATTAGCAACAGAAACGCACAAACTGCACATGCTGAAACATCTCGTATGCAACAGACTTGCCAAGGAGATCGAAAAATTTTTTCGAATGCACGAGAATCGTCTAACCAAAGTGACATCAAATTTTTTCGTTTTGGTATGAAAAATTTCTCATAATGAAAAAAAATCTTAACTCTCTAAGGCAGTGGTTCCCAAACTTTTTCAATTTGCGAACCCCTTTCACAAAGATTTGAGTAGCACGAACCACTAACTTATAAATATACAAACATACATGCATACAATACAATAATCTGCCATTGCAGAAAAACTTTGGCGAACCCCTTGAAAGATGTTGCGAATTCCAGTTTGGGAAACGCTGCTCTAATATATTTAAATGCTTTGCATTTCGCAAACACACGAAGTCAAAACTCGACGTACTGAAGTTAACCAAGAAAATGTTTTGAGATAACTAGGGAAAATTCCATTGAATTAAAAGTGAAAATTCAGAAAAAGATAGAAAATTTTTGAGATATCGAGATTCGACTGCATGGACATTGGTAACAAGTTTTTACAGTGGAACCTCAATTTTTATGTTTCCTGCTTTGCACATAATTTCCCTTTGGTCCCAATAAATGTCCTATATCAATAATGTCAAAAATTCTCAGAAGATATGTCACTCAGGTCCAAGTTTACCGCTTGTACATTTTTATTTGAGATGCTAAACGAAATTTTTCTCGTATTTTACGTATTGGTTGCTGATAATGGGAGCAAATTGGAAAATTGGAATTGTATTTAGTAAATAAATTACACATTCCCATACATGTTAAAATAAAATTAGGAAGGAAAAACATGTTTATCAAAGACCGGATTTGGACCTGTAACTGCAAACTAGAATTCCAACATCTTACTGCTGGACCACTACAACTCCATAGAATCCTATGGTACAATTCACGCATTTATAAAAGCAGTCATCGATAACAAACTTAAGAATTTTCTCCTCAGAAATTTTAAGAAGTGTATCGAATGGCTTTGCGTGGGTGTTTACATGAGCTATGAAGGCTTTGAAATGCAAGTGTTTTTTCAGTTGCTGATAAAAGACATGGTTATCAAAACAGTGAACGTATAAAATGAAGCTAGCAGAATTTTTGAGAAGGACAGATTCTACTTTGCGAATGATTTTAAACTCTGTCCGTTGTTGAAAATGCTATTTGAGAGATTGAAACCCAAAAGAACAATTCACAGAGTTTTTTAATGTCTTTACAATGTCCTTTCATTATTAAATACAGGGAATTGTTAAATTTCATGTCAAAAATGATAAGGGTGATGGAATATGCGATTCTAAGCAAAAAAAAGTTCACATGAACATGGGTCTGAATTTGAACGATAACTGAGGTATGAACAGAAATAAAAATGCCGCTACTAAGTTAATAATTCACTTTCTGTAATACCTAGAAATGAAGTTTGAAGACATAATAGGGTATATAACTGTATAAACCGTTAAAATTTGAATGAGTTCCAATGAGTATTTCTGAGTTACGCACTCAACATCGTAACACGTGCTCACACGTGAGTACTAACCACGACTTGTTACGATGTTGACTATGTAACTCAAAAACTACTCGTTGGAATTTGATCAAATTTTTAACGGTATACCCAATTTTACGTACACTATTATGCTTCCAAATTTCATCATCCTAGGTGTTGTAAAAAGTGAGGTATTAACTTGTTGATCCTAGTGGTGGCATTTTTATTTCTGTTCATATCTCAGTTATCGTTTAAATTCGGACCCACGTTCATATGAACTTTTTTGCTTAGAATCGTACATTCCATCACCCCCATCATTTTTGACATAAACTTTAACAACACCCTGTATAAACTTCATATAAACAATTTTATTTTCTTTTTTCGATCTATTAAGTTTATATTTTATAGTGTTTATCCGTATTTGCTTGAAATGTTGGATTATATTTTCTCATGACCATGATTTTACATTTTCCTGCTTGTACATTGTTTGCTGCTAGGACAATGAAAAACATAAAAGTGTGTCACAAATTTCTTAGCAATGGAATTCAAATTAAAGGCTTAACTGCCTGTGAAGTAGCAACAATATATTGAATATAGCACCTTGTATCTTTTATTTGCAGACAGAATAGCAATACTTAATGATTTCTCATTTTATCTTTTTTGAAAAGAGAAGATGATGAAAACATAAATGAATATCTCTCTTAATGTTCATTTTCACTCTATAGTCCAGTTTTGAAACAAACCTTGGCCAGGCATGACGATTTTGTAAAAGAACAATGTTGTATCATCACTCCACCAAACGGCCAAAAATGTGCATCTTTCTGAAATACAGGAAAATATATTTATTTATATTTCTTTTTTCTTTTTTTTTTTTTAAATACTATACCAGGGTGTCTACAGGTCACGAAAGTCCCGAAAAAGTCACGAAATTGGAAAATGGTCACGAAAAAGTAGCGAAATTAGAAAATGGGTCACAAAAATTCCGAGTCGCAGAATTAAAATTTGATCATGGAAAAAATCTGCTCACTTCAGTCTGGGAAAAATTCTTAAAAAGGTTTTTTTTGACGTTAAAAATAATTAAATTAAGTCATGAAATTTTTTTAAGAAGTCCCCAAAAACTCACTAAATTGACTTTCAGAAACTCTGTAGACACCCTGTATACCACAAGAGTAAGTTATAAGATTCGCTGCCATATGGTAAAACAGACATGGCACATGGTTGATTCCAAACGGTTCAGTGCAGAAGAACAGTGGAGATTGTGTAACAGAATCCATTTGCGAGAAAAATTCAGACTGTGCAGGACAAGAATTATTCTGCACATTGCTAGAAGAACTTCCAAAATATGGAACGACAGTTCTGCTGTATACTCCCCTAACTTTGCTGTATGGTATTATTTTTTCCTGTTTGACCATACGAAACAGATACACGGAAGTTGTTTTCAAAAGAAGAGGTTAGTGCCCATTGGTTGATTTCAGTCACAAATTCTGTGTGATCTTCCCGTGGTTGCATTGTCGCTGGTGGCACTACCTTGTGGCCTATTTCGACATAACAGGAATGTAGTACCAGGTGTGAGCTCGAAAAACATCCACTCTTAGAATTTATTGACTCTTGTGGGAATTACCCATCATCACATACAGAGTGTTGTTAAATTTCATGTCAAAAATGATAGGGATGATGAAATATGTGATTCTAAGCAAAAAAGTTCATATGAACATGGGTCCGAATTTGAACGATAACTGAGATATGAACAGAAATAAAAATGCCACCACTAAGATAAACAAGTTAATAACTCACTTTCTACAATACTAAGATGATGAAATTCGGGAGAATTGTGTATACCATTAAAATTTGATCGCATTCCAACAAGTAGTTTCTGAGTTACATAGTCCACGGGAGAGGCCGTGGCCTGGTAGGCCTTCACTGAACACACAACTGTGAAGTTAAGCAACATCAGGCATGGCTAGTCACTGAATGGGCGATGCACGATCTTCACCCCCCCCCCCCGCCCTTGGCTGCTGCGACCATCATACAGCAGTCGTTAATCCAGATTCATCCAGGGACCCAACTCGTCGACCTCTGGCCATACAGGCCCTGGAGGACGTATTGGATTACATTAAATAATTTAAAAAAAAAACAACAAAAATAACCCATCGTGATGGTTAGTACTCACATGTGTTACGATGTTGAGTGCGTAACTCTGAAACTACTTGTTGGAATTCGTTCAAATTTTAATGGTATACACAGTTTTATGTACCCTATTATTTATTCAAACTTCATTATCCTAAGTGTTATAATATTCCATCACCCCTATCATTTTTGACATGAAATTTAACACCCTGTATTATTCATATTTGCAATAACAGGGTGCCAGTAGGTTTTCACATTCCTTCAAGGCTTCAATCAGTCGAATCGTGTTTTCGGATGATTCTCAAGTGCTCACACACGAATTCTAATTTATCTTAGACATGTTCATTTGAAAAAAATTGGAAAAGTCATTTCTTACCTGGATCCGTTTCCTTCTTTTCTTCCAGATTGAAAGTTATAAACGATGGGATTCTGAAAAAAGAATACATGCACTCGTATTTAACTCAGTTATTCTTTTATATTTGAAAAATATGACAGACGATTGAAATTTCTTGGGTTGATTAGGAAAGGGTAGCACATTAATAGGTTGTAGTTTTCATTTCTGTATTTTTAAGGATGCTGATTTCTATTTCTGAATATTTTAACAAAAAATTAATATAGAATTATTCCCAAAAGCAATCATGTGTTAAATATGTTAAATGTTAAATATGACTACATTTGGCTTTTGATGTGTTAACAAAAAAGTTTTAGGTGAAACATTTGCAAGTGAGCCGTAACACGGCTGTCAGAATCTGCACCAGCTACGCTATCGTGGGAGAGGTGTAGCCAAAAACCCCTTCTCAACACACTCAGTATTTCAAAGAGGAAACAGTGAGTGACTGAAATGGTCAAACGTCCTTCAAGGTTTTGGCATTCTGTCATCTTCTCAGATGAGTCGTCTTTTGCTCAGTTTTCTCGTAGTGATCGGATATGCGTCTAGTAGTTTTCTCGTAGTGATCGGATATCCACGAGTTCATCATGAACAGATTGTCAAGCATGGTGGATTTTCTGTTGGTGTTGTGTGCCATTTGGAGCACCAGACAATCAGAGCTCGTGGAATGTGTGGGTAACATTAATGCAGAAAAATGCATCACCAAATTGGAGAAGGATCTTTTTGCCAATATTTTCCAGTGGGATGCTTGACAAAACATCCATTCTGTTCATGGAGAATGGTACTCCTTGTTACACTGCTGAAAGAACGCAGGCTTTGCAGGCACAATATGGAAACTACCGAGATCCAGTCAGACACCCATGATCTGGAGTACGTTTGATCGTGCCATGAGAAAACATTCACAAAAATCTGCTTCCCATGCAGAACTTTCGAATGTTTGCCTACAAAGTGGATCAAAATTCCACAGGCCAAGATCACCCAACTCATTGATTCCATGCCCAGAAAGCAAAAGGTGCGCCAATAAAATTCTGATGTGAATGTGTAAGAAATACTTGTAGCAAATAGTTTTTGTCCAATAATAAATGACTGAAGAGCAGAGTGTCTATTTACGTATTAGATGTTATGGTATAAAACTTACCTTTTACTATTGAAAGAATCCTTGAGTTCATTCATTAGTGTGCTTACTTCAGGAGGAAACCGAGAATTGCCATCAACTGAGAGTTTAAAACCTGTACTCTCAAAAAAAAAAAAGGTTTTAGTGCTATAGTAATTACCACATGCAGATAAAATATTCACATAGTCTTTAAAAATATAAACAGTCAAGATGTCCAAGGTGAGTCAAAAGTCACTGAACAGCTATTGTATTTCGGAAATGAACAGTTTTGGAGTTTGGCCATCTTCTTTGGATCTGTCCAATGAGGGTTGGTATCCCTCCAGTATCTCATGTTCTGACAGTTTACCTCACTATGGACAAAAAAGAAATTTGCCACATCACTAAACACAATGTCATGTGCAAATGAAGGATCCAGTCGATAGTTGTGCAGAGCCCATGTACAGAACTCCTCACGTCTGTCTGGATCATCCTTGGATACTTTTTGCTGCATCTGAACTTTGAATGGATGCCACTTATTGGTATGCAGAATCCGTGCTATGGATGACTGGCCGAATCCACACTCGGCTGCAAGTTGTCTTCTGCTGCCTTGTGGACTCTTTGCAAATGCTACCAACACCATTGTTGAGGTTTTTGGCCGGCCTGTACATGCTTTATGTTCAATAGTCCCAGTATCCCTGAAATGTGATATCACATATGCGATGCTATTGTGCACAATTGGTTCTCTTTCAAGATGCTGAGCCTTGAAATCAGGATCAGCTCAATCCATTAGCGCCAACTCCAATTACCTGCAACAGACAATGTTACAGTGCCAATGTTTTTGTTAATAACTTGAACCACAACAGATAACTGAAACCTGATTGCAAGAAAGAAATCTTGAGAAAAAACTGGTGTTATTTGATATGCCACATGGCCTCTTACTTACTTACTTTTCAAACCGGCTTATCCATTAGGGTCGCGGAGGCAGCAGCCCTATGGAGGATCTCCAGCGATCGCGATCTTCCGCCATCAGGCGCATGTCCTCCCTGGTAATATCCAAGCGATTCGAACCCAGATTCTCCATGTAGTCTAGCCACCTGGTTCTAGGCCGACCCCTTGGTCTCTTACCCACCGGCTTGGAAAATAACAACTGCCTAGGAAGACTAGTTTGCGGCATCCGTATCACGTGGCCATTACCAGCGCAACTGAGATCTCTCAATGCGGAGAAGTAGCGGCTCAACACCTAAAGATTCCCTTATTGTGCTGCTGTACACTCTATCTAGTAGGGTAACACCTGCCACACTTCTCAGAAATCTCATTTCGGCCACTTGTACCCGCGGTCGCACTCTTTCGGTCATTACCCAAGCCTCATGGCCATAAGTGAGAATGGGGACAAAGATAGATTTGAAGACGGAGAGCTTGTTACCCAGCTCGCGTTTCGTTACCACGG
Organism: Rhysida immarginata; assembly: GCA_023313115.1. Classification (NCBI taxonomy): domain Eukaryota; kingdom Metazoa; phylum Arthropoda; class Chilopoda; order Scolopendromorpha; family Scolopendridae; genus Rhysida; species Rhysida immarginata. The sequence goes on along the minus strand of JAHWFO010006663.1, from coordinate 96,531 downwards.
ATCGCCACAGTTCACGTCTGACACAGCTTGCTGCACCGATCCGAGCATCCAATTCTTTCTCCTGCCGTCCATTGCTCGTGAATGCAATCCCGAGATACTTGAATTTCTCCACCTGTCTCAATGAGGCTCCCCTAACATGGAGAGCGCACTGAGCAGGCTGTCTTGAAAGGACCAGAACCTCGGTTTTAGCCAAACTGATCTTCATCCCAGCTTCTTCACATTTGGCTGCAAACCGGTCTAGTGCATGCTGAAGGTTCGTGCGAGAAGACCCAAGGAGGACAAGGTCGTCAGCAAAGAGCAACCTCTCCACCAGGCAGTCGCCCACACAAACACGCTCATCGCCTCGGCTGCCCCTGTCTATCCAGTCCATAAAGGTAATGAACAAGAGGGGAGACAGTATGCACCCTTGGTGGAGTCCAACACCCACGGTGAACGGTCTTGACTTAATGCTATTTATCCGGACACACATCTCAGAGCTTTCGTACAGAGACATGATAGCAACCAGTAATTGCCCATCCACTCCATACTCTTGCAACACTTGCCAGAGCTTCTCCCGAGGAACTCTGTCATATGCTTTTTCGAGGTCCACAAAGCAAGCGTAGACCTCTTTCCCATTTAAAAAAATGAACCATGACCCAAGATGGCAGCCAAACTCCAAAATTGTCCCAAAAGATAGAGCACTTATCCTATACCCTGATAGCATGGTCAACATCATTCATTTTACACATCATTTCCGAAATGCAGCTATATCCAGTACTTTGACTCGCCCTGTAGTTTGTATTGTTCTCAAATCCAGATTCGCTTAAAATGTTCTCTCTGAATAGGTTTCCTAACTCTCTATCTCTGTTACTTGGGGCAGTCGAGAACTTGGGTCATGAAAAAAGGTAAATGAAGAAACTCTTAAGAAAGAAAGAAATTAGAACTGAAGTTAATGGTTCAACATAACGGAAAAATTCGACTGATAGAGGCGATGAGCTGGATACTTGTGGTCCCAGGTTCGAATTCAGATCGCGGAAGTTTACACTCCCATTTTTCTTGTAATATCTTTGAAGAAATTGTTGCTTTTTGAAGGAAATGTCATAAACTTCATCCCTCCTTCTCTTCCTTAGCCTCATTCGAGGGCTGCACCCCTCCCTTTTAGGGATTGAAAATTGCAGCTAAGGAACTGTGGGATATCATTTTCTTTTTATTTTTGTTGACCAAAGTTTATAGGAAGCGCGATATTTTATATAAAGATTTCCTAGATGTGCAAATGGAAAAAAGGTTGAAAAATGTTGATTACTTGAGTACAAACACTACGGTCTTCATTCCTCTTGGAGTAGCCTCCTTAATATAGGGGTTGGACAAAGTAATATGAACACATTTGATTTTAGACGTTTTGTCAAATATCTAGAAAACTGCTTGACGAATTATCTTGAAACTTGATGGATGTCAAAGAGCATATTACACCTCACTTATTTCAGCGAAGGTTTAGTCCCGCAGGCAAATAGGGGACCTTTATATCCTCATATAAACACAAATGAGTAAAAGAAGGCCTCATCATCATAAGCTATAGCTACAATCCTTTCAAGCATTATTTTTTATAGGATGATCCCAAACATTACTTTTTTGTTCAATTTGTTGCTGGTCCCTTATTTGCCTTCAGGACAAAACCTTCGCTGAAATATACAAGGTGTTTCAAAATGAATATCGGGGTTTTGAGGCTTCATAGTATTAATTACATTTAACTTACAGTTATAAATAATACATCAAATGAAAGAGCAACTTAAGCAGTTTTTCCTACAAGTGTTCAATGTGAACACTGTTCGTCGCACGGCACACATCGAGTCGATAGCAGAGTTCTTCCCCAACCTTGATCACTGTGTCTGGAGTAATTGTTGCAACAAGTGCTTCAATCCCGTTTCTTAAGTCGGGTAGGTCACCAGGTAGCGAAGGGACATACACATTATCCTTTATGAACCACCAAAGGTAAAAAATTGCACGGCATAAGATCGGGTGACCAATTCCCCTTGCGGCCAATCCAGCACTCGGGTGCAACGACGTTTAACCAATCGCGTACTGAGTTAAGCCAGTGAGGTGGTGCACCATCTTGCTGCCAAATAAAGTTCTCTGGTTCAGTTTCTTCTATTTGAGGAAAGAGCCATAGTTCTAACACATCAAGTTAAAGAAACACCAGTTATAGTTGCTTTGTAACGGAGGACAGAGGAAACAGTGCATAAGATGTACCAACAAAACTGCTTGAGTTGCTCTTTCATTTGCTGTATTATTTATAACTAAGTTAAATGTAATACATACTACGAAGCCTCAAAACCCCGATATTCATTTTTACTGGGTGGTCCATTTAAATGTAAACATGGAAATATCTCGAAAACAAAGCGTTTTACGAAAAAATGTCCAAAATCAAAAGTTCGTGGGGGAAATTCATTAGCCAAAAAATTAGCACCCCCCCCCCCCTTGTGAGGGGTGGGGATAACTTTGAAATCTTAAATAGGAACCCCTATTTTTAATTGTATATTCAGATTGTACACAATATTTGAGAAATATTTTATTCTTGGTGTTTTTTCAATTGATTCAACCGTTTAGGAGATAAGGCCCTGAAAGTGTGGAACTTTAAAGTTTTGAACCCAATTTTATCGATGAAGACAAAGAGATAGAGGGTGGGTCTTGCAGACATTCCTATTCTACTTTTTGATGGTCTTGATGAATCCGAAGTCAGAATTCAAAATTTTTTAGTGCACAAGCAAAATCTTTGGGGGGGCAGCAGTCCCATGGAGGCAGAGTCTATGTGTGTGTATTAAAAAATATTGGATTTTTGAAATTCTGATTTTGGATTCTTAAAGACCATTAAAAAAGTAGAATAGACCCACTCTCTACCTCTTTGTCTTCATCGATAAAATTGGGTTCAAAACTTTAGAGCAAAACTCTTTAGGGGCCTCCGTCTCCTAAACGGTTGGATCAATTGAAAAAACCACCAAGAATAAAACATTTCTCGAATATTGTGTACAATCTGAATATACCATTAAAGATAGGGCTTCCTACACCTCACAAGGGGGGGGGGGAGCTAATTTCTTGGCTAATGAATTTTCCCCGCAAAGTAATTCACTTTTGATTTTGGACATTTTTTCGTCAATGCTTTGTTTTCGAGATATTTCCATGTATACACTTAAATGGACCACCCTGTATAAGGCGTAACATGCTCTTTCCACCCCTGAAGTTTTAGGATAATTCGTCAAGTAGTTTTCTAGATATTCGACATAGCATCTAAAATCAAAGGTGTTCATATTATTTTGTCCGAATGTAGGTAAGAATGGCACCGAAAAAAATGTCACAAGTGGTAAAACAAGAAAAAGTGGCACAGCTGAAATAAAAAAAGTTATTATTCACTCGTGATAATAATTGCAACTATTCAGGGTATATTATATCTGAATCAATCTATCAAATGGCACTTGTGACCACTAAGAAAATTCAGAAAAATCTGTTCAATTTTAACCAATACCTAACCTAATGTACCTATTAACCGGTACCTGGCTTATGGATGGTAACTATGCAATGGCTCCACCAGGATTTTTACAGCTCTACGTAATACGGTCCAGAACCACATACGCAAGATTGTTTTTACCATCTGACACAAGAGTACCTGGAGAAAGGTGCAGGAATTAGGTCTTGTCAATCACTATAAAGACAGCGATGATTTTCGACAACTCTGAGGTGAAATGGACTCGCTTGCGTTCCTACCAGTAGATGACGTCCCAACTGGAATGCAAATACTTAAGGATAATGTGATCGAGAGGCATTATCACTCTTAGATTACTTCGACCAAATGTATGTCCAAACAGGAAGACAGGCATTCCAGCATTAAACTTGCGGTACATTTCACCAAGATTCCCACCAGACACCAGACCTGTGGAATGTAAATCAAGCCATCATGAATGACTGCCCAAAATCTAACAAACTGTGTGAAAGCTGGAATAATAGGTTTTTCTACCTTGTTGGATACGAACATCCATATCGATCTGGAAATTAATTAAAACTATTCAGAAAGAAGAGGCTGCTGTGAGTGCAGTATTGCCAGAGACGTTATTGGAAATCCACCCAGGAAGAGAATAAAGAAGGAATATGCTGATCTGCAATGAAGAATAAAAAACTTATGCATAGACTAAATTGAGGGTAGGAAAAGTCTCGTGCATTTATTATGTGGACTTGGACGCAACATAATATTTATTTATTTATTTGTTAATTAATTTTAGAATCCAATACGTACATCCAAAACCTGTATGACCTGAAGCTGACGAGTTGGCACCCTGGATGGACTTGGATTAACTATGGTCACAGCAGCCAGGGGGGGGGGGGCGTGATGATCGTGAGTCGCTGATGAGTAGCCCATCCAGTGACTAGCCGTGCCTGATGCTTAGTAACTTCACAGAAATTGTGTTTCAGTGAAAGCCCACCAGGCCACGGCCTCCCCCAACATTAAAATTTGTATTAAAAAAGTTCTTTAAATATAATTCTTAGTGTTTAATTGTGTTTAAAAAAATTAAATTGTAACCGTCATTTGATAGATTGATTCAGATATACTCTGAATAGTTGCAATTGTTATCATGAGTGAATAATAACTTTTTTTATTTCAGCTGTGCCATTTTTTTCCTATTTACCACTTGTGACATTTTTTCCGGCGCCATTTTTACCTGTGCCATTCTTACCAGATACCATTTTGTTCAACCCCTGTATCTACACCCCCCCCCTCCCTGTTCATTCATCGCTGTTCTTATACTAGGTAACCACAAAAGTTCTTGCCGTTTTTATGTTGCCATAAAAGGAAATGATCAAAGATATGCAAATGAGTGTACAGTGTAGCCCAAAATCTGTGAGGGGGGAGCAGGAAGGTTAGCCTGTATAAATACAGGGCTGTTGGGCATTCACATCAATCACATCTCATGCAGAAGTAAACACAAATGGAGGTATCGAAGGAGATGGTTGTGTTGTTTGCTTTATGACTTCAAGGTGGGCTTGTCAGCAGCAGCAGCATCAAGTCGCCGAAAGTGTCTTGCGTTTGGAGATGATGCCGTGAATGAACACAACGCAAGGCATTGGTTCCAGAAATTCAGGTCGGGAGAATTTGCCATTTCTGATGAACCCCGTAGTCTACTGTGTCTCGTGGACTAGACGCCAAATGGTTCACTACGAGCTGCTATCAATGGGCCAAACCATCACTGGGGACCTGTACTCCCAGCCGTTGGAACGTGTGCAACAGGCATTGCAGCAGAAGGAGCCAGCATTGGTGAATCGCAAAGGGGTACTCTTCCTTCGTGACAATGCCAGGCCACATGCAGCGCGGGTGGCCAGGGAAAACAGAGCTGAAACAGAAATGGGCCATTGCCAAAATGCTGCCAGAGAGATGGGAGTGCTGCATTGTCCAGAATGTCTTGGTAACGCTCTGAGTTTCGATGTCCATCCACAAAAACGATTGCACCCAACCCATACAATGAAAAGCACCCCCACGCCATCATCGACCCTCCACTGAACTTCACCGTGGGCACAACACAGCTTGGTAGATAACGTTCGTCATATCCGAACCTGACCATCCGTTTGCCAGATGGTGTAGCAGGACTCATCACTCCATTCAACCATTCGCACGACTGCAATTCCCTGGCTGCGTTGCTGGTGCTGATGTGAGATTTGTGGGCTGCCGCTCTGTTATCAAAACCCATTGCATGCAGTTCCCTGCGAACAGTCAGGATGCTGACAGTTGTTCCGACTCATGAATGATCTTGTCAGTCCATCAAGCGATGTGCGACGGTTAGGAGTGACCACTTTACGAAGAGCCCTTTGGTCTCTGGCCGACATGATCTTGGGTCTTCCAGTCCTAGGCGGAACACTTGTGGTGCCTTTCTCTTTCCATGCCCGGATGACATTGTGAACGGTCGATTTCGGGATGTTTAGGAGGGTTGACGTCTCTTTTACAATTTTGTCTGTGAGATGGCACCCAACAATTGTACCTCTTAGGAAGTCTGAAAACTCTTTTCTTTGAGACATTCTTATAGCATTCATCTCATAATAGCATGCTCTCTGTTATGTAGTGCTGGGAAGACTGCCAACAGTGAAATTGCAAAGGAATGTCCCATTTTCATGCAAGTTAGGGTTGTCTCATGACTTTTGATAGGATAGTGTATTCATATTAATTTTTAACTATTTTATTATACCAAACATTGTATTATAAATAAATCCCGATAATGCTGGCACATTAAAAACTTGTAATGCAAATCATTGGAGTCATTGCCTACAGCGGCACCACAGGCACGTACGCAAGGGGGGGTCGAGGGGGTCGAACGACCACCCCAAAAATGCCGAAGGTCCATGATTTTGATTTCTGTGAATTTAAATCTATTGTTTAAATTCTATTAAAAACTCTGAGTGAATAAGGAGTAGTGGAGTGGTTGGCGAGGGGTTGTTTTTAATTTCAGTTTTTTAATTTTCCCTTTTTTTTTTTTTTTTTTTCATCCTTTGGCCTGTTCCAGTGTCATTTCCCCTCCCCCACCAATCATCCCACTCCTTGCTCACTTAAATTAAACAAAAGGATTTTTTCCCCCTTTGACTTACACTGAACCGGACCGACAATTCCTCATTCACATCTTTCATTGCCAGAAGGGCTTGCGATTTTAATTTTCTTTTCACGGTTTTTTAATTTTTATTATAAGATTTTTTTTCACAAACATGAAATCCGAATTTTGAAAGCAGATTGATTTTTTTTCTTATATCAACAATGTATTATAGGCATTAAGAAACCTGGCAGGGACGCTGCAGTCGCATTACATTTTGCGCCATCTAGTGTGTAAAATTTGT
>JAHWFO010006663.1:67442-84691 GCA_023313115.1 Rhysida immarginata | reverse complement strand
GACCCAGCATTGGTGAATCGCAAACGGGTACTCTTCCTTCATGACAATGCCCGGCCAGGGAAACCATAGAGCGGCTTGGCTGGGAAACTTTGTGTCATCCACCTTACTCACTAGATCTCGCTCCAACGGATTATCACCTTTTCCATTCTCTGGACAACTATCTTAGCGGAAAATCCTACACCAGTGATACAGACCTGCGAAAGGCACTCACGGACTTCTTTGAGTCCAAGGCCAGCAAGTTTTACAGCCAGGGGATTGATCAACTGGAGACACGTTTTCAGAAGGCGCTAGATGCCAATGGGGATTACTTTGGGGACTAGCGATACGCTACTTTTGTGGTTACCTAGTAGTTCATGAATTGTGGTTTGATGACTTGTAAAAAGAAGATTTTACATACAGTCGGAAAAGCACGCAGATGAAGGCAATAATCATCATTTTGCCGAAGGGTGAAGATTAGGACCAATGGTTCATAGCAAACGGAAATATCAGAAATGACAGTAGCATCACTAATACCCTCTACAGAATCATACAAGGTCTCCACTACTTGAAATGTACTAGGACTGTGATAAATGAGTATTTGACATAACCCTGTACAAAATGAAAGTTCTATGATCAGTGTCCTACTTTTCAATGTTTGTTTTTGAGCATAATGAACTTTGAGCACCTGAGCTGTTTAAAACTGCTAGCGCAGAGCCATTGGATGCGAATGGTATTGGGTGGATCTGTACAATTGGAGATGAGCTCGTCCATTCGCCAAGGACTTCATTGCTTATCACGTTTCTGGCAGTTATTCCGCTTTCTTGTCCAACAAACATAATCGAGTGCTCATGGGTGATGCCAATGCAATTGATTTTTCCAAGTACCTAAAAGAGTTCGTCATTGTTTAAGTTAACATGTGTTAATGATTGTATTTCGAGACCTTGCCTACCTGATCGTTGTGAACCAGGGCGGTCTCCCATCGCACGGGCTGCCGCCATGCTGTCAAGCTACTCAAGGTAATCGCCGAATCCAGCACTTCTTCCAGGATCATGCAAATAAATTGACGAAGCATTTTTTCCTGCTATGCTCTTATTTTTAACAAACCTTTAAAAAAAAAAACAAAAATCATTATAGAGCAAACAGAAAGAGACACCAATGAACAGTAAGTGATGTTTATTGCAACATGATAGGCCTATACACTGAGCGACAACACCGTGCGGATTGTTTCCTGAGAGATGGATGTCCATTTCTTGTTAACCATTTGCCAAAGTCTTCGATGGCAGTGAATGCAAGCGACGTTCAATCGCGTCGGGGAAGCACCTTGCAGGGCATGTTGGCTGATGCTTGCCGTTTGGGATCTAGCGATATCCTGCTGGTACTACCATTTGAAATTGCATTGGGCATTACCCTTTCTTCATCCAAACTCTTACGCGGCGACATCATTGCTGAAACAGAAGCGCCCTGCGCCATTCCACTGTCCACATGGCTCCTCGACACCATTGCAAACGAAGGCGTCTGTGACGAAGGGTCAACATTGGCAGTCTTCTTAATGGACGATATGAGTGCAGGTCGCCGGTGACCCATCGACGAATAATGGTCCTGGACGATATGAGAGCATCTAGGGTGTCCTGAACATGCTGCAAGAGGTAGAAGGAAGTGGTCGGGGGTTCGCCAAAGCTTGCCGGCGGATGCCGTCGCTGGGGCCGCACCGGAACCTCTCAAACGTGCCGCGTTCCTTTGTTCCATCCATAGCCGATGCACCGTGGACGCGTGTAGGTTGCAGTCTGCTGCGATTCGACGAAATGACCAATACCATACTTCACCTTACCCCTCGTGAAATCGTTTGTCTGCTGGAACTGCCTTCGTTGACGATATCCTGGCATTCTGTGCAACTAAACGTTTCCTCAGCAACTAGAAAAAAAAAATTGGAAAACGATTTCTGTACAAGACAGAGTAGCAGAAGTATTGCCAATTATGCAAATTTCTTCCCTTGTATCGCATTCCCTGTTTGCTATCACAGCTTCTACTCTTTGGGGCATACTGTCCACAAGTTTTTGATACGTTTCGACAGGTAATTTTCGCCATTCTGCCACAAGTGTCTTGGACAGTTCCGTCACGGATTTCGGGCGTTCCACACAAGCGCGCAATCGCCGTTCCAACACGTACCACAGAAGTTCGATGGGGTTCAAATCAGGGCTCTGTGCAGGTCAGTCAAGTTCTCGAACCCCTTTTTCATCAAACCATGTGCCTACAGCCCTTGATTTCTGGCAAGGGGCGTTATCGTGCTGAAACAGAAAAGTGCTGCCAGAGAGATGGGAGTGCTGCGTTGTCCAGAATGTCTTGGTAACGCTCTGCGTTTAGCTGTCCGTCCACAGAAACGATTGCACCCAACCCTTACCATAAAAAGCACCCCCACACCATCGTCGACCCTCCGCTGAACTTCAACGTGGGCCCAACACAGCTTGCCAGATAACGTTCGCCATACCCAAACCCGTCCATCCGATTGCCAGATGGTGTAGCGGGACTCATCACTCCATTCAACCAATTCACCATGGATCCAGAGTCCAATGTCGTCGCTCTTTGCACTGTTGCAATCTCCTCGCTGCGTTGCTGGTGCTGATGTGAGTTCCCTGCGAACAGTCAGGATGCTCACAGTTGTTCCTGTCGACTCTATGAACGATCTTGTCAGTCCATCAAGCGATGTGTGACGGTTTGCAGTGACCACTTTACGAAGAGCCTTTTGGTCTCTGGCCGACATGATCTTGGGTCTTCCATTGGTGCCGTCCACAATGATGAGTGCAGCCAGGAAATGCCATGAAAACATTCCCCAGACCATAATGGTGCTCCCTCCGGCCTGGACCCTTGCGGCACATGTTGCAGGGTGTTTGTTTTCTGACGCTGAAACGCCGTACACGCCATCGCCCATCTGTTCGATGGAGCATAAACCGTGATTCATCGGAAAAAGCCACCTTTCGCCACTCTGTTGCTGTCCAGTTGCGGTACTGGCGTGAAATGTCAGTCTTTGTCGCCGCTGAACTGTCCCGTCGAGGATGCACGTTTCGTAGCCCCCTGGTTCATCTGGGAGATCAGTTGGTCCACGGTTGCACGTCTGTTCGCTTGCACGCATCTCCGTAGCCGTCGTTCACCTCTGTCATCTATGGCCCGAGGTGCCCCACGCTTGGCACATCGCTGATTTTGGATATTGCCATTCTTCCATGCACGGTACACTTTCACAAAAGTAGCCGTTTCGAAAATACTGCCACCCTTGGTTCTGAAGCCGATGATCATGCCGTTTTGGAGATCGGATAAATCGCTACGTTTCGCCGTGACTCCAACAACTGCAATGTTTTCTGCTTCCCTCTGGCACCCTTCCTATACCCCCCCCCCCTACCACTGATACTGGTACGTACCTTCTGGACGTAACCATTTCCGCTGATGATGAACGTAGGGGGTGGTCATATTAATGTGACTGGTCTGTGTAAATGTTTTCGTTGATTGGGCCAAGAGGCACCAGATAAATGTACACTCCGCTTATAAGAGCCAGTTGTTGTAGAGAGATCTTTTCTGTAGAACATTCCGTAGGCAGTTCTGTTCATTGGTCATTTCGTTGTTATTTGTTCTCTCCTTTATTAGAGATAGCCACTTGCTATGACTTTTTAAAATTCAGAGGTGCCTCCAGAAAATGAAACCATCCAGGGAATAGAAGAGACTGAAGTTTGAGGTGGCCAACTTTGGTCCACTGAACGAAGCACTAATACCGTGTTTTTCAAGCTGTGATATCGTGTTAAAATGGAAACCAGTCCAAGTTTATGGAGTGTGATTTGAATTCAATTTCCCGCGTGCCTAATGAAAGTTATTATGAAACTAATGTATCCATCTGAACACAGATGGCTCAAATGTATTGCTAATTACTTAAAAGTTCCATAACAATTAGGAAGGTACGTACCTTTTGAGCCCAATTCAGTAACCGATGGAGCACCTAAGAACCTTCCTTTCTCAGCCTGTAGAAAGACGTTCGTTTTCAGCACGTATGAGTCTATCGTTGCTTGCCATTGTTGCAGCAAATGGCTTGGAAACAATGTCCAACGAAAGGAAAACTGGGCGGTTAAATTTCCAATTCAATTGTCAGTCATTGTTCAATGTTTATACAGAGGAGAACCTCCTACTTTGCCGTCAGCAGTGTATAGCCAATAAAAAAATGACACGTGGCGCGAGCTCGCTTGATGGATATAAAAGATGACATGTCTGCATTTTGCTCCATGCGGCATTGATGTGAACGGTGACTATCGACTTCGAAGATGTCTGCAGGCTGACCAACAGATGTTAGCATTTCAGAAAATGACCATCCAAATGAACCAGGGGATCCGAATGGAGATCCGAAGCAGAAGGATGGTCACTTACTGATAAAGGTGCATCTTCAGAAACGACTACGATTTTCATCGCAGTACAGGGGTTGGGGACAGTGCATAAGGTTGCATTCTCTGATGGTTTCTGCTCCATCGAGTGGATGGACGTTGTTGTATTCAGTGGAAATGCCTGAAAGAACTCACCCTGCAAACGCTGTTGACGATAGTGTCACGGTCTGGGTTATGTTTCCTTGCAATCGATACTCAATCAGTGTAGTGGAAAAAAAAAAGTAGCACGAGTGGTCCAGGAGCCTAGCTCACTTTACACTTGCCTAAAAAGTAAACCAAATGAGATACACTAAAATGGGAAAAAAGCCTGATGAATAGCGAACCCTCCCCCCCCCCCCCAAAAAAAAATGGAAATCTAGGAGATCCAGTAGTTAGAGAAGTGGGCCTTGTTAATGTCCTCATAAATGACATTCAGGATATGACGCGGTCTTCCAAACCTGAAGGGAACCCTAATAACGAGTGAGTGGTCCAGAATACCAGCAACCAGAGTATTTTCATGATTTTCCATCGTGGACAGCATGTTCCTGAGAAGCGTTTGGACATAAGAACCATTTTGGGTCATCCCCAAATCCTCATAGATGGAGAGGTTGTTGGCAACTCTTCTGTCAAGTTGGACAGTGGACCAGAGGGTAACATTTTGGAACGTCTGAAGATGGAAGCCCAAGCAGGCATACCGTGAAGTTCAATAGGTTAACAAAAGGTTGCTGTCCACTCCAATGACGCTATTTCGCCCCGGAAGCCCAACCAGACTAAACTTCGTTTTCTTAGCTTGTTAAGCGCATATTGGACATGGTCGTTCCAGTTGAGTTTGGAGTCAATCACAGTTTCGAGGTACTTATAACGTTTAACCCACTCAAGCTTCCTACCATAAAGGATGGGGCTTTGGAGGTGTTTTGCATTTGCGTGTGATGAACATGGCTTTACACTTGTTAACATTCAGCTTTAAGCGCCACTTAGAGAACCAGCTCTCATACTAGTGTAAAGCTTTTTGTAGACGACTGGTGACGTGGGCTGGATTGCGTGCCCAAGTGATGATGGATCCGTCGTCAGCAAACAAGTAAAGATTGCACTTTGCAAACTTAGAAAAGTCGTGAATAAAGAAATTGAACCAGCATTTACATCGCAAGGAGCAGACAAGGAGTCGCTAACTTTAAACACGAAAAGTCCTATTTGTCAGGAAGGAGCGAACCAATGCAATTAGGGAAGCCACAAGTAATCATCTTGCAAATGAGTCCATCATGCCAGACTTGATCAAAGGTCTTTTGTACGTCAAGAAAGACGAGACCACCAAACATAGAAATATTGAGAGGACCCTTCAAATCAGCAACAAGCCTCCATACCTGAAGCTGACAGCTGGGCCCACTGAAATCCCTGGGTGAACCGGCACCTGTAGCACTGGCCAATCTAAGGATCTGTCTTTCAGGTGTTGTTCTGAGCTTTTTCGCCGTCCTGATCGCTGTTTTTCCCCCCATACATTTTTGAGGTTTAGCAAGACAATTGTGGAGTAGTTTTTGATTTACCAGTTAGAGCAGCAATAACGTAATCAATGTGCACGTTCTGACTTTCCACATTTTCGTTATGCATCAATTGGACCCTTTTGGTGATCTGTTAGTTGTTATTGTGTATGCCTTTAAATAGTCTTTTCTTGCATGGTCTTTTCCATCCTGGTCTCCAACTTTTTTTTTCTCGACCCTTTTATAGCAAAATGGATCGTTCCTTTCATTTTTCACTTATTATTATATATTATTTGGAAATACCGTAAAACCTTGAATAGAGGCCCGGGCATCTGTTTGTCTCAATGGTCCCGACTCCCCAGCGATTAATCGAGAGTCGGCGTTTATTTAAGACCCGGCGTTAAGGGTTATTCCCAAAAACTGGGAATAAAAAACGCCGGAATTTATACTAGTGCCCTGCGATACATCGAAAAAGAATCAAGAATCGATTTTTGTATGGCGTCGATACATTGTTTAGAGAATCGATTCTCAAAAACCCGAGGACATACGGATAGCCGCGGATGATCTGATTGGTTAATGGTGATGGGCTCGCAAGCTCTCATAATGGCGGTATGACTACCAGCTTAGATTTAGTTAGATTTCCAACTCTTATTTAAAATCATCTTCTTTGGCAATGGATGTCAATAATTTGCAGTACTGGAAGGGAATGCATGAGCAAAGTCCATTACTCGTTCAGTTGGCATTGACGTTTCTGACTTCTAAAGCGGATTTTGTGATAGCCTTCTCTTATCATGTACGCTATGGTTAAACAAACGTAGAATGTTTAGACCTCAAAAATTTAGAAAACTTGCTTATTCTAAACTGTCTACCATTTGATGATTTGATCAATTTGAAATAAATATTTATTTGTTCAGTGTATGTATTTCTATTGGTATTTTAGTATTTGGCTTAGGTAACACATGACATTGTTGTGATAGTAATATACAAGTGTATTATTGTTTATCACGAAATTAAGGGAAATCGATTCTTTGTGAAAATATATCGATTATCGCAGGGCACTAATTTATACGAATAACCCGAAAAACAATCAGACCCGGCGTTTAATCTATTTTTAAACACCCCACCCGGCGTTTATTCGAGACCGGCGCGTATTTGAATACCCGATCTGTATTCAAGGTTTTACGGAAGATGAAGTTGAGTATGACAATAAACATGTGTATCTCTACAATTTATCAAAAATTTTTCAATTTAATTTGCTTATTTTCTGAATTGAGATGGTCTCAAATTTTTTTCCACCAAACGATGAGTACCGAATTTCCAAGCAATCAATCCAGTCAATCATTTTCAATCCAAATTTGGAATAGAATTGAAAGCAGATAAACACCACCCACTTGTTTGTAAATATGTTTTGGGTTAATTTTTCTTTCTTATCGTCTTTGGTATGACGTTATGAATAATTCATGACAAAACAAAAACAAGGAAAAAGGCTGTGCGAAATAGTCTCCCCGCGTTCTCACAGCCGTTGTTGCATTTTCCTTCCCCGCGTTTGCTTACTTGCTTTCCTCATCGTACGGAAGCGACCTCTATTGAGAGATTCCTGCGGATCGTTTCTATTTATTTTTTGATGCTTTTGCGGTGAACGTTTTTTGATAAAGAAGATTACATTACAAATAAAGATTACACTTAATGATTACATTGCAACGCAAGGTATCCTAATTTAAGTTAAGCACGAAAATAGTTTAAAAATTCTTGTCTATATTTTTATCTATTGTTTTTTTTCTTCCTAGTACGCGACTGCTCTCGGTGTACGCACATTAAAAGGAAGGAAAAGAGTACACAGCGATTATGAAAATAGAAAAAAATGCTTTCGTCTACGCAATCGTAATCAAATACGTTATATAATACGTGGAAAATAACTTTGTACTAGAAGCTTCTAATATACATACGTAAGTAGCCTTTCTAATATTGATTGCACACATCGCGTTGATGTAGGAAGGAATAAGGTCATTGGCAGCCCTGGAATTTAGCGTCCCTTAAGAAGCTGTATAACCGATGGACCATTAAGAAAAAAAAAATATTATATTTAATGATTGCTATACATTGTTTGTTTTTTAATGGCAATCGCCACAGTTTTGATTATGTAAGGTTACATGAAAATTAATTGGCAGTCTGAGGAGAAAACTAAATTTAATATACACCTTGGTTATGGGTGGCCAAAAGAAGTGAAGCCCCATCACGATTACCTTCCAATAAATAAATAAATAAACAAACAAACAAATAAATAAATAAGATAAAACTATTTAAATGCCAGTCAATGTTCACTATCTGCACATCGCGCAATGACTGATTATGCGACCAAGGTAAATAAACTTATCTTTTAAAAGACTGGGGGGCTGTGCCCCCCAGACCCCCCCCCCTCTAGCGAACTGATATATACCCCCTTTTCTATTCAGTCGCAGTAAAAGGCTAAGCAGTGATGGTTAAATTAGTAAAATTTTCACTTACCTTGGTCGCATGATCAGTTATCGCGCGATGTGCAGATAGTGAACATTAACCTAAATGCCCACCACTTTAAAATGGATACTCATCTCTTCCGATAAGTAAAAAGATGCTTGCAATAAATAATCAATAATCTTCATAAATGAATAGCAGAGATGGGCAATGGGGTGCCCATGGCTGATTGTCTCGTCGATCGGCTCGCTGATCGATGGAGTTAAGCACCTTCAGGCAGCGACTAGTGGCTGGCTGGGTGACAGCCAGTGGCCTGAAGACCACTGCTGGGTGGGACGGCTTTTGGAGCACAGCTGTTGGGGGACTTTGGTCTGACCCATTTGCTGAGTGACCAGTGCTGGATGCCCAGCAATTGGTGATTGAGACTGGTTTGTTCGTCCGCCAGCAGCTCTTCCATCATGAACCCCCTCGTGCATCGGAGAGCACGTTAAGCCATCGGTCCCGGCTGCTACTGTCATCTTGTAGCAGCCGTTAGTTACTGGGATGGCAAAAAACTCCCTTGAAGGAGTAAACGCATCGATTAACTAGTCTTTTAGTAATCGATTCATACAGATAATGCGATTTATTCATTATTAATCGATTTGAAACCATACTTTTGTTTAATATGTAAAAAGTTTCACATAAAATATTTCGATCTTTAACATTTTGAATATATGAAAATAAAATGTCAAGCCAAACGATTACAGACAGGTGCAGCTGAAACGAGTTCTGAACAAGGAAGTAAGGAGAGGAAATTGTTAAGAGTGATTGAATTCTGAATAAGGATTAACTCAGTTATCCATTGTTTGAGTACTATAGAAAATTTGCTTCTCAACTCACAGCCGTTGCTGTGGATGCTGTCTTAGGTTTCCATCATCCAATGTCTAAATAACAATAGCTGAATTTAAGTTAGACAAAATGGATGAAGCCATTGTACAACCAGATGAAACAATTAACCGAATTACTGCTGAAATCCTCATGTCCTTGACAGAACTGAATTATCCAGGGGTGTGCCTGAATACAACTGCGTGTGTGAATGACAGAACATGACACGACTTAAGCTTGTTACTGATTTATGCAGCAAGAGAGAACATGGTGACACAATCAAGATCGCTTAGGCTTATCAACGGTTAATAATAATAGTCACTGAAAGATCTCCCTCCTATCTGCAATTGAAAAACATGGATTGCTTTGCTAAGCGCATGTCGATTATTAATAAAATAATCGATTATCGATTAGTTTGTTGATGCATTGCCCATCCCTAATTAATAGTCTGCTGAATAATATAGAGCCAGGGATGGATGAAGGGGGGAATCCATTCTTGATAGAGCATCATATGGGGAATATTAAGAAAATAGTACAAATTTAGAAAAAAATTTTTCTCCATTTTTAGAATGTGAAACTCATTATAACAGTGAATAATAATTTGACCAGTGCATAATTCATTGATTGCGAATCATTGACTCTACATTTAATGGTTTCCAGATGTGCAGAACAATGTAAAGTATGGGGTTTGTTCTTGGAGGTGGCTGCGAACTGGTTGGTGGGTATAAATTTATAGAACCTGTGGCTCTAAAAAGATTGGGAAACGCTGCTCTGTGGATTGTCACAAATGATTCGACCTATGGATCACACTTGTTCCTGCCAATCACATGGTGAAAAAATCTCAAATTTTAAAATTTGTATCTATTTTAACCTGAACAATGAACTCCCACAATGTTGGATTGAGCAATGTTGTGGGGATGACTCAGCCTCATTCACATCTCCTGAAACAAACTCCTTGTGATTTTTTTTTCTTTTGGGGGCACCCTAAAAACACTGTTTACCTACTACATTGATGAGATCAGGGAAAGGATTATTGCTGCTTTGATAATCTATCACAAGGTTGATATGATCTAATGCGATTTGATATAGTTTGAACTATACTACCACATGGGTGTACATAGTGTGATGAGAAGAGCTTAGATCGAAATTTGTAATGTTTTTGATAAAATTTTGACAGTTTCTTGTTTTTTGTTTTTTTTTATGTAGCCCACATTGTATTTTGCAAAGTAATACACATTAAACAGTTTTTTGAAACCCAATGAATCATTTGTAATAATCCTGTATGTTGTTATTATTAATTAAAGTTTTATTATTATTATACGTGTCTTTTAGTTCCTATTTTCTGATTATGGGAAGTATGGTAAAAATGGAAATCATTAATTGTTTACTCCAAAGGACCCCTTTACTGCCTTCTCATCCCCATTGTCTGTTATAAAATTTTACTGTTCGACAATTGATACAATTTTCCCTCAATATGATAGTTTCTAATTTTTTAATGCAACCCCCCCCCCCCCCTGCTGCTTCTTTCAAGTCTTTACAATCAAATATGAGGATGGTTCCAAAAAAAAAAAAAAACGGTTACAAGAGTAATAAAAAAATTATTTATTAACAATTTACAGAAAATACAAAAGGGAATTAGAGGCATACTTGCCGATCACTTTTCTCCATTTTCATGTATTTCTCCATGTGCAGGTTTTCCTAATCAATGGTTGCTGTAGTAGCATGACCTTTTTATCCTCTCATATCTTTCTATAATTTCTTTACCTACCATTTCCAATTTTACTTTTTCATTTGTTTCTCTTCTGTTTACCTATTTAATTCCAATATCTTTGTATATTCCTTTTTCACTGTCCCTCTAAAAAATATCAATATTATGGTTTCTTGAATATTCTCAGTATATTTTAAATTATTTTTGCACACCCTGATCTTTTGAGTTCCTTTGACCCAATTCCCCATACTTGTTATCAGCAGGCATATTTTTGATCCACCTCAAATACAGATTCTGTACTGTTTCTGTCATTTCATTGAATTCCCATTCCCATACTTCTGCCTTTTAGTAAATGACACTATTCATTAACATTATGACTCCCATATCCGTAACATTTGCCCTCCGTCCTATACCCCAAGTCATTTTCATAGTTGCCTTTGTGCAGTTAGCATAGCCCCAACATACCAGTTAATATTGCCTAACCATAAGCTCTTCCTACTTCCTTTTAGGGTTATCTCCTTAATGAAACACCTTATAGTTTAATATTAAATATTATTTTAAGTTGGCATTGCTTTATGGTGATTTCCATCTTTGTATGTTTTTTTTTTTTTTTCATTTCTATCTATCAGGTGCCACAGAGTTACATAGATGAACTGAGATATACTTCTGAATATTTTCCTGCTGGTTATTGGCAGTCATAATTCTTCCAGAAATTCAGATTTTCTATATAACCCTAAAGAAACACGTGTATCATTTCATTGTAAGTATACTAAACGGAATGAACATATAATAAGAAACGTGTAATGTATACCGGGTGTTCAATTTATCTGAAGACATTGAAATATCTCGAGAACCACACATCGGATCAAAGAAAGTGTGGAATGAAAAATGTTCGTCTCGAAGGGGGACATCTAATGATACCAAACTCGACCCCCCACCCCCACCCCCTGGAGGTGGGGGAGGGAGGAGTAAAAAAACTTAAATGGGAACCCCCTTTTTTATTGCAGATTCGGATTCTCCAGAAAAAATTACCCCAATCTGACCTACGATTCGAGTCATTTCGGCCACAGATGGCGCTGTAATCGACAAAAATCAAAATGGGTAAAAAATCGTTGAAAAATGGCGATATCTCAAGAAATAGGGTGGACAATTATGGTGTCATTAAGTAGCATTTGTAAGAATATCAAAAACATTTAATTTTATTTTTCTGATCTGATACCCATTTTGATTTTTGTCGATTACAGCGCCATCTGTGACCGAAATAACTCGAATCGTAGGTCGAATTGGGGTAATTCTTTCTGGAGAATCCGAATCTGCAAAAAAAAAAAAAAAAAATGGGGGTTGCCATTTAAGTTTTTCAACTCCTCCCACCCCCTGGAGAGTCGGGTAGGGGGTCGAGTTTGGTATCATTAGATGTCCCCCTTCGAGACGAACATTTTTCATTCCACACTTTTTGAAGTTATTCTTGCAGGAGTGTATGAGGCCAGGAATTTATTTTGGTACATTTCTTTCTGTTTTGCAGACCATTTTTTTTTGGACTGCATGTAAGGACATTCTTATCCACGTAAAACGATTGTATGATAAAATTACATGAACTTGTAATGTTGCAGATGAATTACCAAACATTGTTGGACGCTCACAGTCGGCCATGATGGCACCAAACTTGCAGGCCATTTAGATTAGTCTGTAAAACACAAGGAAACGTATCAAAACAAATTCCTGGCCATACACATGAATCTCCTATAAGAATTAATTTAATAATTCTCACTGCTTACCTGCTATTGCATTTTAAAAATCATCAGTCCTTTTTAGGACACCTTGAGCCATTCAAAGCTTTCAAATTCAAGTAAAAATGCAAGCATAAAATTTAGAAATGTACAGGCATGGAAAACTTTTCAGAGTAAGATTTTTGTCATATACCCTAAATCTGTAAAATTAGAGGCAAAATAGGACTTGATATAGCAGTGGTATGAATTACTGTTTAATAGCTGATGGTATTGCAATGTACTTCAGCAAGTTTACAATTAATCTAACGAGGGCAGGACACAACCTCCATCCCACCTATTTCGATGGGCTTAAACATACAGGTTGGGATGGAGGTTATGTTTAAGATTAACCCTTTTACACGAGTTACTTTTAGATGGCCCTCAACCTGTATGTTAAAGCCATCATAAACGGTGGGATGGAGGTTGTGTTCTCCCCTTGTAAGAACAAGATTTTACCTATTTTATTTCTTTAATTACTTTATTAAAAAAAAATTGAATTTTTTCCATGTTTTTCCAAGTTGGAATCATGCATAAAGACAGTGTAGTGGAAACTTTGATAAAATTCAACTCTCAAACTGTTGGAAGAGACCGTTTCATTAGGTAAGTATCAAATCTCACACAATGTAAGTGATTTTGCACGTTGTTACGTTTTAATGGATAAATTTAAAAGAGGATAGAGGAATTAATAATTGAAGGTGCTCTGCAACCAAATTTTTGATTGTTAACTACCGTAAATCTTCTACTATAATGCGACCCCTTGTATAATGCGACTCCACTTTTTCGGCCCAAAAAATCGGCAAAAATCCTATCCTCTTGTATAATGCGACCCCCATTTTTGACTCCTTGCGAGAAATAAAATGTGCAAACTTATAGAGGAAAAAAATCTTTATTTTTAAATAGTCTGGATATTTAATATTCAAAAACCTTCAAAATCTGATTCATCTGTGTCTTCGAACAGGTCTTTCAAATTCAATTTAATTTTGGAACATTTGCCCCATAAAAGCGAGTTTATATCGATCTTTGGAAGTTATTTTAGATGTTGGCGACGAGAAATTCGAATAAAAAGTGAATTAATTTATTGAATAATGAACTGGACACTGTATATGCAATGTAATTAATGTATACACGGCAAATTCGTCTGAATGTCATCAGCACAGAAAGCAACTTCGACAAAAGCAACTGCCTCAACTTCATCGAGGCAGTTTGGAAGTTTATAGCCCTACATTGAGATGGAAAGCTTTCTCACTTGCACATCGACAAAAAAACACAACAGTACATCAATTTTCTTAATAAAAAGACAAGTAATCTTTATTCAGTTTAATATTTTCACTGCATAAGCTTTCTTGTAGGCTTTGGTTCAAGGCAGTTTGGAAGTAGGCCTATTTAGAAGTATCGATGTTTGGGAGAAGTTATTTTCGATGTTGTTAGATGTTGGCGACGAGAAATTCGAATAAAAAGTGAATTAATTTATTGTATAATGAACTGGACACTGAATATGCAATGTAATTAATGTATAATATACGGTAATGTTATCAGGACAAAATCTCCTCCGGACAAAAGCTCCTCCGGCCGCAGTCGTCGGAGGGCTGGTTTTTATCCTCTTGTATAATACGACCCAGCAAATTTAGATGCTTTTTTAGGCCAAAAAAATTCGCATTATAGTAGAAGATTTACGGTAATCGCATAAATATCTATCATATATGCTGGTTATATATTAAAAATTTGATTATGATTAATGAAAAATATAACATAAAATTCTAAAATGCGACCTCGCCTACGGACAGACTGTTTCTTGCGGTTCTGCAGGAACTGACGTAAAAGGATGAACTCTCGGAATAAACAAACTTGGCAGACTCGCATGACAGCATCACCTCGCTCAAGTGGCTCAAGTTTCTCTGATCGTGAGCAGAAGCTATTTCATTTTTTTCCTCGTGTTCGTTATTTTCTCTTGGAGATTCGAATTGATCAGATTAAAAGAAGAAGAAACAAAGCCTCTTGTCCACATATAATTTTTTTAAACAACTTGGATGCACATTTCAACTACACTGTCCAGTAATCATAATTCAGTAAGATTATAAATAAATGGCATTTTTTGTTTGATAGCTATTCTTGCTGAATGATGACCACCATGGATTGTGCATCCCAGCTGTTTAAAATTGTGTGGACACGAGGTTTTGTTTCTTCATCTTTCATGGTATTGCATCTGCAGTTTTATTCTTTTTATTGATTAGTTTGTTCCACTTCTAGAAAGCTTTTGATGAGCGAACAAGAAGTTGGCATGTTCCTGACATAAAAAATTTTTATAACACTTCAAACTTGTAAAATTTATTTATTTAAGCATAAAATGGAAACTACAAAAGAACGCATTTAAAATTTTACAATGCAATTCTTAGGCAGAGCTAGAATTTAAGCGGGGAAGGCAAATGGGGCTTACATCCCCAGCACAAGTTTGTAGGGGGATGCTGAGAGGAAGGGTGGCAGAATCCAAATTTTTCCTGGGTTACATCAGATTTAGGCACAAGTTGATTGGTTAGGTTTTTCTGGCTTCCAGTGAAGGGGGGAGGATCATCAAGACGAGCCCATTGATACCAGATTTTGTGGCCTTTAAAAAGGCCGTTTTTGATAAAATGCAACAGGGTAAGGAGAATGTGGCAGTGGTTGAACGTGTAGATCGCTAGATTAGTCGCTGGATTTGTCTGCCAGATTGTTAGTTACCTGCTAGACATGTGCAATCGATAAGAGAACGAATTTGATTGGCCCCTTCTTTCGTTGCGCAAGCTATAGCAGACAGGAAATCACTTTGCTCAGAAATAACCATTGCAGACAAACCCGATCTTTTTAAATACACCGTGGTTGAGTAAATGCTGATGGGTCCTGATTTTTGTACATAGTTATGAACTTGCCGGAAGTGACGACACGTCAAAGGGCGGCTCCGACAGTGTGCTCATCCATGGCAAAAAAAAAAAAGTATCCAGTGGTTCCCAACCTCTTTGAATCGCGACTCCCTTTTCTAAAAGTTAAGTAACTCGAAGTCCCCTTTTAACAGGGCGAAATAAAAAAAACTTTTTTTTGCATTTACCCTTCTAACGAAACTTTTTTTTCATCACGTGATTTAATTTTCAGTCCTTAGTACGATTCACACCGTTCATTATCGCAATCGGTCATACGACGGTTGTTCAAGAGTTTTTGCTTCCTGGTCCGTAACTTTTTTTATTTTTTAACCGAATTTCAAAATTCTTTTCGTATCTGATACTTACATTTATCCTCTATGTAATGCAGCATTCACTTTTCGACATAGTCCCCATCCCTTTCCACGCATTGCTCCAACGCGTGACTCGTCGGATGAACCCATCAGAAAGGAATTCCGAGATTGTTGTCGACACGAGACTCGAATAGCATCTTTCACCTCGTCGTCAGCATGCAACTCGTGTCCCTTAAGGTGCTCTTTCTTCTTTGGGAAGTGGTGAAAGCTGCAAGGTGCAAAGTCTTTCTTCTTTGAACTGTAAGTGCCTCAATGCCTCTGGTATGTGGCGATCGTGTGCGGGCGGGGTTATCGTGCAACAGAAGAGGGCCCAAAGCTACGAAGCATTTTGAAAATCAGTTAACAAATAAAAAAATTACGGAACAGGAGACAAAAATTCTTGAACAACTCTCATACACGTTGGATTCACATTGCACAAATTAGCATAGACACGGGCTCCGAGCGCCTCATGCTCGACTCCACATGCGAAATGCCTCCGAAAAAGAAAAAACAAATAATTCACATCGTGCTGTGTGTCACTTCCGGCAATGTCATAGCAGCGTACAAGAATCAGGACCCGAGTTGCATCCACAACATTTTTTAATATATTTCATGTATTCATTTCACTCTGTCTCTCCAATTTTATGTCCGACGAGAATGATTAATTTTTCAAATCCAATTTCTACTCAAATTGATTTTGGACTAACAGTCTTAAAAATTGGATCCCATCACAATTTTTCAAATGACAACATTGGTAATTTCTAAGTTCCTAGACAAGTTCCATATTCTCTTTTGCAAGAAGTCACACGACATGCATGAGAAGTTCTTTTGAGAGGAAAACAAAAACAACTTTGTCAACCTAAAGGAACAAACTCAATCAAATGGAAAAAAGCCTGATAAAGCCAACCTTCCACATCAGCATTCTCATTGGCAGCACCATAGCATATGACCATGGCAATCATTACCTTAAGTGTACAACGAGTTGCACATGTGTGATTGTGGCTTTTTATGGCAGTTGAAGAGGAAGATGGTACTGTTGTGTAAAGCTCCAGAAATATGCAAAACTGGATGTGTATGTGACATAATTTGCATATACAAATGTTTCATTTTAGGGTGATCTATTCATCTGATGATGCAGTTTTTTTGTTATTATGTTCATAATTGAAAAGATGGTCCCTATCTGTTTGTATACTGATTTGCATAACCAGTTCACCAACAGATAGCCTGCTGATGACTTTCTATTTGCTGCATTAACAGATTTTTAAATTCTACAATAGTTATCATGTATAAAGATAACAGGAAACCACTGATCCACATAAAACTTTTAATCGGACGTATGCGCATTTCGGCAGCCACGCTGCCTTCTTCAGC
>JAHWFO010006663.1:41049-62442 GCA_023313115.1 Rhysida immarginata | reverse complement strand
ACATTTCTATAATTATCTTATCACAAACATAATTGATTAAAACTTTTTCCCTTTGTTTATCTTATTATTTCGTCTTAAAGCTAATTTTTGAACCCTTTTCCAATACTGTAAGGTATCGGGATCCATTTCCGACAATGGTGGAGGTGGTCCTAGACGTAAAGTCCATAGCCAGTCGGGGTATTCACTGTCATCTTTAATCTTAATGTCTTCACCTTCTTTATATATGTTACTTCCGCAAACGTAATTCATCAGTTTTTCTGCATCTGTTTCAACTGGCAACAATTTCTTCTGCACAATTTGTCCAGTCATTTTGGCTGCAGCACCTAAAAGAAAGTTAAAAAAAAACAAAAAAACTTACAACCTCGATTGATTAATCAATTCAAAGACTATAATCTAAAGTTTCATTTTGAATAACATCAGTTCATCCTCCAAAGTGTCACCACCATATTGTGGCGGAGGAGCTTGCGTGTCTCAAAGACCCAGAGAGCTTATCGACAATCACCACAGAATTTGTGCGGCGGTAAATAGGATACCACGCTTATTTGTGATAGTTACCAGCAGAGCCACCCAAGCTGGACAGATCAAGGGATAGAGACCAGACAAACAGCAACAACACCGGTCCTCCAGGTCGGGGCGGTTGTGTTGGGATGACAATCCACCATCTAAAAAAGTACATCAGTCAGAAACATGCACAAAGAAATAACAGAAACCGACCTTGGAACAGAAAGAATCAGATTTAACTATACCGCAAGTGCCAGAATGGCAGGAGGCAGCAGAAGATTAAGAACCTGCATAGGTTCAATAGGCTATGATGATGATGAAGTTCATAAATATTCAATGTAACCACCACGAGAAGCCCGAATATATCTACTTGGTTATTAAACTCATCCTACACTCTTTGTAGCAAGTCTGGTTTGAGTTCGTCAATGTCGACTAGCAGTGGTGGAAAACTCACTTGATAATTTTAGAAAATAATCATAGGGGGTTAGATCAGGGCTTCTTGCAACAAAAAATACGCTGAACAGTAATTAATTCAGTTTTAGTAAACTCAATCCTAACACAGAACTAAATGTGGTTGCCATCTCTACACAAACTTAGGGGGAGGGGGAAAAACGAAGGCACTTCTAGCGACATCTCTCAGCATCCAAGTAAAACTTTAGAACTTCCTCTTTACGACGATTCGTCGAATGATGCTCTAAGTTATTTAGTTGCAGAGATATAGTCTTACAAAGTTGGAAGATTCTTTTGCAATAACCCTCTGTATCTGGACGCATGGAGGCTTATTGGCCAAATTTCCTTTCAAATTAACCATACAGGTTGTAGGTCTACATGTCTTATATTAGATGATCTTATAAGAAACACATTGCAGACAGAACACTAGGTAACCTGGTCCATTCGATACAGGCTGGTGGGAGATAAGCTCCTATTAGGTGATCCGACAGATTTCCAGCCTGCAAGTTGATATAGAAAATGAAAGAAATTTAGAATAACATTCCTCACACGTATTACTCATTCAAGATCTCATAGTGACTGAAGTATACATTTCTGACCATTCATTCCCTATCTCAAAATATTCACTTTACAGTCCTCTACTATCTTTAGAAATTTGACCCTTAAAGGTCTGGGAACCTTATAGATGATGGCATGCCAAGCTTAATTCTTCAATAGCTATTCAGAAACAAGGCAAAAACGAGAACGTATTTTTTTATAAGCTTTCTTGTGTCTATTCACCAGAAATGAAAAAAAAAAAAAACATACAGAATTCAAAGAAATACACAAGATCTTTCCTTTTATGAATACTATAGTTGCCGCCACATAAATTGAATGACAGGATGACCTCATTTCAAACGCCAGCCAATAGACGATAACGGGAAACATTTGCTTTCGAAACATTGTTTTCGTATTTATATTTAGTTTCTATTTTCGTTTGTTTTTTCTTAAATAGATAAATGAAATTAATAAATTAAAAAATGACGCAGAATAATTGACTCGAAGACAATTTGTTTTATATTATGATTTTTAAAAGGCTTTCCACGTTTCAACGATCTCTCCGCCTTTACTATAGTACAATAAGTGCATCATGGGTAAAATCCAGACAAAGCATATTGATGAGAAGATTTACTGCGCATGTCAAAAAGATCGTTCAACTTATGTGGTGGCAACTATAGATTAAAATCTATTTTCAAAACGAGATTTATTTATTTATTTATTTTTTAACTTTTGGATTCTGCTTCTTATGAAGGTAACAGAAATACAGCAGTAACAGTTTTTAAGATTGAAAACTAATTGTAATGCAGGTAGCAACGTGCGTAACTCGTCCAAGTGCCAAAGTAACCAAACAATCTATTGCTCTTAAAGCTTGATATACAAAGTGAAATATTCCAGCCTATTCTGAACAATTCAGGATTTATCACCAGTATTCATAGGTTCTTAAAGATTCTGCTCAAATCAGTTAAATTTTACAGAATTATAGTTAAAACGAACAAAATAGTCATAAGGGGTTATTAATACGTCTATGAAACTTTAAAGAAAATCAGCACACAAAAACTATCCAACATACGAGGACTGTAAATTAAAGTAATGGCAACATAGGTATAAATCAATTTTTAATGAACTTAAGTACAATTGCATTACATTCCTTCTACGTAATCACCAGCAAAGCTTATAACCTTTTGCCAAATGTCGGGAAGCCGTTGTAGACCAGTGGCATGGTGTTGATTGTTGATGTGAGCGACCGAGCGCCCTACTGCATGAAGTACAGATGAAACGTCATGAAATCGGTGACCTCGGAGGGGTTCCTTCAACTTCGGAAACAGATCGAAGTCACAAGGACTCATGCCGAGTGAGTAGGGAGGGTGTTCCAGGATTTCCCATTGCCACCGTCGCAATAGGAGAATGACTTTGTTTGCGACATGGCAACGAGCGCTGTCATGTAACATGATAGGGAGATTGTTGTGCAATAAACATGGACGTTTGTGCCGCATAGCCGGACACAGATGGTGCTGTAGAAATCGGCAATAGTAATCTGCGTTGACAGTTTGTCCTTCAGGTACAGCATGTGTAAAAATCACACCGTCCCAGTCGTATGCCACAATCAGCATAACTTTCACCCGACTGGGTTCCTGTCGAAATTTCTGTGGACGTGGCGAACCTTGGTGACGCCATTCATTTGATTGACCCTTTAATTCAGGCTCATAGGCTCCTGCCCATGTCTCATCAATGGCGACAATACGCTGCAGAAATGCGTCTCCTTCGTTGCGGTATCTCTCCAAGTGGGTGCCAGCCAGTGCATACCGGTGCCATTTCTGTACTTCGGTTAGTCGATGTGGAACCCAGCGGGAAGCAATTTTCCTCATGTTGAGAGATTTCTTCATTATGCACCACACCGTTTGATGACTCAGACCAACCTCTAAGGATAATTCTCGGACAGTCCATCGGCGGTCCATGGTAAGGAGACCGCTCAGGATGTCAATCTGCTCTCGAGGAATGGAGGGCCGACCTGTGCATTGCAAATCCGCAGTCTCATTCTGACCCGAACGAAATGCTTGAACCCATTGTGCTACTGTCCTATACGGTAAAGCATTTGTGCCACAGGCTTCCACTAATCCTCGACAGCATTCTGTTGCACTTTTGCCACGGGCAACCTCGATTTTAAGCCACGACCGCTGATCATCTTTTGAAAACATGCTTTAGAGTTATGGAAACGAAACTCCTCACTTTAACGCCACACAACAACTACCCTTCTAAGCAGATCGACTGTTTTTTGCACTCTACACATCGACAACAGCGCCACCTCGCCGCTCCCATATCCTATTTGCGCATGCCCGCTTTTCTGCGAGTTTCAAGGTTAAGTTGCCACTATTTAATTTACAGCCCTCGTATATCCCCTTTTATAGACCTGAAATAGATGAACCTCTCAAAGTTTTTTTTTTTGTTTTGTTTTTGCTGAAGCAGTAGACATCTACCAAATAATCAGTTTTTCTTCCTATGCATTTCAGTATATCACAGTCATAAAATGTTGCAGCTGTGGTGATATGGTTATGAAGTTCTGGAGAACAGCAAGAACTGGGGGGCACAAAGACAGTGTCCTTTATTTTCATTGAGGTGGCCACTAGGGATGTTATTACCGGTGTGAATCCTAATTTTTAGTTTCCTGTTTCAATTTCTGTTTTCTCTTGTTGGCTGTTACCGGCCTGAATTTCCAAATTGTTGTTAAGCGCCGATTAACTGCCACCTATCCTGGTCAACGGATAGGTCGGGTAAGACCAAATTCGTAGCCAGTACGTTCACCTGAAATGAATCCATTGGACTTCTTCTTCTGGGGGCATTTGAAACCCTTGTTTATTCTGCCCCAGTACCAGATGTTGCAACACTTCGACAGCGGATCCTGGATGGCTACATCATCCGTCATATATCTGGTATTTTCCAACGGGTTCGCCAATCCATGCGGCGACATGCGCAGGATTCCTTGGAGTCTAACTGAAGACATTTTGAGCAACTTGAAGTCTAACTGAAGCGTTAATTTCATCTCCTGCAGGGCACCTTCAAACTGTTAAGGCTCTAGAAAAAAGCGTTCTCAGCCCCATGTTCATATGAAATTTTCCGCTTGTTTTGGTCCCTAGAACATATCCAGAAAATTTGTACAGACCATTAAGAAAGACCCTTTATACAGGCAATTCCACACCACAATTCCTTATCATTTTTTCATTAATATTAGTGCTTTCAGAATCACATGAGCATTTGAAGTATCCGAACAAACATTGTGATATGGCAAGTCTCTTTTATGGGCAAGGTAATGGAGATTTACATTTTCGGTATTACTGATAATAAGAAATTTGGTAAAAATGACAACCCTAGTGGCCATTGCATTAATATTTCATCTTCCTGATGTATGTCCGATCCAATTCAAAGATTTTCACCAGTTAAATATATTACTGATGAACAAGGAATAATAAGATGCTTTCCGCATGGTTAGTAAGGACAAACGCATCCTTGCTGCAATGGGATTCGAACCTGTAACTCAAGGATCTCAAGAGCGCTGAAACCTGTGCCCCACCACTTTTAAGTGACCAAGCCGACTTCTTTGTGGTAATGAATTTAAAAGCCTTGGAGATTGTTGTCTATCGGTGTAAGAATTAACACAATTTTTAGGAGGTAGGATTGAAAAATAACGCACAACAATTTTTTGTGGCAACGTTTTTAGTGATAAGCAAAAATGAGACAATTTACAAGAAAGCTGCTGGTTTTACCTATTTTTTGACATATGCACCGAGTCTTTCAACACATTTCTCCTATAGTGGCACCAGATTCTATACACCTCATTCATAAACTCCATTTTCTGATTGTAGAGCCATCTGCGCACGGGTGATTTTACCTCTTCTTCCGAACTAAAGCATTGGATTCCTAGGAATTTCTTCATTGGTCCGAAGAGCTGGTAGTCATGTGGCGTGAGGTCTGAACTGTTGGGTGGCTGTTTGAGCACCTTCCAGCCAAGTTCCTCAATTTTTTTTCTCAGCCCTCTTCGAAGAATCTGCGCCACTTGAAGATGTTGCTATGGTCCAGATTTCCCTCTAACATTTCCCTGTGGATTTCACTCACATTTTTTCATTTGGGCTACAAAAACGAGATTGCACCTCGCTGTTCTTCGCAAATTGACGATGCTAGCAAACGTACAATCTTTACGCAGTAGTTTTATCAGTCCTTCCGCTAGGGTGACACCTGATCAAGCCATTGCTCATCTGTAGCGAAAGATTCTACTATTAATTTGCCAACTTTAAACATCCGGACCAAAACAGCGTTCCTTAAAAAATTGTTGGGCATTACTTTTCAATCCTCTCTCGTATACGGTGAGTTTCTAAAATGTTCACGATTTACAAAACACCAAGGGAGAAGGGTAGGTCTACTATTGCCACCCCTCACCACATCAAACTTGTAAATGTAATGTGTAGGATTGTGCTTCCTCCTGCATTACTGCAATGCCATTTGGGGCCACATATCGACTGACTGCCATAATGATGGCTTGAGTGTGCAGCTGCAGTGGACTAAGGACACAGCATTGGCTATCACATTACTCAAATCCGACCTTGCCATGATTTCTTCTTGAGAATATTCATGAAGCCACACTGATCCTAGTTGAAATGCTGTGTGCACACATCATGGCAAACAAATCCAAAACACATTGTACATTTATGAGTTGGGAGGGAGGGGGTGTTTACCTGCTTTACATTAAACTTGAGTAATATAATATGAATAGAGTACACTATTTTTACGAACATACTTTGTTAATTTAAATCATGAAAAATATGAATTTTAAAGAACTCGTTAGCATTAGCATCTCACCACTTAATGTGCCTTTTTTCGTAGCGTAAGAGTTCCCATGATTTAGTAAATTTATTCTACACTGATTCGCTGCCAACAGTGCTGCAGGCTTGTTCGAAAGAATGCAACGCACGTTCAATGATGCCAAGTATATCGCCTTCATTTTACATTCAAAAACGCATTGTTTTCATCACGATATCGCTCTCTTCTCAACAACTCGTGTGCGCTCCACCATTAATAAAAATTATATGATTTTGACGCTAGAAGCGCCCTTGTGTAAAATGATCGACAGATACGACATTAGAGGGTGTGAGCGGTTGCGCTCAGAGACAAATGAAAGTAAAAGTTACTTTCATTTGTCTCTGGTTGCGCTTGGCATGCAGCGATCCTGGTGAAAAAGAGGGGAAGTCACGGAAAATTCCATGGGAACTACGTTTCGTCTGCTTTCCCGTTGTTGTTGTTGTTGTTGTTGTTGTTTTTTTTGTTTTTGTTTTTGTTTTTTTTTTGGTGAAAATTTTTACATTTTTCGCTTGCACAATCTCTCAATAGTTTTAAATAAAGTTTTTTTTTTTCAATATAACATATTTTCTCTACATTTTTTTTCTGATTTAAATTGAAAAACAACTTCCAAAAAAACTAAATTTGAAGCAGCTAGTTTTATTGATAAAAGATTTATTCACATAATGTTTGATAATTATAAATCTTATTTACATTTTACTTGATAAATCTTAAAAAATTAATAATAAAAAAGATTATTATTATTATTATTATTATTATTATTATTATTATTATTGTAATAATATAAAAAAAAACAATTGCTTCATATTTTAATAAAAAATCAATAAAAAATTATATAATTTTTTTTTTTGTTACAAAAAATTCTTATTGCTCAACTGCATTTGTAAATATTGGTATATACTTATTATAATTAAAATACTGTTAATCTTTTTTAACATTTTAATTTGAAAAAAAAATTAAATTTTACCTGAAACTCGCATAAATGTGTTATTGGCTTTATATATATATAATTAAGAAACTAGTGCTGTAATATTATACAAAAATAATTCAACAATAATTTATGTTAATAAACACTTATTAAAAGAAAATGACTTTAAAAATTTGGTGTAAAAAATAATCTAATTTCAATAGAGATTTCTACTCTGTACTTGAGAGCAATTGTAGACAAAATTTTTGTATACCTATCTTCATCCGTTCTTGATACAGTAATATTTCTGTAGTAATAAAAAGACTGTTTATAAAGTCTGTCTCAAAAGTATAGAGACTTTGCAAAAACTGTCACATTAGCACATCAGTAAATTTTTTGACACTATTTATTCACACTGTGAACATGATTATTACATATTTTCAAAAATAAATAGCGTTTCGTTTTTTTACAAAAAAAATATTTTGAAATAATCAGTACAAAAAAGTGTCTCAAAAGTATAGAGACTCACCTCCAAACTGAATGGTCATAACCTGTTTTAAATAAAATTGACCCTTTAGAATAGTCCAAATTATAAAGTAAGTTATAATTTGTATTTAATTCCTGCACAATAAAGAGTGACAATGGTGGAAAAGACATTTCTAAAGATGAAATACAATGTAAGTGAAATTCTGGAGGTTGACAGCAAATGGCAAGACAGAGAATTTCTGCTGAAATTGGAAGATCCAAGCCTGTTATACACAAAATCATTGCAGAGCAACGGATATGTGAAGCTAAGAAGAGAACAGGATGGCCAACAAGCACTACTGAACCAGATGTGCGCCAGATTTTTCGGCTTGCTGCTACTGGTACAAATTCCTTGCGGAAAATACCACGTGAATTGGGTGGACAAATATCAAAGATACTGTACACAGAAGTATTAAGGCAAATCCTGTACTTGTTTATTACACCAGGAAGAAGACAAAACCACGTCTAACCAAGGAGCACAAGAGAGTTCGATTGGAATGGGCTCGGGAGCGTATGTCGTGGACAGACGAGTGACTTTCTGTAATTTTTTCTGATGAAAAGAAGTGGAACCTGGATGGTCCCGATGGAAATGCATTTTACTGGCATGATTTGAGGAAGGAACTAGAATCCTTTTATAGCAACCAGCAAGGCGGTGGAAGTGTGATGGTGTGGGGTGGATTCTCCTTCAATGGGACTACCAGTTTGGCATTTTTGACTGGGAGACAAAACTCCTTAAAGTACCAAGATACACTGGAAAACCACTTGGTACCTTTCATGTCTTTATTGGTTTGGAACAATGGCATTTTTCAGCAGGACAATGCTAGTATACACAAATCGCAGTCAACAAACCAGTGGTTTGAAGCACAGGGTATCAATGTGACGAAGTGGCCAGCCAAAAGTCTGGATTTGAATCCTATTGAGAACCTTTGGGCAGTGATGACACACAAAATTTATGCAAATGGTAGACAGTACTCTTCCAGTGCAGAATTGAAAAGTGAAATCGAAATGGTTTGGTTTAATTTGGATCCAAGTCTTCTTCAAAACTTGATCTCATCAATGAAAGATAGAGTGTTTCAAGTAATTAAGTCCAATGGTAACTTTATTTGAACATAGCTTGAACATTGTTGTTTAATTAGGTGAGTCTCTATACTTTTGAGACGCTTTTTTGTACTGATTATTTCAAAATATTTGTTTGTAAAAAAACGAAAAGCTATTTATTTTTGAAAATGTGTAATAATCATGTTCACAGTGTGAATAAATAGTGTTTTATTTGGTATGGTCAAAAAATTTACTGATCTGCTAATGTGACAGTTTTTGCAAAGTCTCTATACTTTTGAGACAGACTTTAGTTTTACATTTTTACCTAAAAATATTTCAATTTTATCTGAAACTTCCATAGATTTTTCTTTCAATTTTTTTTTACTCACTGCTTATAAAATAACATCTTCTATAGCAGACTTGTTAAGTGAATGCTCTGGCAAGAAGAGAGAGCTCTTTCAACTTTTCCACGACGTAACGGGGAATGAAAAGGTTATAAATGTATTGACCTGACTTGAGTATTTTATCGATGAAATATGAATGAAATGTGAATGAAATATTAAGTCAAGATTGATTAAAATACATGGCAAAGGTTTAAAATACATTCTACTTATCAATTTTTTTTACTTTCATTTCGTTTTTTCCAATTAATTTTGGAACTCAAATACATTGTTTTTCCATTGCAGAGTACACTTTAGAAAGTAATTCCCCTCTTTTTCACTTGAGGGCGCGAACGTCAAAGCGCACCTAGAGTTCTCTGTTTTACTTACAGGGACTCTAAGCGCACCCAATCATCCCATGTTAAAAAAGGCTTATGTCGCATCTGTTTACTCGGTAATCTGTTCTCTGGTTTTAGCTAGAGCGCATTGGCATAACTAATCGATAGTAAAAAATTTTTGCAACGTTCCGTTGTTACTTCGTTAATACAGAATTGCTTAATTATCACCAAAGACATTAAAGCATCATCGGAAACGTTGAGTAAATTACAGAATAAGTAAATCCAAGGCAGTTACTTTCTTTTCCATGATGTTGCCAATTTCCAGCCATTTACTTTGTGATTAGTGAGGGAGGGGGGAGTAATTTTAGAAGTCTCGAGTAAAGCATAATAATATCGTATACACATAAGCTAAGATGGATGAAGAACAATAACATTATTTCAGGGAATATTTAAATATAAACATGTATAAAAATTCTTAAAACGATCATTATAGTAAGATCCATGCATCCAGGCGCAATGTGCCAGCGTATAATTAAAGAAAAGATAATTTTTAAAAAAAGTGAAAAAGTACTAAATTTTTATGAATAAGTGCTAAATGTTTTGTGAAAAATACTAAACGACTGTGAAAAAAATAATGAAAGCTGTAATATTTCAAAATTAGTGACCTTTACAGTAAGGTTAGGTTCCTGCATATTTGCAATAAAGTCACTTCATTGGCCTTTCAGAATTATTTTTTTTTAACAAAACTAGATGTAATAACTTGAAATGATGTCCAATCGAGTAAAAGAAAGCGGGCGTGTCCAGTTGCCTATCATGTTTTATTGACGAAATGCTAAGCAAAACAATGTGAAACAATGGACCGCGGTAATTTAATTAGACATGCTCAATTTTCCTTTTAAGAGGGAAGGAAGCAGGAACTGTCAACCTTTGACATGAAGCAGTCGCCGAATTGTATGTTGCTTTGGATTTTGTTGAGGCGTCGGCGTCGGCTTCTTCCCTTTGCAACGTTGACGCAAGACGAGGAACAGAAGCCTCTTGTATTTTGCCAGTGGACGATGGATGCCAGCCTATCTCAACAACGCCATCATCCCTCCCCCAAGGCCTCCTCCTCTCTATTCTCTTCAACTTTTTATAAATAAAAGCACATCGACAATATAGGTCGCAGACATGAAATCACTCACTTGTTTTTACTCTTTGTGTTGCCTCTTCCACATTTTGTCTACAATTCGTTCCAATGAAACGGAGAACGACGGATATTTTCTTGACGACGTTGAATCGGCTACAAGGTAGAGGCGATGTCCTTTCCGAATTTTTATTTATTTATATATGATGTAGTCATAGTAAATATTTTCCCCTGCTCAATATCATGCTGGAGAATTTAAAATTAATTTCTTTTGAATGATTTAAATTTTCCCGATTTCATTGCCTTTCACACAGAATGACAAACGATAATTAATTTTGCTTTCATTATCCTTTTCTAAAATTAGCTCCGATTTAGATCTTTAAAAGTAAATTAATTGAATTGATTCTCTTTATTAACTTGAGTTCTAACATTTTACATATCTGTAACATTCCCCCCAATTCTGCTTTGCTTTGCTTTGTTCAAGTTGACAGAACCAGTCTTATGTTATTTCATTTTATTTTGAATTTTAATCTTTACTATATTAGTGCTGCCGACCCGATGGCCAAGGTCCATGTTTGTGGCGGGTTCGAATCTCGTTGAGGGCATGGATGTTTGGTTTTGTCTCTACTATATAACAAGCTTTGGCTGATAGGTTCAAATTTCAAGTAGATCAATAGTATTATTTAACATTCTTGACATCGGAAAGTATAGAAAAGTAAACAAAAAATAAAAAATGCGCGTCTGTCTGTTTGTATATTGGCGATAATATGTTTAAAAAAAAAATTATACAATCGCGAAACCAACGGGTGTCAAACTTTGCATGATGCTTTAACTTAGTTTGGGGAATATTTTTATAAGGTTTCTGCATTAACGTTGATTCCTTTGTGATGTGTACCTTGGAATTAACGATATGTGAAAGAATTTGTATATTATACAAAAAGAAAAATGAATGTTAATTAAAACGGCTTATACTTTGCTACCGCAAAACGAGTGAAAACCCACACCATTTTCATTCTTAGATCTGAGGTCGCCAGTTCGAATCCAGGTTCGGATGACGTAATTTTTTTTTCTTCAGTTTGTATAATTTTTCAATTAATATTGCCACCTAATGTGATCTCATATGATATTTTTCTTCTATTTAAGTCTACCTTTACAGTTTTTTTCTTCTTTTTTTGCCTTTTTTTTCTGAGCATGCAAAATGGAAAATTCAAGGGTGAATAGGGTTTTTAACAGGTTTTGGCGAATTGCAGTGAGTTGCACGGGTTTATGAGCGAAAATCCGCACATTTTTCATGCCACGGGCTTCGCTCATATTCAGTCGACCCGAGTATCCACTATAGTGTCTATATAAACTTATTTATCTGGTTTCTGTTCTATTCGACAATTTGTGCTATACTTCATTTTAAAGAAAATTAGAATTCATTTACTATTTGGCTGTGGCAAATCTAGAGGAAAATCTAAAAAGTGACCGTCATAATATAAATGATAATAAAGATCACGTACCGTAGTCTCCGTTCTCCTAGATCCTTCCTTTCATTTGAAGGAACCCAGTTTTGTTTATACAAATCGTAAAACTAAACAACCAACATCGAGTATAAGCATTAACTTACTTAGGTCACCATCATCGAGGGAGAACGGTGTCGTCTCTAATCTTCTGGGATCGCTAGTGCATATTGCTTATCACATTTCAGCAGTGAGAGTAAACTGTAAATGCCGACTCCTACTGTAACATCCTCATGAAACTTCGTATTCATTCGAAGGAAGCGCGTCCTCACATTTCAACAAAACAACTGAGATGCTGCGAAAGGTCAACTGAGAAGTTTCCGAGCTTCCTTCGTATAGCCCTGACCTTGCTCCAAGGGATTTCCATTTGTTCGGCTCCAAGCTGTACAAAGAGAAATCGCCACCTGGTTCAGACAGCATCCCAAAAATTTTTGGTATTAGTGTATTTTAGTATATCAAAGCTCATACTAATCCAGAATTCGTTAATACTTACGGAAAATAAAGCTAAAACTTAACGAAATGTTAGCGCACTAGCAGCATATACTTTCTGTATAATTTCTTATGCAAATTCCGAGTTATCCGTCGCTAAAAAAGTTGGTCATCCGGACCGCCATACTGTAAGCTGAAATCTTAAACCCGCTACTCCATAGAACTCGGGATTACATGAACTTGATTACACCCAATTTCGTAGGCTTGGAGTTGCCTAAATTTCAGATCTCTGTTCATCTTTTAATCGTACCACACTTTCATCTAAGGTTTAATAGCCCATGAAAGTAACAACACTCATCTTTCTTTCACCAAAGCTAAACGGTACTAAACCTAACCTACCGTACTAATAAACGGTCTTTGTGGAAGTTTTAGGATTCCACCAACTGACAGTAACCCTTCATTTGGTCTCTTTTTTGCGGCGACCATAGTTCAGACTATCGTGAAAGGTGATGATCATGGCATATTTTCCTTTATTATACATTTCACTGGGGGAAAAGATTAATTTTGTGGTACATCTATTTTGTTTTAAAGAATTTATACGTGATTAATCCCAGAAATTCAAGTTTAGCCCCCCAATTAAGACAGGAAAGTAAGGTAAACAATCATACGAATGAAAAATGAATCAGATTGTCTTTTAATTTAAAACATATAGACCAGAAGTAATCGAATGTCCATCATCAAACGTCATCACAACAAGGTACAAATGCCACGTGAAGGGGCATTGGATAGACTGCTTCCGGTAAGTGTATTTGATCAAAAAATATATATATATCCATCCTTGAATCTTAATATAATTAATTGAGTCAACGAAGCATTTGATAAAATTTTAAAAATGATATTTCTGATGCCTACATTTGTAGAAAGCACTGCTGTATAGGCTACACCTTCATCGGAGGCAGATGTATTTCGAACGGTAACCATTAAAGGATTTTAGTAATTTATGATTTGCAAGAATTTTTAGCAATCAATACTCGACGCTATCAAATCTGTTTGATTTTTTTTTGGCAGATCAAGATCCATGCTCTCTGGACCTTTGCGAGCAGAAGTGTTCTGTGTTCTTTGGACGAGTCATTTGCACGTGTTTCTCAGGTTTTCGGTTCGACCCCGAAAGACAGAGGGCTGGCATAAAACCATTCTGCAAGGGTAGTTTTCAAATATTCAATCTTATTTAATAAGAAATTATAAATAAAATTATTTAATATTATATCTAGCATACTATGTGGATCTTGTTGCAATTTCATACAGAAGCATCACCAATATTTTATTTTTTAATTTTTTTAATATGCTCAGCAAGGTCATTTTTTTCAATTTTATTTTGTATGTTTGTCCCCCTTTTTTTTTTTATTTTCCTGGGAATGCCCATTCCACAGATGTTGACGAGTGTCTCGATGGCAACGCCAATTGCGAACACGAATGCAACAACACGATCGGCGGGTATGAATGCTCGTGCCGGGAAGGCTACGAACTGCGACCTGACAACCACACCTGTGAACCCGTCATCTCAAGTAAATACACACACTTATCTCATATAACTCTACTTCCAAGGAAAGTCAGGCTAGTTGTTTGTTTAAACACCAGTAATGAAAAAAACAGGTATAGTGTTGACACATATACAGTTTATTGCAGACTTCATGCTTATATTGAAAATAACAGTCCCCGCATTTCCAGAGCAGATTATTCCACTTGGAAATAATAGGTCCAACTGGGGGTTAAAGCTAACCTTGAAAAAATGCATCTATCTGGATCTATACAAATTTGATGTTATCGATTTTGAATGGGAAAATGTTTTGCAGCTGCCGTTCTTATCGCACATTATGACACAAAGTTCAAGAAAAACTAAAAACAATTATTAGGTGGGAAACTTAATTCTGATGGATTTTTCGATCTTCATTTTATTTATTTCTGGGAAGATTAACTCGGTGACTGTTTTTCCTCAACGGTCTGCTGTGACTGACTGCCCTGGTGGGAGAAGCTCATGGTACAGCATCCCACCATCTTGCTGTGAATGTTGCGTTTGCAATGTCGCAAGGAGGGTGGTCCGGATACATTTGTTGCATTTTAGTTATTGTGTCAGATACATTTTTCATCGCCAGTTACGATCTTATACGGAAAAGACTGATGGCTGGTGATTAGTTGAAGCCTCCGCTGCATCTAATCATTTTCCATCAAGTCGTAGGACACACATATATCCTTCTTTCCGTCAACTCGTGGGGCACACAATATTGTCTTTCTTTCTGGAATTGTCCAAACACGTGTAACCGACGTCCGATGGCATGGCGAGTTAACCCTGGCTCTCACATGCGTAAAAACAATGGCAAGAACCATAAAGCATAAAATTTTTATGACCTCACTTCCTGCTTTCGTCTTTCTGTTCGACAGAAAACTCCTGTTTGATTGCCGTTTCTGGACTGTTTGAACCAATGTTCTTTCAGTTGCGGTAGCCTCTCCGTGCGTTTCGCACAGATCCTGGATGTTTCAGCAGCAGAAATCTTCCGGTGAAAATAATGGAGTATGCTTATGCTTGTACATCTTGTCGGGTTCCATTTCTGAGCAACGTAAATTTTTGAAATTATGCACGAATAAAGATCATGTAATCGTGTAAAAACGGCTAATGTCCGACAACTGATTTACGAATTATCACTTCTCAAAGATAACCGACAGAATTAAATTGCACACTCAACCTAAATTAAAACGATCTGGAATCTCAGGAGGGTACTGACAGTTTCCTCATTTGTTTAAAGAATTTACCTTTGCATGTCTTTTAAAAAGTACTGTGTGGCCTAAATATACAGGGGTTGGACAAAATAATATGAACACCTTTGATTTTAGACGTTTTGTCGAATATCTAGAAAAATACTTGACGAATTATCCTGAAACTTCAGGAGTGTAAAGAGCATGTTAAACCTCATACATTTTAGCGAAGATTTTGTCCCAAAGCTAAATACAGTCTGTAACATTGCTATGGAATCGATGCATAATTTTCGATTACGTTGTATATTTATTACATATTATAACCATTACCTGTGTACAGCACTCTTAGCCTATTAACATTTTAGAAAAAGTATTAAAAATTCATTTTCATCAATTTCAAAAACAATACACAAAAAAGTCAGTTTTTTAATGTAACAATTCTATGGAATCACAAGTGAAAACCTTTAAAATATTGTATCTAGCTTCTGAAAATGGAACTGAACCGTATGCAAATTACCTTTTATTGCTTGTTAGTGGAAAGTACATGTTTTCTTTCACCACAATGCCAGGCGGTTCAGTGTTGACAGAGCTTGAAATCAGAAAGATCATCAAGTTTCATGCTCAAGGATTAAGTCAAAGAGCAATTGCTAAAAAGATAGGAAGATCTCAGAAAGCAGTTTATAATTTTTTGTCAAAGGGTGATGACAATTATGGTACTTCCAAAAGAAGATCTAAAGCTAAAAAGCTCAACACTAGAGATCACAGAAGAATATTTCGTATGGCAACGAAAGAACAATTATCAGTACGACAGATTGCAGCTGCTCTACCTGTAGAAGTGTCTCACCAGACTGTCTGGAGAAGTCTTCACGACAACACCAACGTCAAGTAGTCCAAATGTCTTAGAAAACCACGACTAACAGAAGCTCACCGACGTGCACGACTTGAATGGGCTAAAGATAAGATGTCCTAGGTGGAACAATGGAGCAACATCGTTTTCTCTG
Source organism: Rhysida immarginata (assembly GCA_023313115.1). NCBI lineage: Eukaryota > Metazoa > Arthropoda > Chilopoda > Scolopendromorpha > Scolopendridae > Rhysida > Rhysida immarginata. The sequence goes on along the minus strand of JAHWFO010006663.1, from coordinate 46,112 downwards.
ACGAAAAGAAGTTTAACTTAGACGGACCAGACGGAAATGCATGTTACTGGCATGATCTGAAGACGACTCCCAACATTCAGTTCAGCAGGAACTTTGGAGGGGGATCTGTCGTGGTGTGGGCAGCATTTGGCTACAACGGAAAATCAGATCTTGTGTTTGTGGAAGGAAGATTGGACTCCAAAAAGTATCAGACATTGCTTTATGATCATTTAATAGCGTTTGGCCCTTTGATTGCTAGCCCAACGTGGAAATTTCAACGAGACAACGCAAGCTGCCATGTTTCAAAAGCAATGAAAACGTGGTTCGTTGATGAAAAAATTGAAGTAATTAATTGGCCATCATTAAGCCCGGACATGAACCCCATAGAAAATTTATGGGGTATCATGGTATCGAAAATTTATGCTAAAAAGAAACAGTTTGATCATGTTAACGAGCTGAAACTCGCTATTTTAGAGGCATGGGACAACATAAAACTTGCAGTGCTCAAAAGCTAGTCGAATCAATGTTTTTAGAGTGTTTCAATTAATTTCAGCAAAAGGTGGTTCAACTAAATATTGAACTGGAGTTTTCTTTAAACTTTTATTTGTGATTCCATAGAACTGTTGCAGTTAATTAATGGATTTTTTTGTTTATTGATCAAACAATGCTTTTGTTTTTTGTTTGTTTGTTTCATTAAACATCTTTATGGTTTACAAGCATATGTGACATTCAGCATTTTGATATATGGATAATTTGAAAAGTTACTTTGAAATATGCCATGATTCCATAGCAATGTTACAGACTGTATATGAGGTGTAACATGCTCTTTACACTCCTGAAGTTTCAGGATAATTCGTCAAGTATTTTTCTAGATATTATTCGACAAAACGTCTAAAATCAAATGTATCATATTATTTTGTCCAACCCGTGTGTATATTTTATGTATAACGTTAGTAATTAAATCAAAATGTTAAGTTATAGAAATGAAACGTTATTGCTTGCAGAATATTCCCTCCGTCCGATAGATTTGGAAGCGCAACAAAACAAAGTTCATTGCTCGGCAAGCTGTTATTTGGTCGCAGCACTGGAACTGAAAATCCGATCACTGGAAGAGAAAGTAAGAGAGCCGTCTTTTCTCCTTCCATTAACCATCATCAACCAAATCTAATGTTTTTAGATTAGTCTTGTTTGTAATGCACGTATTTATCCATTGAATTGCTTCTTTATTACAATTGAAATAGTGGTGGCAGGGAGGGGGTGTCTCTTTGAGCTGATCTTGAAAAATAAGCGAAAAATTGCAAAAACTGCTTTCGCAGAAACCCCCGAAGGGATTTTTTAACATGATTACATTTGAACATGAAACAAATCAACTGAAAACTTGAACCTGATAGCTTACGCTAGCCGAGACTGGAGCCGAACTCGCGAAAATTCGTTTCCAGGCCCGACACCATACCCAGTAGGCCACCTGGGCAGGCAATAAACGTCGCTGCTCGAGAAGCCCTATGATGATGGGAAGAAGAGTGGAGTAGGGGAGGAGCCGGAAGGAGGAGGAATAAAATGAAAACGAGGCTTCAGTACTGGGAAGAATCTTTAATTTTAGAATTAGAATTTAATATTGGGGGTGCTTTTTTATATTTTTCAATAATCGAGCAGAATGGTTTAACTTCAGTGTTGTTATCGATTTATGCCCGTAAATCAAAGTGAAGGTGCGCGATGTAAATAAATAAATATATGGTATCGCCATCTATTGAGAAATCATTCAACTAAATCGTGATGATGTTGGTTCATTCCACGAGAAATCGACCAGGTGAGGTTGCTCTACCATGTTAGGTTTTTATTTATTTTTACATCGTGATTAACACTTTCACTGAAAGGTACAAAACAATTTTTATTTTATTTTTACCTTGGTTCTAGACGCATTGCTTCTTGCCGCGGCATTGTTTCCTGACGCATTGTTTATTTCCTGTTAAAAAATAATTTTCTTCCTGTTGTGCGCTCTCTATGTTAGGGGAGCCCCATTGAGACAGGTGGAGAAGTTCAAGTATCTCGGGATTGCATTCGGCAGGATAAAGAATTGGATGCTCGGATCGGTGCAGCGTGCTGTGTCAGACGTGAGCTGTGGCGACCCGTGGTAACGAAACGCGAGCTGGGAAACAAAGCCAAGCTCTCCGTCTTCAGATCTATCTCTGTCCCCATTCTCATTCGCCAGCTTCTTCGGCGCCCCCATGCAAACTTCTAAAGTGTGCGCCCTTTCAACCTTGGTTGGCGCCTCATTCTGCAATGCGCCCCCATGCGACGCTTACTTTGCTTACTGGTTCGCGCCGCCCCTGTCTCTGAGAGGTGTGGCAGGTATTACCCTACTAGATAAGTCTTGAGTGTTGAGCCGCTACTTCTCCGTATTGAGAGATCTCAGTTGCGCTGGTATGGCCACTTGATAAGAATGGTCTTCCTAGGCAGTTGTTATTTTCCAAGCCGGTGGGTAAGAGACCAAGGGGTCGACCTAGAACCAGGTGGCTAGACTACATGGAGAATCTGGGTTCGAGTCGTTTGGGTATTACCAGGGAGGACATGCGACTGATGGCGGAAGATCGTGATCGCTGCTGCCCCCGCGACCCAAACGGATAAGCGGGCTTGAAAAGTAAGTAAGTAAAGCAAACGAGAACAAAAGTAGTCACAAAAACAATGCGAAAACTGAGCCTGGTCGAATGATAAACTCACAAGTAAGTACCCGAAAATACTGAATAAAACTAAGAAGCTTAAATGTTGAAATGTTGATTTCTTGTTTAAAATAGCTTTCATTCTATTAAATATAACAGAGTTCAAGTTATTCTAATTCCAAAGCCAGATTTTAAAATAAAATGAAAACGAGAATATAAAACTAAACATGAAGAAAATTGAAAATTTAAATTGAATATATGTACCAGTTTTGGTAAGTAAATTGTGCAGCTATCTCCTCCGAAACGGCCAATAGCAAAACCGAATAAAAATTACACATATTGGAGGCACCTTAAATTGTGCCTTGGAGTATTTTTTATGCCACTTAATAGCGATATTTCTCGTCGTGTTGGCATTTTGAAACGTTTGACTCAATATTTCTCTGATGTTTCTCTTTTTATTACTTTGTTTAAGGCTTTTGTAATACCCAAGCTTCTTTATTGCGTGTGCTGGCAATAATCAAGCGCTGGCGTTTGTTCAACGCAAATTCACTAGTTTCAAGAAATTTTAGGCCACCAGGTTTAATTCGCATAATTTATTGCTATCCAACAATCTAATGTTCAACATTCACGGGATCATTAGTAGATGTTTGTTTAATAATCTTATTAGCATAAACCATAATAAGACTTGGGTGCCAGCTATAAATGGGGATTTTAACTTTCAGGATTTGAGAAGGGCGCTTCGTCGATATATGTTCTAATGGAGGACCAACTTACGCGACGTTAATCCCGCTTATTGCGAATTTTATGACTAATTTTTCGGATTATAACTTGGAAGATTTTAAAGATAATCCAATCGCGTTATTCGAGTCTAAAGTATAATTTTAGTTAACTTATTTTCTCTTTCACATCTGTGTCTTGTCTTTTTTTTCCTGTTGTTGTTACATTATTATTATTAATTCGTACTTAGAGGGGTCATTAAATTATCCCCGACGTATTTTTCATGGAAATGGACTAAGCCCTTTTAGAGAAATAATTTTTTTTTTCTTTCTAAAAATGAAGAAATGGCAAAAGCATTCATTTCATCGTCCCAAACACATGAATGACCTCCTCTTCATTGAGACGAACCTATTTTGAAAAGAAACTGTTTGGCTACGAAGAGCTGTTTTGGAGTAGTTAACGTTTTAAGGATCCCCCACCCCCCAACAGAATTTCTTTTTCTTTTTTGAATCCGTTTCATGACCTGGTGGTAAGCCTGTGCCAATATACCATTCCGCCATTACAATTTATTTTTGTGACTGCGTTTGTTTTGCTGCTTTTTTTTTCACCGAGTGGTCATGAAATTTGACGTTTGTTTTTATATATCTTGGACTCTATTTATATAACAGGAAGAGAATTATTTTTTAACAAGAATTAAACATTTCGAGATATAAGGTTTTCAATTTTATTCAGGATGTTCGTGTACTTGCTTGTAACTAATTTTTATACATATTTGAGGGTCTGTAACTTCTAACCCTTTGGATCTCCAAAATGAAACTTACAGGTTTTGTTGAGCACTAGAAGATGTGTCTTGGTAAAAAGTAAATAAATTAATAAATAAATAAATAAAATTTTTATCTGGCTCCCCTTTTGAGATATTTGACCTTGAAATTGGCAAAAATGGAAAACTTCCCAATTGAGCTCAGATAAAAGAGCCAAAATCCAAGGTCGATTAAATCGAGGATCGAGGAAGATCTTCAAACATGTCTGCATATTTTCTGAAAGCTTGTGATGCCCTCTTTACGATACCGGAAACCACAACTTTTATTTTATACCAGAATGAAATGGTAGACACTTTTCAAAACCTCTGAAACGCCTTTTTTTTTCCTTCCCTCCCTGCCGCGGGGAGAAACAGTACGTCTAGAACCAAGACGGCTGAAGGTAAAAATTAAATAAAAATTGTTTTGTACTTGTGAATGTTAAGCTTAACCATGGTATCAAAAAATAAATCTGAAATGGTGAAATGGTCGAGCAACCGTTTATTTCCAAAATGGTCGATTTCTGGTGGAATGACCCTTTTAGAAAATGAATGCACTTCTCAAAACTTCTCAGCACTGTAAAATTTAAAGAAAGCCTGTGACATTTTCACTTCCTTATTGCTGGCAAAGTTTTCATAACAAACCCTTGAGATAACAAGTCTTGGTAAAGAAGCAATGGACTCTAGAAAGTTGTCTCCAATTACTCTATTGCAATCTGTCCTTTATTGTTCTCTTTTTAATAAAAAATGAAACAAAAACAATGTTACAACAGTAGTGGGACTTGAATTTAAGCATTCATAAACCACGTGGTTCCATTTTGGCCTCTTTTGTGGGGCGGTGGTGTCCCCCCCCCCCCCTAGGAGCACCAATTTTGAAATTATGCAAAACAAGCAGCGGAAAATTCCAAAACTAT
>JAHWFO010006663.1:0-25250 GCA_023313115.1 Rhysida immarginata | reverse complement strand
CTTCATCTATTCCTGGTGCGGAGTTATTCAAAATATTAAAAAAAAAAGAAAGTGCGAGGACGACCAGTACTTTCCCGTTTGCATATGCAATCATCTACACATTTTTTGGTGCCCCTCGTAAATTCGTAACGAGGCGGTCGTTTGTTGAATCGACATTTTACTATAAACAAGAAACAGTGCCGCTCTGTGACGTTGACTAGAACTTCTAGGTGGCCTTTTGAAACTTCAAACCTTCTTCTATCCAGAGTTATGCAGAATGCGTTTCTATTTTTCACAATTTTTTGAAAATAAATATTTCCACCTACTCCATGTTTCTGAATAACTCTGTATTTGTATACGATATATTTACTGATCCCCCCCCCCCTCCCTTGGCTATACCCATGATCTGAGGAATTTTCTTCTGGGCCGAACTTGATCTCTAATAGCACTGAAAACATCTCTTAATGCTAAACGCTACCTTAATAGTCTACAGATCAGATTCATATGTTTATAGCTAACCCAGATGCACATGCCCACATTACAAGATCGTAGCCTACAAGGACAACAACCTGTCGCCATGCTCAGCTGGTCTCGGATTGGTTTAGTGAACATGACTGACTTCATGAGTTTCATTGGTTGGCTGAAGATTGGTGGGACGAGATGAAAAGATCCATTCGAACCTGTCCATCCAATTTGATGATGAGTCTTTAGGTAATACGCCTACTGAAAAATGCCAATAATTGCCTGGACAGATCCTTCAAAAGATAGCCACCTTGTGCGAAGTACTTGCTTAAAACGAGTAGAAGTTTCTGTTTCATGTAATATGGCCTGGATTTTCTCTAGATGTCTGATATTCTTTGGAGAATATTGAAAGTATTTATATACTGAATTTACAGTTTCTTGAAATTTCAGTTCATATTGATTAGAATTTGCGGCATCAGCAGCAGCCAAAGCCAATCTACGGGCAATGCAGTGAGTGCTTATGATATATGGACAAAATGATTTCAAACATGTTACAACATATGATTTCTTGCCTAACATTACAGAGGCTTCATCAATAGCTTTACTACGCAAATTAAGAAGTTTCAGGCCTTTTACTTTTAAAAACATTTCATTACAAGTTCTATGTTAAGCAGTTGGATTTTTGAGCTGTTCTATGGATAAAAATTTAGTTACAGTCTTATTATTTTTAACAAATAGGATGTATATAATTAAATTTTGATGAACTGTTATATCTGTATTAGTGGTGATAATGAACATCTTGTTGGGTTTTTTTTTCCACACCACGTTCATTCATATGAGAAATAAATTTATTACGTTAATGATATGCCGGAATGTCATCACTACGTTTGCTGCGTAGTTTTTTAACCGGAAGTACAAATTTTCTAACGATAGTTCCACTTTTTATAAATATTACATGGAGAAGAAAAAATTTTTATGCCATAGTGCATAAACACGTAATTAAATATTAATCATAAAACAAAATCGCTACTCTGAAATCGCTAACTGTCAAAAATTATCGCCATCGAAAATTTCTATATACTCTTGGTAAAAGGACCGAGTAAACGGAGTGGACGAGCGGATAGATTATAGCGATTGGCGAACTGTAATGGCGGACTTTAATGTCGGAGTTCTTGTTGAACTGCTTGAAAGCGATTCTTCATCGACTGATTCATCAACTGAGGAGGAGGAATAGAGTGTATTTTAACTGGACGGTATAAATCGACATGTTCGCCAGAAAAAGACTTACATTCTCCGTCACTGATTACCAAGGTTTCGTTATTTGCTGCCGCCATGCTTGCTCAATCTCACACGTGCTCGAGGAGCAGGATTACACACTCGAATACGTTCGCCTCGCCCAGAGCAATCCAAGGTTATTCTAATAACCTTGAGAGCAATCTACTTGATCGCTGTGGGCAGATCACGTGCTTGCTCTCAATCTTTGCTCTTCGGAGTATCCAGTCGAACCAACACCACCTGTTTTCTAGGGGGTGTTGGTCGAACGTGCTATAAGTTGAGAAACCATGGTTTCGGTTTGTCGGGATTTCTCTTTAGGAGGTGTTGGATTTCTTTAGAAGCAGTTTCTTTTAAGTTGTTATATGTATATTTTATCAAAAAATCTATAATTTAAGCAATAACTTACAAACATAATGAAATGATTAAATATTTTTTGTATTTAAACATTGCCACTAATGAACATGGATATGAATTAGAAACATTGTGAAAATACGAGAAAATATTTTCTAATTCATATCCATGTGAAAATACGAGAAGCGAAAAAAGTATAACACTACGTCATCAAAACGGTGGCACCAGAGACCGTTAAGTAAAGAGACTTGGCATTTCGAGCTACTTCCTGTAATGAGTTTTCGACTAATGTCAAGTCTCTTTACTTAACGGTCTCTGGGTGGCACCATAGCCTAATAATAACGGTTATTATTAGGCTATGGTGGCACCCTCGCTTATTCCTTATACTGTGGGCCTCGCAATCTCTTATTTCCTATACTGTGGTTACGGTCTCGGAAAGGTGTTCTTTACTGACCTTGGTTACGGTAAAGGCCAGGATACGTTTTCAACGGGAATCTTTATGTTTTGAACAAATTTTCATAGAGATTATTTACACTGGAAATTAAAACAAAATTTTTTTCTGTATGGAAATCACGTGAAGTCGGGATTTTAAAAATATAGTTAAAATTAAGCAATAAATATTTCCGAAAAAAAAAAAGATTTTCTGAAGCATTGTTTCTTCCTCAATTCCCCATTTGCTAAAAATACTAAAATTATTAAAATGAAAATAAAAATTTAAAAAAAATAAAACAAAAGAAAGAAATTTAATTTAATAAAAATCTTCAGTGTAATTAAATAATGTTGATAAAATTTCCGCATAATGAAAGAAAGAGGGAAAAATAAGTTTTATCCTTGAAAATTAATTCACCCGCACCGACGCTTTCCACAATATAATTTTTGGATCTGATTTCGGGAAACTATCGGTAGCCTCTGAATTTTCTATTGTCATATTTTCCAATTTCTAAGCACAAAAAAAAAAAAAAATTAACTTTTTTTACTAAATCAACATGAACAAAATTCAAAATCTACTGCAGAACAGTAAATGTTTATTCGGGACAGTAAATATTTATTGGAAAAAAATTTGTAAAAATGCAGGAAAAATATTATTGCAGAACTATTTAACGTTCGAATTCACCATTCCATAAAATTTATTAATTGTTATTCAGAAAAGTGTTTCTCATATTCCTGTTCTCCAATTTGGACTCTTCAAGAGCAGGGAATTATTCTTGAAGAAGAAATTTTGGTTGGATTTGGAATTTTTTTTGTTGTTGTTTAATTTATTAATCGTCTGGCTCAAATATTGTTATGTATATATTGCAGATTATACCATGTTTAATTAAAAAATGATTTGTGTTATTTTTTTAAACATTAATCTGTGTTTGGGAGGAAAACTAGAGTGAAAGAATCCGGGTCCTTACATACTACACGAGGGCGCCACCATCGTCCATGAAGTTAACGTGGAGATCAAAGCTTCCGCCGCTGCTGTCCCCTCTCTGTATTGTTTCTATTCTTCTCCATCCATGGTTTCTATACTGAAATCCGACGTTTGTTGTTTACTATAACTTATTAAAACTTTCTACGTGTTTTATATGATCAAATAATATTCTCCAAAATGTATGCCATGAATGACGAAACCAACTTGAAAAATCTAAAGCTTTATTTGTCGTCAGCGCTCAAATTATTAAATGCTTATCCACATCTCATCGACTCCTATGTTTTAGTAAGATATCTTTTTACCCCCTTTTATTCCATGTGTTTTAGAAAAGAGTTCGACGTTCGATTTCAACAATCGATATTTCAAAATAATTCGAACTGTTTTTAAAAATCCACCGATTATACGTCGATGTTATAAATAAAAAATGATTTGTGTTCAACCGAGGCTTCCGAGATGAGGTTCAACTCGTACAGTTCAGACAAGCTTAAGGCGTTTAAAATTACATATTTTTCCAGGTGTTTTGGCTTTATACTCTCATCTTTGCCTTCCTAATAAGTTTCCTGCCTTTGAAAATAACCTTCCTATAGGCAGTGCAGAAGTTGCAGGAATACACAAATACATTGCTAGATTGCACAGGTTGTAAAGCAGGCCAGACTTCATGGTTCCAATGGAGATTTCAAATTGGAGTGCAGCAGTGCTAGTGTTGCCAGATTTTGCAAGATGCAGGGTAGATGTACCAGTAATTGACAATTCACAATTTAAAGGCTTTTAATAAAGTAACGAGGCAAGAAAAGGGACTGGTGTTGCCACCTCGTATTAAGCAGCGTATTAGGCTTCCCAGAAAAGCAAACAAATAGGAACTTTGCTCCCTATTATGACCGAAAACACTTGTTGATTGTTCAATGCCTTACCTAGTTGAAAAAACCTTGTAATGAACCATTACGCGAGGGTTTGATTATTTGAATTTTATTTCATGAATGGATCGGCCTCGGTGGCTCAGGGGTTGCGTGGTTGCCTTTGATGCCCGAGGACGACGTGGATTTTTTCAGGGGGAAAATCCTGAGATCACGTACTTCCTTCGGAAGTAAAGTAAAGCCGTTGGTCCCGTGTAGTCGTTTGCCGGCTGCACGTTAAAGAACCCTTGCGAAGCAAAATTTGCGGCCCCTATAACGCCGTCCTGAAATGACCATGGCAGTTGAAAAGGACGTTAATACCAAACAAACCCAACCAAACCATTTCATGAATCTTATGCAATATTTGTTATTAATTTTACGTGAACTTTTTGTGTGATCAGTAGACAATACTTCTAGTAGTAACAGAATATCAGATGACCAGTGTCAATTAAAATATTGTAAACTATCGTCTGCATTGAAGTCGAAATGGATAAAATCACCTTCAAGTATAGATTTCTTATTTCCCGAGATTTTGTGATGAGTCAGTGAGGGGCATTTCTCTTTTATATTAAGACACTGCCCCAAATAAATCGAGATCAGGAAGGAAAAATTAAATTAAGACTATATTTTATGCTTGAATAGAATTAATGTGAAGGCCAAAAAAGTCATGAAAAAGTTTCAGTATTCGCCTACCAGTCTCTAATAGTGAAGGCCTATGTGTTCATTTCAGAAACTTAATTTCTTTTTTTTGCTGAAATCGACTTAAAAACTCATGATTCGAAAAGATATGTTGAATTTTTGAAAAATAAAATTCCGTCTGTACGTATGTACCTATGTACGTGACCAATTTTGTGCAGCTAACTCCTCTGCAACTGCAATTAGCAGAACCAAATAAAAATTAAATTGTGCCTTAGTTTATATTTTATGTCAATTGTATAAGCCTTTTTCAAGATATTAAGTTTTTGACGGTAGTGTTCAAACCAGCGAACCAAACTCAATAAGCTCTACATGTACTTACTCCTTCATTAAGGCGATTTTTTTTTTTTTTTAATACATGACTTGTTTGGCTGTGATGAGCCGTTTTGGAGTACTATGGTAACTATAAATTGTATTAAAGGCTCTGTGCTTTCTTAAGTGTCAGCTCCTTTTACCTGCGGACGTAGTTTTGTTCTCAAATACTTGCTGCACCCTGTAAATTAATTTTTCTTCCCTATAAAAGTGCTGCTTCTTACATTAAAGGAGGGTTCCATTTTCCTACTATAGTAGGACCCTATTAATCTGGAAATCCAGCTAATCTGAACAAGTTCAGTCTGTGCTTACAAGCTGTACTAGCATTTTCCAGGAAAAATGGCAGGAATTTTGATGAAATGCATGCTATCCATTTCATTTCAGACTTAGGTCTGAACTTGTATAGTAATAGCATGTAACAGTATAGCAATACAGTATAACCTCGTTACAACATACTTCAAAGGACCTGGAAATTTGTATGTCATTCTGAGGTGTATGTTATACAGAAACTGGGGGGGCTTGTGAAAAACTCATATATTCATAGAAAAACATAAGAATACATGAATGCATTTTATTTCATTCAATACAAATATACTATAGGATATACAATATGTTGTGAAATGTTGAAACAGGGTGTCTACAGGTCACGAAAGTCAAGAAAGTCCCAAAAAAGTCACGAAATTGGAAAATAGTCACGAAAGTCACGAAAAAGTAACGAAGTTAGAAAATGGGTCACGATAATCGACAATCGAACATGCTAGATTGAGTAACATGCAGAGATTTCTGGGTTACTGACCAACCAATGAAATGTGAACTCTGCTTAATTAGCCCATTGGCCCAGTTGCAACTTTCGCATGGGCTGCATTGACCAATCAGTGCAAGATGTGGACGATGTACGTTGTACTGAAGGGATAATTTAATCAAGGGGATGTAAAATTAGTACGTTATTCTGAAATATACGTTAAAGTGAGGTACGTTATTCTGAAACTTTTTAGCATTAAAATACCTACGTTTGGGACGGGGATTTGAAATGTGTACGTTATTCTGAAATGTACGTTAAAGTGAGGTACGTTGTAACGGGTTTTTCCTGTACATGTTTTAGCATAGAGTTTGCATAATGTGAACTTTCACTAATCCAAACTGGCCTTGGGCATTGATAAAGAAATCATGGGTTGGATTAGGGATTTAGCCATGTGTATGCTAAAGGGGCTGCAGCATCCCCCCCCCCTCTCCTCAGGGGTCGATAATTGTGATGAAGGAACTGTGTGCGACATTGCTTTATTTTTATTTTGGTTGACCAAACCTTGCAGGAAGTGCATTATTTTATCTCAAGCTTTACTAGCAATGCAAGCTGAAAATGATTGAAAACCTCTGCCAACTCTTTCCAAACATGAAAATACCTCCCATCTCCCAGTACTCCCCCTCCCCCCTTAAGGCTATGCCACTAAAGTTTGGATTAATGGGGTTTTACGGTATTATAATTTTTAAAATTTTGTCCATTAGAAGTTGAATTTAAATAAGGAATTTATTTTGAAGGATTTTTTCGTTGAAGACTATTGGAAGACATTACCGATAACTTGGCAAGAATCGTTAGATTATTCATCACCAGAGGATATAGCTAATTTCCTTGCTGGAGAAACGTATTCCAAGTATTTCTTTCTTTCTTTATTTGTTTGTTTGATTTCATTGGTTTTAATGGTTGTTAGCATATAATGTTTATCATTTTTTTTAAATTACAGTTTTAAGAAAAGTGTATTCCCATTGTCCCTTCTTTCTTTCCGTGCTGCTTGCTATTCGTTTTCTATTCGAAGAGAAGCTGTGGCATCTCCTGATCATGTATTGTTGCTTCTGAAAAAGTTTTGTTCGAAATCATCATCTACAGAAAGTACTATTAGAACTGGATTAAGATTAAAGTGTGATAAAATAAAGGCCAGCACAGTCAATGAGCAGAATAAGATGGGTTGGTGGGGTAATGCAAAAGATGAATTTACAAAAGAAGGTGGGCAACATAGAGGTCTTCATCATTTGTTTCGAAAACATGTTAAGCCAAAGAAACAACATGAAATTGTAAGGTTAGCCCAGGTAATAAGTATTTAATTTACATTACAAAAGTTTTATTAAGTCCAGTTGTTTGTAAAACATTATACAGGGTGATCCAAAAGTAAGGAAAATTTTTAAAGATTAAAAATGGAGATAAAAAGATTCTGTTTGCATAGAAATGATTAAAATTTGTTTTCCAGGAAAAAAAAATTAATATCAGAATTGTTTGACGTTTGAATTCAGGTTATAGACATCAGTTTATGCAAATTTTCAGACTGTATTAAAAAAAAGCAACACTGGCTGCAAATGCTATTTCCAAAGGATGACACATTGAACATTTGTAATCCGATAGTTAATCTGGCATCTTAATGTCATAAACTGATGTCTGTTAAAGCTCTATATACAGGGGATTATAATTAAAATCGATAATTTGAAAACTACTCGTCAGAATGACCTGATATTTTAGCAGAACAATCGTGAGGCAATGGAAATTTGTTTGGCTAAGGAAAAAAAATAGTTCCAAAATCTGCCGATAGATGGCGCTGGCAGGGTAATGTCAGGGAAAAAAACCAAAAGTGGATTCGTGAAACAAAGGCAATGGAATGTTGTTAGCCAAAAGGAAACAATAGAGTTCAGGGGTTTACGAAAAATTTATTAGTGAAAAGACAAGAATAGTAGCTGTTAGTGCACACTCATCGATCCTTCATAGTCGGAGTCATGATGAAGCATTTCAAGCAGAGCTAGTGCTCTGCGTTTTTATGGCAGCTATGTCTGCGGTGTGCATGTCACGTATTAGTAATTTGCATATCTCCAGATAATGTGAACCCTGCCAGCGCCATCTTATCGGCAGATTTTGGAACTATTTTTTTTTTTTCCTTCGCCAAACAAAATTCCATTGCCTCACGATTGTTCTGCTAAAATATCAGGTCATTCTGACGAGTAGTTTTCAAATTATCGATTTTTGAAATCGTAATTTTAATTATAATTGCCCTGTGTACAAGTATGGACAACTGAAGCCATTTTTGCCATTTTTGGCCTTTTCGTAGGCTCAACTGCTTATTAAAATTCTCAAAAATCGCTCGTTTTTTATGCAATTTAGCGCTCATCGTAAATATACATAAATTACATTAAAAAAAAAAAAAAAGTGATTTTCGAATTTTAATAAGCAGTCTATAGTGAGTGAACCAGTGGCGGATTGTAAGAATTTGTAATGCAGGAGCTGTATTATTCTATATAAACTATTCCGCACAATATTTACCTTCGATAAGCACAACACGTGGTCGCAAGAGGAAAAATTTTGTTAGGTCAACTAAATATAATTAGCTGCATTTGCTTGGTCACTGAAAATACTGAAAAACCGACACCCTCAGCAATGTTATTTGGGGCTGCGAAGATTGCATCCCAAAATCCATGTAAATCACGCGTTATCCCCACTACCATAAAAAATATGAATAGGCTATTAAAGCTGATTATTTTGTTGTAAATTGTAAACTATAAATAATAAGTAAAATATTTTAAAGCAAGTATGTTTACTGCATAATAAATAACTAATTCTAGGAGCTATATTTCAGATGCGCATGGACACTGGTCTTCGCGCTGTTTCTAGTTCATTCCTTCATTGGATTGAGTGATTAGGTTCGGGCTGAATTCAATGCAGCCCCGCTGTTGAGTATCTAGCCCAAGCTCACATAGCACACGGACTATTGTAAAATACAACCATAGTTATAAAAATTGCTTTCGAAAGGTGCTGTATCACAAAATGTAACTTTCATTTTAAGCTGGAGGGGCCACAGCCCTGCAGCCCCTATGGACGAGCCGCCACTGGAGTGAACCTACGAAAAGGCCAAAAATGGCGTCAGTTGTCCATACTTGTATATGTAGAGCTTTAATGTCTGTAACCTGACAATGCCATCTGTTGGTCAGAAACCAAACAATTCTAGCATTAATTTTTAATTTCCTGGAAAAAAAAATCCAACTTCATTTCAATTGCTTCTGTGCAAATGGAAACTTTTTACCTGCATTCATGTGTGAATTATTGAGTTTTAAAGTTTTTCTTGGCTTTTGGATCACCCTATATTAGGTTAGATTTCAAATATTAGTTGTTAATTATTATGGGTATAGATCAGCATTTCTCAACCTTTTTACATTGTGACCCAAAAAGTGTTTGTATCAGTACTGTGACCCCTATTGGGTCCGATTTGATACCTGCAACAGGTATTTGAATTATATGTTTATATAATTTTTCTATCATTTCGCAGCTTCTAAAAATTTATGCTCCATCCAGTTTTGGGTTGTGACACAAAGGTTGAGAAATACCAGTATAGATTGTATATATTTTCAAATATTTTTATCAAATCTTTGGATATATTAATATTATTTCTCATTTGATAATTTAACAAATTGAGAACATTTACACAAATTTTAAATGAATTATTTGTAGCTGAAACCCCAGATCACGAGTTTTACTGTATATTTTTTGTTTGTTTTTTAAATTATTTGCTTTATATTAAATACGATTCACTGCCTGAAGCTCTGGTATACAGAAGGTTGATTACGATCTATGGTGATGATTTGCAGGCGAAAGTTTACGAAGAAAACCCCTTTCTCTACCAACGATTATGTTCTACTTGGTGACCCTGGTTGTGGACAATGGACCTGTACCGTATCTGCTACTGTAGATGTCTGCAGAACGGTGAGGCTGATGTTGTTCCATTGCTGTTTGCAGGTTTTCCAGAGACCCTCAGTCGATATTGGACAGTGCCGAGCAAGGGCTCGTTCCAGTATTCCAAATCGGGGATGCATCTGGTGACTTAACAAGGATATTATGAAAGGGTATAACGTGAATTTCAGTTTCATCTTCCAAAACCAACGAATTGAACGGTCGAGTGAGATGTATGGCTGGAGGCATTGTCTTGATGCAGCAGAGTTTGATGGAGGTCCTCTCCATACAAGTGGGGATTTTCTCATGGAAAATTGGATTGAGAACATGCTGCTGATAGTAAAGGGAATTAACCTGTCCATTCTTCTGATTGTCAGCTTGCTGTCGTACGAGTATCCTGCAATCGCCATAAATCCTTTTGAAAATCTCTCCTTAAATACCTTGGACCACTTTTGATATGACTTCTCTCCATGTGGACGGTTGTTTGCAGAGTTTGTTTCAGTTGAGGCAAACATAGGTTTCATCCAAAGTGACATGTCCTTCCATCATTCTGCTGTGAAGTGATGTGTCGTGGCAGTAGCTTATGAACATGGCTCTTATGATGCTTTTCCATTCAGTACTGCTGATAGGCCTTTGAAACCGAGAAATTTTGTATCTGTAATTAGCATCAGAAAGGGCAGTAATGTACCCTTCCCAGTAAGGTCCAATTTTCAGAGACACGGTTCCAGACATTTACTGCTTTTGAATGAAATGAAACAATCCAGATGTAATAGTTTTATTTCACGTGCTTTCTATCATGTACATGTTATGCAGCATTCATTCAATAAATCGTTACCAAAGATCGTAATCAACCTTCTGTATTTAGAACCTTTGGTTAGTACAAGAAATAAGTGACTGTTTAACCACAACAAGAAGTAAATATTAAAAAAAGACAAATAAAAATACGACCTAATCCTAGAAGCACTTTTCAAGGGTGAAGCTCTCATCATTCAGCAGGTAGAAGAAGGGAGTAACACACCAGATGATACTGAATGTGAAGACAAGAAGGACTGATATTTATACGGGAACTGAACCAATGACAGAAAAAATTAAACTCAAGAGAAGAGGTAAGTTTCAGTCAATGTGGACCAATACTGAATCAGCTGAGATTCGCTGATTGGTCCTTTGTCTTAAATTGAGCAAATTGTCGCTTTTCGTGTTAAGGTTGGGGACTCCTTGTCTGAACCCTGCGATGTTAACTCTGTCTTGGGGCCAGCCTTATTCAACTTCTTTATCCTTGGCTTTCCCAAGTTTGCAAAGTGTAATGTCATTACACGAAACCCAGCACATGTCATCACTCGACTCCAAAGAACTTTACATCAGTGCGAGAGCTGGTTCACTAAGTGGCAATTAAAGCTGAATGTCAAAAAGTGCAAAGTCATGTTTATCATTCGCAAACACAAAAACCCTCCAAAGCCCCTATAAATATCTTGGTGTCATGATCGACTCCAAACTAAACTGGAACGACCAAGTCCAATATGTGCTCAACAAAGCAAAGAAAGTGAAGTTTAGTTTGATTGCACTTCTGGGGCGAAACAGCACTCTTGGTGTGGATAACAAACTCTTGATATACAAGGTTGTGATTTGTACTATTTTACTCCATGAATGCCTTATTGGGCTTCTATTTGCAAATCCAGGTGGAAGGATCTCCAGACCTTCCAAAATATTGCTCTCCGGTCCATTGCCCAACTTGAGAGAAGAGTTGCCAACAACCGCTCGATCTATGACAATTTGGGGATGACCCACATCGGCATCTTTCTCCAGACACTTATAAAGAACATGCTACCCAAGATGGAGAATCATGAGAATACTCTGATTTCTGGTATCCTGGACCATCCACTCGTTGTTAAGGGTCCCTTCAGGTTTCGAAGACCCCGCCATATCCTGGATGTCTGCTTTGATGACGTTAACAAGGCCGTCTTCCCCAACTATTGGATCTTTTAGATCCTGCTGATTTTTGGGGACTCTGTCTTCCCCAATCTGACTTGCCCTTTCTGGGGACTTTTTCTCTGGAGGACTAAAGAGGCTCATCAGGCTTCTCTCCCAGTTCAGTGTATCTCCTCTGGTTTACTCTTTGGGCGAGCATGCAAAGTGAGCTTGGCTCCTGGACCACTCGCGTCTTTCTTTTCACTTCACTGTTCGATTGTCGATTGATTGTCGTCGTCACATTCAGTATCATCTGGTGTGTTACTCCCTTCTTCTACCTGCTGAATGATGAGAGCTTCGCCCTCGAAAAGCGCTTCTAGGATTGGCCGTATTTTTCTTCGTCTTTTTTTTATTATTTACTTCTTGTTGTGGTTAAAGAGTCAATTATTTCTTGTACTATACTTAACATATCCACGTTCATTTCTCGCAATATTTATTTCAGGTTCTTGCAATTAGTGGTTTATTCTGAAATTTATATTTTTATCAACCTTTGGTTAGCTAAATCAAAAATGACTTTAGTCTGTATCATCTTTAATTTTTTATGAAGATAAGAATACGTTTATTTTTTTAATTTTAGTTGATTTCAATGGCCGTTGAAAACCTTGATTGCTCCTATGTTATTGATGTTGGTGCAGGACAAGGTCATTTATCAAGGTTATTATCGTTTTCTACTAATATGAAAGTTATTGCAATAGAATCTGAGAATACGCATGTTAACGGTGCACAACGATTTGCTGAACAGGTATGTAATAATAAATTATTTTTAACATTTGCAAACTCTAAATGCTACTATCTAGCCATGGGGTGGCCGTGTCCTGGTTGTCTCTTCGGTTGGCTTGCCAATCGATGGAGTTCAGCAACTTCAGGTGCGGCCAGCTGCTGGTTGGGTGACGGCCAGGGCTTGAGGGCCACTGCTGGCGGGACAGCTATTTGGGGCGCGGCTGTTGGGGGACTTTAGTCTGACCCATTTGCCGATTGACCATAGCTGGTTTCCCAGCAGTTGGTGACAGCCTCTGGTTCGTTTATACCCAGCAGCTCTTCCATCATGAGACCCCCCGTGCTTCGGAGGGCATGTTAAGCCGTCGGTACTAGATACTAGATACTATCTAGCCTGGAAATTAATCTGTGATTTATTAAAAATATACAAGTTGCCAGTTCATGATAGAATTAGAGTTTACGTGTGGCACATACCCTATTGTTCAATAGAAGTAGAGTTCATATCCATGACCCCCTAATGATTTAATTTCATTCTCGTAGCAAGGATACAAAATGTGTATGTCAGCTAGAAAGTAACTGTGGCAATTTTATAGCCTTCAGTTTTTTGCTCATTTTATCAGCATGATAGAAAAGAGCCTCCGAGGGACAAGTGAAATAACCGCCATGTCGAAAGTTTGCGTAACTTGCAAAGACGGGCTGGTCTGCTTATGAAAAAAATCATCTATCTGACATCTCTCCTTCATAGGTAGGCTCGTGTCCCGTCAGCCACCCCTTTCCAAGCTCGAGATAATAGGAATTGTACGATTTCCATGGGTGAATGTCTCAGTTGTTTTGATTTGTTTTGATGGTGTATGAGACAAATGCAATGTAGCACAGAGCTACAGCGAGGTGGTGCTGCAGTTCCATTTTTTGGATAGCATGTATGGCAGAATCTACAATTTAGCCCCAATCTTGCGCCACACGATTTTCACCTTTTCAACAAGCTGAAAGAACATCTGGGCAGACATTAATTATGCAACAGTGAGGACCTGAAAACGGCCTTCATGACTAGAGGAAGGAATTACTCTCGTCAAAGAATGAAATTTTAGTCATGAGTTCTGACCAATTTTTACAGAAACTAAGTAAAAAGCAAGAAACATCGACGTCGTATTGCATGTACATAAATAATTAACTTAGAAAAAACTATGGTTACTCCCGTTGCAAAATTATAAGAACACCCCTCTCAGTACCCGATAAAGTCTCCTTTCTGGAGTGCTAACTTGAATAGCCCGTGTAGGCAGGCTATCTACTAGTTTATGCAGCACACTCTCGTTGATTTCATCCCATGCAGCAACGACGAACGTCTTCAGGTCTGCAATATTGCTAAACTGTCTTCCATTTACGTATAGAATACCCCACATGTTTCCCATAGTATTAATGTCTGGAGAACATGCAGGCCAGTCCATCGTATGTTAACCGTTATCTAAAAACCATTCCCAAGTCTACTCTGCCATGTGTATGGAAGCATTGTCTTGTTGAAAGGTCCAAAAAGGTCCTCCAATTCATTCCCCAAATGGCAACAAGTGTTCATCAAGCAGTTCCTGGTAATCTCTGGCATTCATTCGCCCAGTGGGAAAAGCAAGTTTTGTTTTGCCATTATAGCCAAACCCACTCCAAACCATCACTGAGCCACCTCCTTGTTGTCTCTTTGAAAAGAATTGTTCCGGCTCTCTCACGTCATGCCAGTAGCAGGAAAATCCGTCCGGTCCATCTAAATTAATTTTTTTTTTATCGCTGGACACACTTGATGCCACTGGTTGCCCCACTTGACATGTTCCCTTGCCTAGTTCAGCCTCTTGTTCTTGTAGTGCGCTTGAAGTCGTGGTCGCACTTTCCTCTTTCTGTAATGAAGGTTGGTTGTCCGACGGATGGCACGGGACAGTGTGGACTTGTGAACTTGTATGTTTAGATCACTGGCTAACTTCTGTAGTGATGTTCCACCCGCCTTCAGCTTGCGGGCAATGTTGCGCAGCTCCCTGGGATCGATCTCCGTGGTCGCTCTGTTGCCTTCTTCATATTATACAGCTTACCAAACTTTAGAAAATTCGACACCACTATCACGGAGCGTCTCAACTTTTTCACAATTGCTCTCATCGACAATCCTTGGTCTTTGTATGCTGTTATTTGTCCTCTTTCATGTTCTGTTAAGGCTTTTTTGCGAGCCATGACAAATTGCTGATAATTGTTTCGTTAACAGTAATTTTATACTTTCCAAGCAGGATGTTTTAAATATCCATGACACATTCCGAGTTTAAATATGTAAATCCAGAACATGTACACTCAATTCGAGAGGGGTGTTCTTAAATTTTTGCAACACACTTTAATGGTTTTATTAATGAACAGATTATAATGATAGTTTGATATGTTCATATATGTATAATGCAGAAATGTTTCCAATCATAATATGAGGGTGGGCTGAAAAGTAATGCCTCCAAGGCCATAACGCTTTTATTTTTTAACGAATTTAAAATTTTTTTTTTTTCAAATGATGGCTTATTTTGTTCTTTTCAATGCATCATTCACTTTTCAACATAGTCCCCATCTCTATCCATACACTTTTGCCAACGTGACACTAGTCGTGACATCCCGTCGGAGAAGAAGTCCTTTGGTTGTTTTTGACACCAGGATCGAATCGCGTCTTTCAGCTCGTCATCAGAGCTGAATCGATGTCCTTTAAGCGATTCTTTAAGCTTTGGGAACGAGTGAAAATCGCTGGGAGCGAGGTCAGGGCTGTACGGCGGATGCGGTAGAACCTCCACGAACTTCAGTCGCTGCAACCCTTCTTGTGTTTCTCGACTCGTGTGCGGACGTGCATTGTCGTGCTGCAGAATAGGGTCCATACCCTTCCGAACTCGGAACAACCGGGCGCAAAGCTTCTCTAGCGTTTGCACGTACTGTTTTGAGTTGATCGTGGTTCCTGGTTCTAAGAAGTCAAGGTGGACAACACCCTGGAAGTCCCAAAAGATGGTCAACATGACTTTCCCTGCTGACTCGACAACCCTGAACTTTTTGGGACGTGGAGATGTTGCATGGCGATATTCCAACGATTGTAGTTTGTTCTCTGGGTCAAAACGATGTGCCCACGATTCATCCCCCGTGAGAATGCGCTGCAGAAAAGCCTCACCCTCACGTTCGTACCGGGCCAACAGATCCGGGCAAACGTTCTTGAGTTCAGGAGTGAGCATATGCGGTACCCAACGAGCACACACCTTACGATATCCCAGCAACTCGGTTATGATAACGTGCACTCTCTCCTTGGAAATTTGGAGCTCTGTAGCGATGTCATATCGCTTAATTCGGCGGTTGGAACGAATCATTTGATCGACACGAACTCGATGTTGCTCGTCTGTTGCTGCGATTGGTCGTCCACTGCGGGGTCGATCAGCTAGGCTAGAGCTTGCCGGGTTTCGTTCTTTCACTAATCTTGCCCATCTTCTCACTGTACTGACATCAAAAGTTGCATTGCTGTATAGAGCTGTCATTCGGCAATGAATTTGGACAGGATCGCAACCTTCAGCTGTCAAAAACTCAATCACTGTGCGCTGTTTCAACCTGACTTCCATGTAGGTTGCCATTATGTTTCATTTTCAGCACACCTACACCATTTAGTGACATAGACATAAAGTGTTTTTGAAAGAGAACAAAATAAGCCATCATTTGAAAAAAAAAAAATTTAAATTCGTTAAAAAATAAAAGTGTTATGGTTTTGGAGGCATTACTTTTCAGCCCACCCTCGTATATGCAAATAAGCGATTTACATTTTACATTGGATAACCTGCTGGATATGGGTACCTTTCTCTTCTATCACCATATTTAAGCGATTAACAATATTGAAAACGGTAGATGCAACAATGGCTGTGAAATTTAAGCCATCTTTTTTTTTTACTAGGTTTTATTTAGTTTACGTAAGCAAGGATCTCTTGAATTGCCTAAATCAGTTGAACATCCTGAAGAAATATTCAATCCAATACACGTTGTTCACAATATATCTGATAAAATAAGCAGCGCAGAATTTGAAAAGGTAAACAGACAAACACTTTAGATTTTATTTTTTTTATGCTTTATGCCAGCATAACATAAAAGATATTCTTACCATAGGACTAGTGGAAAATAAAAATGAAAAACATAAAAAGAAAACAAGATTGCAGTTATCCTGATTTTATAATTACATCGATAATAAGTGTTGAAACATTTAACAAAATGAAGAAACCCTGCGTTAATGTTAAATTTAGTGTAAATTCGGTGGAAGGATGGATCATAATACTGTTCCTATTAACTAAATAGGTGGTGGCCTTACAGTATAACAGAGGGACATCAGGAGTTCCAACCAGGATTGCCAGATTTTAACTCCGGAAAGTAGCGAGCCGAACGGCAAAAAGTCGCAAAATTTTCCTAAAAGTAGCCCAATTTTTATGCTCCACCGTAGTTGGTCAAACGCGTAGTGCCTTATGGTCTTTACATTTTTTTAAAGGCTTTTAACTTTATAATTCCAAAAAATGAAGACAGGAGAAGTGTTTATAAAATTGTCGTCATGATAATGGGAAAACTTATCTAAGCTAATTCTAAGCTTGGTGGGTAAGCTTCGTTTATCTAACCAGAGCGGAAAGCGAATAAAAATTTACAAAATAAAAGAAATCCTGATATCAATCACTATTTGTGAATAAATTTAAAAAGTAATTGTATAGGATTAATTCAATACTTGTATATTCGATGTCTTTTAAGTTTTATTTATGTATACCTATCGCTAAACTGAAATATTTAGAATTTCTATAGCAATATACTAGCGGATGCGTACACCTGCTATTTATTGCTCTACCGAGTTTCCTTATATTCGTCAGACTAAGTACAGTATTTATGTTTGAAATTTCCAGTGAAGCCACGTTACGTTACCTGATAAAAAGGACAAACTAAAATCATTCTCACGTTCTGCATGTTGTTATGATCATCGAAAGCCAATCATTACTGATGATAAACATTTCGGAAATAGTAGTTTGTTTTTCGTAGTACGGACGAATCCGTCAGGCAATTGAAACGCACTCTTATAAACTACGTTTAAAATAAACAAGAGGATTACTCGGAGAAATGTAAAGTGTCTATCATGAGCGGAGTCTTCTATTATCCGGAGTTTTACATGTTGGCTCGACTGTAGTTACCTTGGAAGAAAGACTAGAGAAGCAATCTATTCTTTCTTCCATGACAGTTACGACTAGTCTCGCTAATCACTCTAAACAAACAAATGAGCCTGTTAAAGCCAAAGTGGTGTAGGTCCATTAACAACAGTTTTGAGGTATACGGAATTTTAGTAGAATAGTAGATAGATAGCACTGCTAACTGCATTAAAGCGCTAGATTAGGAGCTTAGACTGCATAAACATGCACTACCCTCTGTGAAGCTATTTGGGGAAATAAGAGTGACACCACTGCCCCCATAGGTAGTTTGACATATTCGGATTACATTTCTAGCATTAACTCAGATTTTTTAAAAAGTGGAATTACACCACTTTGGCTTTAATAGGCTCAAATGATAATTTTAAATTTAATATAAAATGTAATTTATAATGAAATTCTATAGCAGTTTACATTGTTTAAAATATTTTTAAATTAAAAAATAGACATTATTATTGTAATATCTTATTTTTTGTGTCCCTCACCATTTCTGCGGGATCAACATACCTTGCCCTGGTCTTCCATTACCGAATGCTCTCTGGCGGCTGCCTCCGTAAACTCAAGTAAAGTTCGACCCCAAGACTTAAATAGGTCTTTTGGCGTTTAAATAAAAATTTTAAGTAGCCCAAACTTCCATTCAGTAGCTCAAGTCTTCCATAAAAGTAGCCCCAAAAATCGCAAATCACAAACTTCAAAATTTAGTAGCGCCGGGCTTTCAAAAATAGCCCAATTCGCTACTTGTAGCCCAATCTGGCAACCCTGGTTCCAAATAGTTTCGCCATTTATTCCCGGCTTTGTCAAGGATATACAGCAAGAGGCATGTAAGCTTTTATATGAGGTGCATCCAGAAAGTAAGTTACCCTATTTAAAAAAAAAAAAAGAACTCCCACTTACAGGAACATATTTATTGGCAACAAGTACAGCAATGTTTCAGCTATTTTTCAACATAGCCACCACCAGAATTGAGACACTTGTCGTATCGTGGGATCAACTTTTGTATCCCCCTGTCGTAGAACTCTGCCGCCTGTGAATGGAACCAGCGTGTGACAGACGTCTTCAGCTCTTCGTCGTCGCCAAAACGCTCACCGGAGGACAGGAATTTCTTGAGGTGCAAGAAAACGTGAAAAACGGTTCTCCATCACGCGCTGCCGCACAAGCTCAACAAGATCATCATTGATGAGGGATGGTCGCCCACTGCGCTCTTCATCATGGACACTTTGACGACCTTCGGAAAACTGCCTACACCAGCGACACACCATCTGCTTACTCATGATGTTCGGCCCATAGACCTAACAGAGCTGATGATGAATTTCAATTGGCGCAATGCTTTGTGCATTCAAGAACTTTATCACCGACCGAACCTCGCAGGCGGCGGGAGAAGAAATAAGAGCTTACATTTCGGACCATTGCTACCACGCTACTGGCACGAGCCGGGACCTGTCCGGCTGGCATATGATTGATGCGTCATAGATCTGTTACTCATGCGCAATTGACACGGCTAATTACGTTTATTTTAAAGGGGAAAACGTCGGGAAACTTACTTTCTGGATGCGCCTCGTATATACAGAACGGTGGTACAAGTTTAGCAATGAGCGTAAATACATACAAGAACCAATAGGATATAAAGCAAGGGGGCCAATGAGTTCAAAAAGGATGTAATGGCGAGTAGAATAAAATAGAATAAATATAAAAATTTTTTAAAAGATACACAAAAGAGAAGTTGTACAGAGATGGTGCGTTTAACGCAGACCGAAAAGGGAACATCTCTAGTTGTCCGAAGACAAGGGGATTTACATAAAAACAACAAAATAAAATAAAGGGGTAAGAAACTTACAAAATGCAGAAGAAACATAAGTCTCTCGTTTTCTTTATTTTATGTTTCTTCTGCATTTTGTAAGTTTCTTACCCCTTTATTTTATTTTGTTGTTTTTATATAAATCCTCGTGTCTTCGGACAACCGGATATGTTCTCTTTTCGGTCCGTGTTAAACGCACAGTCCGGACCTCATGTCCAGTGGCTTACCACCTGTTCCAGGGTCTAAAGGAAATCATCGGTAGCGTACATTTCAGCAACGATAAACAAGTGAAAACTGCATGACTTTCTTTACCAGCGGCAGCTTCTGTGAAGTGATCATGCGGAAGTACATTGAGCGCTATGACAAGTGCTTAAATAAACATTGAAACTATGTGGAAAAACATAGAATCTGGTAAAGAAAAATTTTTGAAAATTGTTATATATATAATTGCCTTGTTTTTATTGCAAAACTGATCTTATTTATGAAT
Source organism: Rhysida immarginata (assembly GCA_023313115.1). Taxonomy (NCBI): domain Eukaryota; kingdom Metazoa; phylum Arthropoda; class Chilopoda; order Scolopendromorpha; family Scolopendridae; genus Rhysida; species Rhysida immarginata. The sequence continues at coordinate 5,001 of JAHWFO010006663.1, read as the reverse complement.
AACCCTCGTGGTTTGTTCATCCACTGCTATTTGTAGTTTTAGGCTTTATTACTGAAACGTATCTGCAAAATAAACTTACTGTATTGTTAATTCCAGACCCAGTTTCTTCATTTTGTTAATCATCCTCATTTGCTTAGAATAAATTAGGTACAGTACTTACCGTAAATATTCTACTATAACGCGACCTCTTGTATAACGCGACTCCACTTTTTCGGCCCAAAATATCGGCAAAAATCCTATCCTCTTGTATAACGCGACCCCCATTTTTGACTCCTCGCGAGTAATAAAATGTACGAACTTTTACAGAATTCATCATATTAATACTAATTTATAAACCGGTAGAAGCACGGAAATCAGAAGACAAGTAATCTTTATTCAGTTTAATATTTTCACTACATAAGCTTTCTTGTAGGCTTTGGTTCGAGGCCGTTTGGAAGTAGGCCTATTTATCAATGTTTGGGAGAAGTTATTATCGATGTTGTTAACAATGTTGTTATTATCGACAATCGGCCGCAGTCGTCGGAGAGCTGATTTTTATCCTCTAGTATAACGTGACCCAGCAGATTTAGATGCTTTTTTAGGCCAAAAAAATTTGCGTTATAGTAGAAGATTTACGGTAGTGATGGCTGGTAGGACTTACAAAACAGCTATGACATGGAAACTAGTTTGTGACCATCATTAATGCCTTAAAAGTACCTAATCTATTCATATAATTCATTGGTGCTTGAAATATTTTTTTGCTAAGAATGCATTTGTGAGATGAAATTTTGCTTTGATAACTTATTTAAAATTGTCTGCTTCGTTCATGTTATGTGTTTGTTTTTTGGTTAGATCTTATCCGAGTCTATTGGTTTACATGAAACGGATTTAGATGGACAGTTTGCCCTTGTTGGTTTACACACCTGTGGGAATTTGGCAACAACTTTGTTAAATATGTTTGCATCATGCTCAAGAGCTGTGGCATTATTTTCCGTCGCATGTTGTTACATGAAGTTGTCAACAGAAAAGTAAGTCCAAATTGATTAAGCGGTACAAAATTAACCTAATACTTCTACATGTAAAGTACTGGACAATATTGTCCGCATGGATGTGTTTTTTCTCAGTTTAAATGACATATATTCAATTAATACAACAGAAAAAAATATTTTTATTACAATTTATGTATTGCATATAGGGTGAGCATAAAAAGTATCGGGAAAAGTTTCGGAAAAATAGATTTATTTCAGATATTGCTACAAAACCTTAAAATTCTTCCAAGTACGAGGCGCATCCAGAAAGTAAGTTTCCCGATGCTTTCCCCTTTAAAGTAAACGTAATTAGCCGTGTCAATTGCACATGCATAACAGATCTATGACGTATCAATCATATGCCAGCCGGACAGGTCCCGCCTCATGCCAGTAGCGTGGTAGCAATGGTCTGAAATGGTTCGGTCGGTTATAAAGTTTTTGAATGCACAAAGCATTGCGCCAATTGAAATTCATCGTCAGCTCTGTCAGGTCTATGAGCCGAACAACATCATGAGTAAGCAGATGGTGCATCGCTGGTGTAGGCAGTTTTCCGAAGGTCGTCGAAGTGTCGAAGAGCGCAGTGGGCGACCATCCCTCATCGATGATGATCTTGTTGAGCTTGTGCGGCAGCGCATGATGGAGAACCGTCACTTCACGATTACGGAGCTGAGCACCCATTTTCCGTAGATATCGCGATCCTTGTTGCTTGTGATTGTCACTAAGCACCTGCTGTTCAAAAAATTGTGTGCCAGGTGCGTGCCAAAAAACCTGACACCCGAACACAAAATTCAACGCTTAGGAGCAGCACTGACATTTCTGCAACGGTATCACGATGACTGCGACGAGTTCCTCGACAGGATCGTCACGGGCGATGAGACTTGGATTTCGCACATCACCCCGGAAACCAAGCAGCAGTCGAATGCATTGGCGGCATAGTGGATCTCCGGTCAAGATGAAATTCAAAGAGACGCTGTCGGCACGGAAAGTGATGTGCACGGTGTTCTGGGACAGGAAGGGCATTCTGCTCATTGACTTCCTTCCACGTGGTGAAACAGTAAGCGCTGACCGTTACTGTGAAACACTGCGGAAATTGCAACGTGCCATTCAAAACAAGAGGCGTGGAATGCTTACTGCAGGTGTTGTGCTCCTCCATGACAATGCTCGTCCACATACGGCTCGACGCACAGCAGCTGTTTTGACGGAATTTGGCTGGGAGCTGTTTGATCATCCGCCCTACAGCCCTGATCTTGCTCCCAGCGATTTTCACGTTTTCTTGCACCTCAAGAAATTCCTGTCCTCAGTGAACATTTGGGCAACGATGAAGAGCTGAAGATGTCTGTCACACGCTGGTTAAATTCACAGGCGGCAGAGTTCTACGTCAGGGGGATACAAAAGTTGATCCCACGATACGACAAGTGTCTCAATTCTGGTGGTGGCTGTGTTGAAAAATAGCTGAACATTACTGTACTTGTTGCCAATAAATATGTTCCTGTAAGTGTGAGTTCTTTTTTTTTTTTTTAAATAGGGAAACTTACTTTCTGGATGCGCCTCGTACATCTCTTGAGCGTCGACACACTTTTGCCAGCGGCTTTTCCACGACTCGAAGGCTCCCTGGTAGGCGGATTCTGGACGGTCCTTAAGGGTACATGTGCAAGCTTCTTTGATGGCACTTAGCGTCCCGTGGTGGTGTCTTTTGAGGGAGGATTTCACTTTTGGGAATAGGAAAAAGTCTGCTGGGACCAAGTCGGGACTGTAAGGCGGTCGGGGAATCGTCGTGGTGCCGTTTTGCGCCAGGTAGTCGATCACATTGGAGCAGGTGTGGCTGGGTGCATTGTCGCGATGCAATTTACAATTTCTGGCGATGGCTAGTCTCACCCGGTGTGAATTCAGCACTTCACACACGTGTTGCACATTGTTGTCGGTTCTTTATCTCGATGGCCGTCTAGTGTGGGGCTCATCCTCCACACCCTCTCGTCCATTTTTGAAGAGCTTGTGCCACTTAAAAACTGCAGTTTGTGGCATGCTTTCGTCCTTGAACACTTTGCGAATCATGTCCAACGTCTCTGTACCTGATTTCCCCAGTCCAACACAAAATTTGGTGGCATATCACTGTTCAGTTGTTCGCTGCATTTTGAGCTTGCACCAAGTCACTCGACGGGGTCCACTAAAACTTTGATTTAGCCTGAATAAACGCTCGCAGGCGACTGACGCTTGGCACGTTTTGAAGGTCGGATCCATGTCTGAACAAACGATGAAACTGCAGCTTTTGACATGCTTTCATCCTTGAACACTTGACGAATCATCCTCAACGTCTCCGTACCCGATTTCCCCAGTCCAACTGCAGTATGCCATCAAATTTTGTGTTGGACTGGGGAAATCGGGTAGGGAGACGTTGAGGATGATTCGTCAAGTGTTCAAGGATGAAAGCATTGTCAAAAGCTGCAGTTTCTAAGTGGCACAAGCTCTTCAAAGATGGCCGAGAGGGTGTGGAGGACGAGCCCCACGCTGGATGGCCATCGACGTCAAGAATTGACGACTATGTACGTGTGCATGAAGTGCTGAATTCAGGGCAGCCATTGCCAGAAATTGGAAATCGCATCACGACAATGCACCCAGCCACACTTGCTCCAAAGTGACTGACTACAAGACGCAAGACGGCGTCACAACAATTCCTCCAGCCCCCTTGGCCCCAGCAGACTTTTTCTATTCCCAAAAGTGAAATCCTCCTTCATAGCTTGCACCCGTACCCTTAAAGACCTTCGGAATCGGCCTACCAGGGAGCCTTCGAGTCGTGGAAAAGCCACTGGCAAAAGTGTGTCGATGCTCAAGGATTGTACTTTGAAGAATTTTAAGATTTTGTAGTAATATCTGAAATAAATCTATTTTTCCGAAACTTTTCCCGATACTTTTTATACTCACCCTGTATGTCTGATTATGCTATATTGAAAACATAAGGTGTGTTTCGATAGACTCGTGGACCTAGCGAGAGCTAATTTGCATAACTAAGTTCAGTGAACTAAAGTAAGAATCGCGACGATCATGCTATCGAAACACTATGGGGAAGTAATCTTTGTTCAGGTGCCGTTTCCTTTTGGTTTTCATGCTTTCTTCATGCACTCGAAACGACTAGGCAACCTCACCTGTGGGGTCATTCTGCTCCACGACAATGCAAGACCTCATACGGCCAAAACAATCATGGCACTCTTACAGAAATTCAAGTCGGAGGTTCTCGGTCACCCTCCATACAGTCCAGACATCTCTCCCGTTGTCCCCTAAAAAAGGCTCTGAGAGGCAAACAACTCACCTCGAACAACAACGTCAAGCAGTACGTGCGGAACTGGTTCACAATGCAGCCCCGGGAATTTTATGTCGCCTTCTGACAAATGCCTGAACAGACAAGCCCAAATACTTCTGACATACTTCTGGTTTCTGTTCCTAGGCCTCCGGCTCGTTTCTTTTTGAACGCTGCTTTTATTATCGCATAGCTGTACGCTCTCGAAAGCTAAGACAGTTTCGTAAGGCCCGGGACTCCCTTCTCATGAGGTTCTCTGCTCTATCGAAAAGGGCGAGACCACCTCACGAAAGCCTATCGAAACGATTCAGAGAGAGAAAACCCTACTATCACAAGGTCCGTGGATCTATCGAAACACACCCATATTACATATGCATATTCAACTGAAGTTATTTTAGATGCAACTTTAAATTAAGTTTTATACTTTGGAAGAAATTTTAATATTTTTTCCTCATTTATTTTTTAAACATGTGTCCTATAGGGAAGAAGGAGTGGGCTATCCTTTAAGTAATCTTGTTAAAGGTATTGACAACTGTAAACTAAGTTATTGTGCCAGAGAAGCAGCTTGTCATGCCATTGAAAAACATTGTGAAAAGTTGACCAATGGTAAGAAACAATTTTATTTTTTTAAACTAGATGGATGAGATTTACAAAGTGATTCAGATGTGAATGTACGAGGGTGGGCTGAAAAGTAATGCCTCC
>JAHWFO010006662.1:8986-20219 GCA_023313115.1 Rhysida immarginata | reverse complement strand
TCTAAGAAAAGCCTGAATAACAGGAATTCTATGCATTGTTACAAATTTAAACTTATCCATATTACATCATCATTTTATGTTCATTGTTATAATTCTTGGAAAGGATTGCTTTATCATTGCATCATCATTTTGAGCTCATTGTTATTGGTGAATTGCGTGTTGAAACCATTGTTGATACCTATTGTTGCACAAACTTTTATTTGCATTGTTGGTCATGAGATATATATTGTTGGTCCGTGCAGAGTGTTTGTGAATTGCGTGTTGATACCATTGTTGCAAAAACTTTGTCTTGCATTGTTGGTCATGCGATATTTCTCATTAATATGCCCTGCTATAACCATGAATATCGATATTTTTTCAATAATTATTATTTTTTCGAAATCTGAAGTAGACAGTGACCTTCCTCATGCTTTGAAGGTCATGTATGCGAAATTTCATCAAGATCGGAATAAAACTGTAGATTTGTATAAAAAACATACAAACAAACAAACAAACAGACCCACAAACATCCTTCTTTATATATATAGAAGAAGATAGTACACAAGAGTATACAGGGTGGTCCATAGGTCTGTCCCCCCCTTTTATTTTTTGAACAGAAGCAGATATGTCAATTTTGACGAATCCAATGAATAGGAAGTTGTGGGTGGCCTATCGCATGGTGCACTTTTCATCATCCCGAATATGCATATTAGGACACATTCAAAATTTATCTCTAAAACCGTAAGGGATAGAGAAAAAAACCCAATTGCAAATTTGTTTAGCATACAAACAGTCACACTGCACAAGGAAAACTGAATGTTGATATTTCCGCCACGTAAAGCATGCAAATCAAAAAATTAACATAAATTACCATACTCACATTCACTTTCATGCGGAAAAGCAAATAAAAGGCATGTTTCAGCACACAGAAGACAGAACAATTCCATGATGGGAAGCTACAATGTTCCGGAATAGTCAACATGATCTTCTGATTGTGGGTGATTGGTTGGTCCGATTTGGATGATTTTTTGTTTTGTTTTGTTTGTTTTTCTATGCTGAACAAGTTTGCAAATGGGTTTTTTTCTCTATCCCTTACGGTTTTTGAGATAAATTTTGAATGTGTCCTAATTTGCATATTTGAGATGATGGAAAGTGCACCATGGGATAGGCCACCCACAACTTCCTATTCATTGGATTCATCAAAATTGACATATCTGCTTCGGTTCAAAAAATAAAAGGGGGGGGGACAGAATTATGGACCACCCTGTATAGTTTTCAATATGAATAAGATATAAAAAAATAATTTTTAAATATTCTGACCATTTTCTAAAAAATATGGAGAATCCTTTTTTTTTATAGTCATAAAAATTTCATTTTAAATTTTCTTAAAAGGCATCGATTACCTCGGGCCTATATGAATTCTTTAAACAAATTGATATTTTACTGAAGGCGTAAAAAAATTTAATTTTTTCTACCAATTTTTTTGTTAAAAATGCCGTAACAAACAGAGACTGCTAATGTTTTTTGCCTATATACTAATACTTGGTGGTTGCTAAGAAAACTAGTTCAATCACACTAATATTAGCCGAGAAATCAAATGTCACAACTCACTTGTTCAAAATATTGGCATATCATTCCTCTCAACTGGATGTTAAAACAGGTTAAAAAATAAAGACAATGGCGTTTCTCTTAGCTGGATAAATAGGTACCAACTAAACTGAACATACATAATTTTTATCTTTCAAGAAATTCAGGAAGAAGAAGGTAAGATTTTATGTTGTAATCACTTCTTAGATTGCTTTCCTTCTATACATTCAGTATACTGTGTGCTATGTAATCAAAGTTTGAGTATCTTTAAGTTTAGGTTGTGAAAGGAAGTTGTTCTTCAGACTCTAAATAATGGGCTAACTGTGATGTGCCAAAACTGAATTGGGCAATTCTACCTGAGAATGAACACTTATACATCCTTTGTCAGAAAACTTCCAGGACAAAGGTCATAAAAAATAGAAAATTGTACTTACCAAGTAATGATCCTAGCTCCTTATATAGTAGTCCCCTTGGCTATTTATACACAATTGCCAACGTTTCTGGCGATCTTGGAAGCAAGCATCGAAATCTTCAACTGCGATGCTTGTAAGCTGATTTGTCATAGCCCGTTGGATGTCTGCGATGTCTTGATGAAGCTTCACGATTACTAGAATATGCCTTGCCTGCATATGCTTGCTTAATCATGTTCAACGTTTCATTAGGGATTTTCCCAAGCTTAACACAGAACTTAATGTTCGCTCTTTGCTCACAATCAGCATCCATTGTGTCACCTTAACTAATGCGACAACAACCAACACCACCTCTACCAAAGCCACCTAAAATACAAAGCCTTTTCACTGCCTGTGGACTGCGTCATCAAACCAGGGCTGACAATCCAACTTTCATTGTTTACAACAAACGAAAAAAACACTGATTAGATTGGGTGCTTTTTCGTTTGTTGTAAACTATGAAAGTTTAATTGTCAGCCCAGGTGTGATGATGCAGTGACCAGGCTTTGTTTTTTAGGTGGCGTTGCCTCTACTCAAAGCCTGAGCGCGAAAGCGTCATACATTGTTACATCATCTACGGTAGGGTATTGTTAATCATATTGCAACCAATAATAAGCTCGAAATTGTCCTTACCGTAGGTGATATAACAATGTATACTTTTTCCTAATGTGAGCAGGCTTTCTCTCTAGGCAGTATTGCAACAACCCGAACAGTGCTTTGAAAAGGACAGCCCTGCCACCTAGTGAGTTTGCGCGGAAACATGGCCAAGGTCATATCAAGTAATAACACATACCAGGTAACATAAAAACAACATTTGTTCCTTTTTAGTATTGCAAACTCAGAAATAAAAAAAATTGTCCTGGAACTTCTCTGACAAAGGATGTATATTGCATCCTGTTTTTATTTTTTTTATAAATTTGTATGATATTTTTGTTAGTTATTTTGTTATCTAAGCTACTTGTAACAACAATGCGTTCCTCTCACGTAAGCCATAACTATTCGAGAGTAGGTCAAAACTCAAAAGACAAAAACCAACACGAAGAGTAATTCCTCAGACTAAACATCCCATAATAAAAAACTAATCATGCCAAAAACCACTCAGTACCAAAACTCTCACCATGCAGGATGACATTCGCCTCATACCATAATGAAAACAAAATTAGCAATAATTTTCAGAAAAAAAATTAAATACAAGAAATTAAATTTTTATTACTTAAAAATGAAATAATTTATCCTAAAGCTCCAGTCCTGCAATTCAATAAGTCTGTTAGGCATAAGGTCTTCAGTCGCTTCTAATGCTCGTTCGTGCACCTCAGTTTTTATTGTTTTTTTCAACTTTTTTTATGATTTTTATTTTTCTTTCTTTTCATTATTTTTTAACGCTCAGGTTTCATGTAGTGCTCGTTTCTACATGACCTCACCCAGAGCATATGATGAGTACAGAGTCTGGTTTGTAGCAGTTATATACAGGGTGTCCCACAACAGGTATAAAAAAATTCGTGAGCGTATTCTACATAAAAAATTGAGACGAAACTGCCGAATACAATTTTTGCTTTAGATCGTTCATTTTTGAGTTATGGATCTTCAATGATAGCGAATTTACCCTAATTTTTCGCATATAATTCGTTAATAATAACATAAACATACGGGACACCGGTTCTGAATTGATTGTCAGTGTTATGGCAGCGTTGCCCAAAGTCATGACTAGTCTACATAAAAATTTACAGCAATTTGTGAAACTTAACTTCAAATCATATTATTTTACAACTGGTAAACGTAAAGGAATTATATATTAATAAACATTGATTTCAAATAATAAATAAAAGGTAAACATAAGTATTAATAACAATCTATGGAATCTTAATTCACATTAAATGCTCAAAGTGGCCACCGTCAGCATCGAGACAAAGACGAGCGCGATGAACAAGATTGTTGCAAGCTGCTATTGCCATCGCAGGTATTATGGATTCCAATGATTGGGTGATCCTTTTCGCAATTTATCAACCTCGTTAACTGGTGTACGAAAAACGGCAGTTTTTAGGTGTCCCCAGAGCCAAACATCTATAGGATTTATGTCCGGTGATCTAGGCGGCCAATGAATTTCTCCTCCTCTTCCAAACCATCTACTATTTGGGAAGACATGATCTAGCGCACAACGTGCTAGAAGCGAATTATGTGGTGGAGCTCCGTCGTGTTGAAATCACATGTTTAGACGATCCATAAGTGGCACATCTTCCTGTAACACTGGAAGACGGTTCTGGATAAAATCTGTGTAAATTTCGCCATTTAGACGGGCTGGTAATTCATGTGCTCCAATCTGCAACGATTTATTGTGGTAATGTTCAGAGTTTTAGTGTAATTTTGAACTTTTGCGTAGCAGTACGGATATAAATTAATTTTCTTGAGTTGTCGATGAACACTTGATTTGGATATGTTGAGTTCGGCTCCCAATTTGTGTATACTTAAAGTTGGGTCTTCTTCGATGCGACGCTCAATAAGTTCTTCATTTTGAACATTAGTTTGTCTTGGCCGTCCACCGCGATTAATTGGCATTGTCACCCCTTATGTACGTACGCGGTGAATTAAATGTTGCACAACATTTATTGAAATTAATTAAATATTGCACAACATGTATTGAAATTCACGGGCGAATAGGGAACCGCTCTGCCCAAACATTGGCTGTAGCATTTACATTTCTATTGCACTTGCAGTACAAAACTAATATTTCGAAATAATCTTCTTTACTTAATTCCATTTTTTTTAAGTAACAATTAGCGGCATAACAATTAAAACAACAGTAATCGGCATAACAATTAAAACAACAGTAAGTAACAACAGTAATCGGCACTATTTAAGTCAAGTTTAAAACGAATTGAAAATCGAATTGTATGCAAAATTAGGGTAAATTCGCTATCTTTGAACACCCATAACTCAAAAATGAACGATATAAAACAAAAATTGTATTCGGCATTTTCATCTCAGTTTTTTATATAGAATACGCTCACGAAGTTTTTTATACCTGTTGTGGGACACCCTGTATAAGAAGCATTCAAAAAGAAACGAGCCGAAGGCCTAGGAACAGAAACCAGTACCTGTATGTCAGGAGTATTGACCCTGGCTGTTGAGCCACTTGACCTACTGCGACACAAGGCGGTGAATGGCTGTCTCGTAAAATTCTCGGGGCTGCTTTGTGAACAAGTTCCGCACATACTGCTTGACACCGTCGTCTGAGGTGAACCGTTTTCCACTCGGAGCCTTTTTTAGGGGACCAAAAATGGCGTAATCGCAGGGAGAGAGGTCTGGACGGTATGGAGGGTGACTGAAAACCTCCCACTTGAGTTTCTGCAAGAGTGCCATGATTGTGTTGGCTGTATGAGGTCTTGCATTGTCGTGGAGTAGAATGACCCCAAGGGAGAGCTTGCCTGGTCGTTTCGATTTGATTGCTTGGCGAAGGGTGGTCAAGGTTTGCGGTTAAAAGGGGGCCGTCAAAAGGGGGCCGTCTTGGTCAAAGAAGATGTTATAATATTTCGAAAGACCATTCGAGCAAGGTGACAGGGAGCATTGTATTGCTGAAACTGTCCATCGCCACCAGGGAACACAGACATCAGGAACAGGTGCACCTGATCGGCAACAATGTTCACTTAGTGTGTCGCATTTAGGGATGTGTCTATGGATATCAGAGGACCCAATGTGTCCAAAGGAAAGATATCCCACACAAGCTTCCTCCTCCACCCGCCAGTATGGTTGTCTGATGACAGGATGGATCCATGGCTTTATGCTGTCTGCACCAGATGCGCAATCTGCCATCCGCATGATAAAGTAGGAACGGCGATTCGTCGGACCAGGCGACTTTCTTCCACTCATCCTGTGGCGATGCTTGTGTGCCCATAGCAGGCGCGCTTTCCTATTTTGCGGCGACAGCGACGGTACCCATACAAGCCGCCTATTGATAAAGCCAGTTAGGTCAAGGTGCACCGCACCTTGTGCTCCAAAATTGGTTGGGATGCTCCCTCATTGAACTGCACTGCAATTTCTTGAGCTGATACCGTCCTGTTGCTGTAGATGTTTCGTGCCAGTCGCCGTTGGCCTCGTTCATCCACAGCCCTGTTTCGTCCGTAGTTGTGTTTGTTGGAGGTTGTTTTTTGGCAGAATTGCCATTCACGGAATATCCGAGGAGGTCATGGTTTGGAAATTCTCAACTGCGCCTGTCAAGCTCCAATGATTATGCCTCGTTCAAAGTTGGTCAAATCCTTGGATTTACTCATATGCAGTCCACTTCTACTGCTGACTGCAACTTGTGATCCAATGCATCCCTTTTATACACCACTTTGGCCTGTTCCATTGTTTGGGTGTCACTGGGAGCGCGATCCATTTTCTGTAAGAGGTGTTTCTAAAAAATTGGTTGTTCACTGTATATGTCGTCCTTAAATACTCCTTTCAAAACTTCAGTTTAATTCTCTAATACTCTCTTTGATTTTAGAGAATTATCCTTTTTGCTTTGATAAAGGATAATGTCTATCTGATACATCAGCTTTTTATTATGATTTACCGTAAAATCCTGAATACAGGTCCAGGTTGGTTTGGTTTGGTTTATTTGGTATTAACGTCCTTTTCAACTGCTATGGCCATTTCAAGGGTTCTTTAACGTGCAGCCGGCAAATGACTACACAAGACCAACGGATTTACTTGCCTTCCGAAGGAAGTAAGTGATTTCAGAATTTTCTCCCTGAAAAAATCCTCGTCGTCCTCGGTTGGGGTCGAACCCGCGCCATCGGACATCAGAGGCTATCAAGGAACCACTGAGCCACCAAGGCCGATGAATACAGGCCTGGGGGTCTATTTTTCTCAATGGTCTGGACTCCCCCGGCGATTAATTGAAACCCGGCGTCTATTTAAGACCAGGCGTTAAGGTATAGATGAAGGAAGGATGCCACTTTTCCACAAAAGAATTTTAATAATCTTCATAAATGTATATATTTCATCTACCAGGTAGTCATCATCAGTATGAGTCGAGGTAACAAACAAGGAGAAGGTTTATATAAGAGTAAGAAGCCAATAGGGTGCAAAAGGAATTGCCACTCAAGAGTGGTTGGTACAACTTAGCGGACCTAGGAGAGAGCTCTACAGAGTTTTAACAGAAAATACAGAAAAAAATCCAAAAAACAAAAGGAAGGGGAAAAGAGAAAAGGGGCCAAGAAAACCGTTATTTAGCATGGGCTAACGATGTGTCCCATCGTGATAGATCAAGAGGTCCAGCATCTTGATTCAGGATTTTTTGTTCTTCGCACTTCATAATCTCCAGGGACTCCAAGAAATTAAGTCTTTTGTAGTCATCAGCCACATGTAGAATGTTGAAGTTTTCTGTCTTCATAACGTGTCCAGTATTAATTATATGTTCAGCATAAGCTGATTTTTCTGGTCTACGGTTTCTTACGTAGTGGAAATGTTCCTTTATTCTGGTTTCAATTCTTCTGCGGGTTTGTCCGATATATTTGTGGTCACAAGTGCCACACGTGATTTCGTATATCCCGGATTTCTCTGTTGTCTGGATTTTATCCTTGGTATTGTCTACGAGTCTTCTCAACGTGTGGCTACTTCTGTAAGCCACCTGAAGGCCAAACAATCCTAGGATTTTCTCCAGGCCTCTAGTTAACCTCCTGTTATATGGGAGGCAAAAATATTTCTTTCTGTCCCGAGTTCTGTGAGTAAGGGCTTTGTGGAAAAGTGGCATCCTTCCTTCATCTATACACAAGTATCCACAGATCATAAGGTCAGTTATATTTTATATATTTTTTAGTTTTTCTGGCGTTAATGGCTATTCCCAATTACAGGGTGTCTAGCAAAACGATTTCGTTAAATTCCCTGTCTTCTCGGTGTATCTCATAATTTTTTCTGACCACCAGCACCAAAAAAATCTATTTTATAAGCATATTATTGACATTTTTCAAATCTTTCATTCCAATTTTGCATTTTTTTGCTGATTTTGTAAAATACCCTGGCTTTTCCCGGGAAACAAAAACATTCCATGAATTTTCCCGATCGCTAGTCACCCGGCAATAAATCTGGTACTTAAAATAAAGTAAAATAAATGAAGTAACAAAAAATAACCTGAATGGAGAAGAATTACAACCTTGATAACGACAAACTTCGATTCCAAATGATTACCCTACCTATGAGAAGTGTGTAATGAGCAGAGATCCTAACAACAATCGAACAGTGAAGTGTACATTTGATCAGATGGGATGAAAGCAACGCTTTTGTAAAGCTCATCGAACCAGATTAAATTCCAAATGAAAGACATAGAGGTAATCAAGAAGCTTGACTAACCCAAGCGGTCTTCCATATTATACAAAAAAGAAAATATGATTGACGATTGTCAGAAACAAAATACAATAGAGATAAAAATACAATGAGAAAGATTATCACATCTTCCAGTACGGGTAAGAAACGTTGGTGATGTCTTCAAAGTTGACATCAAGAATGTGCCTCGGTTTTCGATACTTCATATGACACTTTATATTCATTGACTTCTCAATATTCCAGTCACTAGGTCATTGTTGTGAATCTTCATCTTCTGTACCATAATCAAAAGGAGGTCCTGTATAACTATCTGATATGGGCCATGAATAAATCTCATGAAAAAAATTCACAGTCCTTTTGCCAAGCTGGGCAATGGTCCTCAAGGTAACATTCTGGAACGACTTTTGCTCGCTCCATCTGTTTCTACAGATAGTCACCCAAGCAGGTACGCCATAGAAGAGTATGGTCCACAGAGACCCTGACAATCGACAATTGAACAGTGAAGTGTACATTTCTTCGGGTGGGACCAGAATAAGTTCCACATGAAATACACTAAAATAGAAAAGAAGCCTGACTAACCCAAAGAGGTCTTCCACGAAAAAATAATAAGATTAACGATTGTCAGAAGATTAGGAGAGGGAGTGGGAGTGGGTGAAATCACATCTTCCAATAATCCAGGAAGGAAACGTTGCCAATGTCTTCGAAGTTGACATCAAGAATATGCCTCGATTTTCTATACTTTGTATGCCACTTCATTACCATTGAGTTGTTTAGTATTCCAGCCACCAGGTCATTGTCATGGCTCTTCATCGTCTGCACCATGTTCATCAGAAGATCTTGCACAGACTCATGTTCAGATCCGAGTGGATGTAATGATTTTTTATGGTCCTTCTTCATTGCTGGGCAATGGTCCTCAGGGTAACATTCTGGAACGACTGGAGTTCACTCCATCTGCTTTTACATATGGTAGCCCAGGCAAGCATGCCATAGAGGAGGATGGTCCAAATCATCGTCTTGTACAGTAGCAGCTTATTGTCGATGTTGAGGGCACAGTTTCGACCTAGGAGAGCTGTGAGGCAGTTCCATGAGAGTCACGAGTCAATTATACCACCAAGGTACTTGTAATTGTCGACCCATTCGAGTTCCTTATTGTATAAGACAAGAGAATCCGGGAGATGCTTACGCTTTTAGTTGAAGTATACAGCTTTTCATTTTCCGAGGTTAAGGTTCAACTCAAATTCCAGCAATTAAACCAGTCTTCAAATTTCTTCAAGCTGTTCTGCAAATGAGTAGAAAAGTGAGATTGGTTGTGCGCCCAAGCTATGATGGCAGTTTCATCAGCATAGAAATATAAATTACATTTTTCTGATTTTGGGAAATTATGTACAAAATAATTAAATAATACGGGACCAAGGACAGAGCCTTGTGGGACACCGGCCTTTATCCTGCGGGGAGTGGAGAAGTTTTCGCCAACTTTAGCTTGATAGAACCTGTCGCTAAGAATGGATTTCACCATCAAAATCAAATCAGGAAGAAACTCGTCTCTAAACATCTTGCAGATTAGCCCTTCGTGCCACACCTGATTGAAATTCTTACTGACATCAAGAAAGTCCATGCCGCAGTACCTTGAAAGGTTAAGTAGGGTGCTCAAATCTTCAACAAGCTTCCATATCTGCATCTGACATGAATGGGCATCATGAAAGCCGAAGTGCTCTTTCCGAATTAGATCATTGGTGAGATAGTGGTCCTTGAACCTGGTGAGGATAGTTTTCTCCCAAACTTTGGACATTGATGGTAGTAGACTGATAGGGTGGTAGCTCGCAGGAATTGCAGGATTTACCCCCTGCTTGGGGATACTTAACACAATAGATTGCTTCCAAGGACTCGGGAAGTAGGAAAACTTCCAGCAATCGCTTATGATATTCGAGATATCATTAATAATGTTGTTCGGTAGATTCCTTAGGGCTTTATTACTAACCTTGTCTCTTCCTGCAGCCTTCCTCAGTTTGAGATTCCTTATGATGACAGCTATCTCGCCAGTCTTGATTTTAATCTTCGATGTAAGACGTGGGACTTCATCATGTTTGATAACACCATATTCCACACGCGTGGACATAAGTTGACTCTGGGGACTGTTTTATCAGGAGTAACGAACTGCATCTCCAGGGAACCTGTAAATCTTTGTGCCTTATCCTGATTGGCTTGGACATATTTACCTTGAGGCGTGCGAAGTGGAGGAAGCATATCATTCTTGTTCCTCTGCAGGGCTCTAGCCATAGTCCAAATGGATTGTCGCGAGCCAACAAGCTTTTCAGCTTGTCATTCTACCTAGCATCATGTAACTCTTATTTCTTCATGGACACTTTGTATTAACCTGTTATATTTGGTTTTTAGCCAAGGTACACGATAAAGTTGCCAAAGCCTATGGGTCTTGTTTCTTTCTGCAATCAAGTGTTGGATTCCTGGGGTAAAAACAATTCGATGAGGAGATTTATTTTCCAATAGATAGGCACTAGCTTCAGTGGCACTATTTATTTGCCTGTCGATGTCTTCGCGATCAAATTTGCTACTTATGAAGACCCATAACTCAAAAAATGAATGATCTAAAACAAAAATTATATTCGGCTTTTTCATTTCAGTTTTTTATGTAGAATACGCTCACGAAGTTTTTTATACCTGTTGTGGGACACCCTGTATATCGAAGTATCACCGAAGAAAAGAACGAGTATTGGTCAGAGAAGACAAAAGGTTATTCAGGCGTGGGAAACATCTGAACAAGGGGAGCTTCGTCTCCAGTAGGAAATGCTGAATAACTGAAAACCAATTTGAGTTATTTAACTTATTCAGGTTGTTTTGTTTACCTATAGATATAATTGTCCCGGTTAATGCCAGGTACCTCTGTTAGTCATATATATATA
>JAHWFO010006639.1:12116-44887 GCA_023313115.1 Rhysida immarginata | reverse complement strand
CGCGATTAGTGATGGGCAAAAGTTAACTAAATTTTAGTTAACTAATTGTTTGTAACTAACCTAATTAGTTAACTATTAGTTACAACCCATGATGGGCAAAAGTTAAATAATTTTAGTTAACTATTTTCTATAACAAATAGTTAGTTATAACTAAACTAATTAGTTATAACTACACTAATTTGATATAATACACTAATTAGTAACTATTAGTTGCAAGCAACCACTAGTAATGAAACTATATTTAATACAGTATTTCAATGATTTTTCGATTGAAAAATGAAAGGAAAAATTCTGCGACCTGGATTCGAACCAGGAACCTCGACTATCATGGCCGACGCCTCTACCAATTTTTCAATCCAGAGTTCGAATTTTTCCTTCCATTTTTCAATTGCAAAATCATTACCTATGCTTGGTGAGCATCTCTAGTTTATAATTATTATTATTTACAGTATTTCAACTAAAAGTCAACTATTTTTCTTCCCCTATGAAAAAAAACACAAAGCAAAAAAAAAGCGTTTCAGAACAATTGTACAATAGGAAGAACACTGTTCTTGCTTTATTTTTTTAATTTTTTAAGAATAGACCTTAAAAAACAAGCTCGTTAAATCTTTTGTCTGGTAGCTTGCATCTCCGTGGGGTTAATATCTGCCCGGCCATTGAAAATAGACGTTTTACGGCTGCATTACTTGGAAAGGTAGAATTGTAATGAATGAAGGCTTCCTTCACATGTCAGATCCTAAGTAACAAATTAATCGTGGTTTCTCCAGAGTGTAGATAATCACGTACTTCCTCAGCAATACCGCTCATTTGCCTTTCCTTTGCCAACTTGAAGGTAGCTGAAGAGGTTGTCGTTGTCGTCATCAACATCATCTACAGTTGTACTTTTTCTTCCATCATCACACATGCAACAATTTGTTTTTTCGTACTTGAATTTTTCCACTGCCTTTATCGGTTCAGTTTTTAATATATGATCCTCTTTCTCATCAAATAGAAGAAGTTCATACATTGGGATCAGTATAGTCCCAAGCTTGTAATCCAGTGACTCTGGGTGTCAAGCCTTCAAGTAGAGTCTCAAGTAATGGACTACAAACTGCATCCTGTTTACTGTTCTGTCGTTTTTCCAGAATTAATTTTAAGCCAATTATAGAGGGAATGAAATCCTTAGGTAGTTGCCTTCTTCTTTCTCCAGCAGCAATATTTATTTTATTTAATTTATTTATTTATTTATTTATTAATAGAAAAATTCTTACAGAATCCGACCAGGGCCAGTATGGCTCAAGGCCGACATGTTAGGTCCCTGGTGGATTATACAATAAATACACATTGGTAAATTAAACAGATCTAGGTTAGTGGGTTAGTAGGGGAATTAGAGAGATATTTCTTTAGCCTATATTTAAAAGTAGTCAAGGAGGACGAAGAACGGATTTCATTAAGAAGGTTATTCCAAAGCCTAATACCAGAGTTGGTTGTACTTTTAGATTGATAGGTGAATTTGGTCAAAGAGATAGTTAATGTGTCATTGTTGCGGAGATTGTATGGACCGGTTGGTTCGGGATTAAAAGAGTTTAGGGGAAGCGAAGAGATAAGTATGTTATTTAATGCTTTAAAAATAAAGAGAGCGAGATGAAAGGAATGTAAATGATAAATAGAAGTGATGCCTATTATGGGGAATAGATGTGAGACTGGATCGGATTTTTTAAATTTGAATAGAATACGGACAAACCATTTTTGGATACGATATATGCGTTTTAAATTAGTTTTAGTGGTAGTGCCCCAAAATTGAATACCATAAATGAGGGAAGATTGAATAAGGGCCAAATATAGAAGAAGCAAAATGTTTTTTGGTAGATAATGAAGTCAAGAGAAAAGACTAAGGCGGTAGTTTAAGGTAGAGGCCAGAAAATCAATGTAAGCGTCCCAAGATAAGTTGTATGAAAGGAAAATCCCCAGGAATTTAACCCTTTTAACAGGGGCAAGTAATGTAGTGTAATATACTAAAGAAAAATTGAGGAGATCGAGCTTCTTGTTCTATTGATGGAAAATAATGTATTTCGTTTTCTCATTTATGGGCTTCATTACATGCAGATAACACTACAAAAATGACATTTCAGTTTCAGCTATTTCTGGTTGCTTTAGTGATTTTTGGCACAAAGCTATCTTCTCTAGTCCAATGTCGCAAACTCTCTTTATTGTCATGTAGTCCGATAACTATCTCGTTTCGGTTGGGTTCAAGATAGCAAGATCTGTTACATCCAATATTGCGTCACTTTTCGTTGAACTTCTGCTAGCTGCATTGGACAATGCTTGAACCCTCCCGACTGACTTGTCGCTTACACGTTTGTACTGCTTAACATTTCGTGCATTTTGAGTATTTGCTGTAGCTATTAAGTTGATATGATTTGCACACCTCCTTTGAGGTGGAAGCACAACAATATCACCCTCTTCATACGAATCGTTAGGTTCACGTTCATCATGTGCATCAAAGAGTGGTAAAATCTCAACTTGGTCATCATCATAAACTTTACTTTTATTTTCCTCTTCATGAGATTTATTTTCAGATGAGAAAATGCGAAATGCTTTACTGAAATTTGATGCATTATCTGTGACAAAATCATGAACCATTTTCTCTAGCGCAAACTCGTTACATTGAATAACTTTCTGGCAATGGCGTCGTATGTATGCGATCCTTTGAACCTTGCACACGTTAATACATACGATGAACTACATAGAATTGCCTTATCAATAACATGCGCTGTTACTCCGAGATACGCTCTGCGATGAGAAGTCCACAGACCCGCTGTTGTAGAAATAGTCTTCGACGCTTTTACGCACTTCTTCTAATTCCAGCTCAAAATTTGAATAAATTCTTCTTCCTACAGTTCGTCTACTAGGTAGGAAGTTGTTTGGAGCTAGTCCTTTGCAGAATAGTTTAAATTCAATTCTCTTAACAGTATTCATTGGCATCATATCCTCCGCCATTAAATATGCCAACATCTTTTCAAACGTTGCCTGACTTATCTTCTGATTAAGTGTATGCTGTTGCAGCTGGTGAGATCCTATTATTTATTTTCTTCTCAGTCTGCTCTCGCTGTTCAGGATCCAAATAACTTTTTTCTCTCTTTGTCCATTTTTCAGCACTGAAGTTTGCGTATTCAAAACCATGGGCAGTCTGATAAATAAAATATATAATTGGCACATTCCTTCATACTTCTCAAACCTTGCTACTTGTACTTTGCGGAGTAATGCTTACCTTAACGTGTAGATGAAAATTACTAGAGCTCTTGATATTTTTTTTTCTGCAGTACACAGTTTACATTTAGCACTAAAGTTATTGCCCTCTTTGAGCACCTGAATATTTACGAAAAACGTTACAACAATTAAAGAATCCTTTTTTTGATGCGTGTGTATGTATTCCACACATTAATTTTCCTTTGTAATAATTTTCCTTGAAACACATTTTGATTGTTCTATTTTCCATAGCAGAGGGATAGGGCAGATAGGAAAAAAAGAAAAATGCTTCTTTTTTTCATGAGAAATTACGGCAAGAAAACTAATTAGTTCACTTTCAGTTGATTTGTAACTAATAGTAAACTAATTAGAGTTATAACTAATTAGTATAGTTTTAACCGCGGTAGTAGAATAGAAAATAAGGACTCTCCTATTTGGTCGTCTGGCAAAAAAGAGTTCGCTAGTGCAAATGTTTTTCTCCCCGCGCACTGAACGTTATATAGTGTGCGAACTGCGTTAGTTTTTTAGAGTAGAATAGAACAGATGAGCATGAAAAACCAACATTTACCTTCCAAGATTTTAAAATTATTTTTAAAAAAAGAAGTGTTCAAATAATCCAATGAAAGAGTTAAAAACTAAATTAGATGAATTAATTAATCACACAGACCGAAAATGTAATGATATTTTTGTGCATCAAGACAACAGAAAATCCTGATACAACTGTTGATATGGTCAGTTGTATAATTAATTATGTTTGTGTAAAACATATGATAGGTTTTGTTGCTTATTTGACGATAAACAAGTTTGCAGTTGGTGTTTTTTGTGTATCTCTTACGATTTAGCAGATACGATTCGCATATGTCCTAATTTAGACACTAAGTCCCACCATAGGAAAGAGCACCTTCAACTTTCTATTCACACCCATTTGAACTCACCCCGTAAACTACGAGATGTTGAAACATATTTTTCAGAGCATGTCAATGATCCAAGTGTATAATGGCACTGTAGATTAAATTTTTTGGAATATAGAACTTTCATTTCCGTGTAATGAGCACAAAGAAGAAATGTTAGCTTATATAATATTTTATTATATTTTATTACGATAACACCAATACAGCAAAGAGTAAACTCTGAACTTGGAAGTGAATCAAAATGTAAACGAAAATTTTCAAAATTGTTTTCATAATTCAATATTTTTATGAAATAATAATGATTATTACCTGGAGATGTTTTCCAAGCATAGGTAATGATTTTTCGATTGAAAAATGGAAGGAAAAATTCTGCGACCTGGATTCGAACCAGGAATTTCGACTATCCTGGCCAACGCCTCTACCAATTGGGCTATCGCAGACACCTGGACAGCTAAGCTGTCTCAATTGGTAGAGGCGTCGGCCAGGATAGTCGAGGTTCCTGGTTCGAATCCAAGTCGCAGAATTTTTCCTTCTATTTTTCAATCGAAAAATCATTGTTTTATCTACTTTTTTTATTTTATTTACTTTATTAATTTGAAAAAATAAAATTTTTATTGAAAATAGGCGTGATGCTTGAATATTAAACATGGTATAATAATTTTCAAGTTTTTGTCATTAAATAAATGTGAAAAAATGCGCTTGATGGCATATTAACACTTAAATTTTAACTCTATCAACAATTACAGTTTTAGCCCAATTAAAGCACCGTATAAAGACATTTCTTAAGCACCGTATAAAGACATTTTAAATACGCTTAAAGCCCAATAACGCGATGGAGACGCCTGGTGGCAATCTTTTTTTCTATGGTTGTTTCCTTACCTTTTATTCTACTTCCGTGGTTATAACTAATTAGTTTAGTTATAACTAATTATTTGTTATAAAAAATAGTTAACTAAAATTATTTAACTGTTGCCCATCATGGGTTGTAACTAATAGTTAACTAATTAGTTTAGTTATAGATAATTAGTTAGCTATAAATATGCATACAACTCTTATCAATTCTATCTCTAACCTAATCTGTAACACATCGATTTGAGTCTAAGCTTAAACAACCACAAAAGAGGGAGAGAAAAATATAACTGACACCTTATATAAAAATATAAGCTTAAAAATATGACCCCCCCCCCTTTCATGCATTTCATAAGCAAGGGAAATGTTGGGTCAAGAATTTGTGTGTTCCCCCTGTTTAGCTGAAAAATTCACATACCCGGTTGCCTGGATCTCAGATGAGGGTAGTAGCGTTCATTCTGTCCGTGATCGAGTCCCTTGATTTCTGCCACCACGACTTTTCGTGATATTTCTTTTCTTTTCACCAGCGATTCTCGCTGCCAAACACCTTGTATCAGCAAACTGCCACTTCCTTGCACCGTCTGCCGGTGTTCTCGCCTTCATTATAGATCGCTGTGGTTTGCTGTAGCTTGCCTGCCGGATTCCTCCCTCCGCCGTAGCTCGCCTGCCGCATTCCTTGCTCCACTCTCTTCCGCATTGTGTTCGACCGTGTGGCGGTCTTCTCAATCCCGTTCCATCGGCCGCCAAAAATTCTCGATGACGTGTCCTGATTCTCACAGCTATTAACCTTCGATGTGGCGTCGGAAATACACAGTTATCCACGAATATTTGGCATTTCACTCTGGGCTGCAGTTACACGTGCGAACTCCTGTCTCAGTGCTTGGGTCCACGTGTGAACTCTTGCTCTCCTGCCCTGTCGGCTGTGCCACTGTGAAACAACGCTTGGTCGCCAGTTTGGAAATAAACTCAGCAGGAGATGCTTTAATTAATCTTTCGATTTATTTCTTTTTATCAATAGTTTACATCAAGAAATGCATACCATTCGTAGAGAAAACACATAAAAACCAAGAACAGCTCCGTGCCAGCCAGCGAGACCCACCTCCTCCTTCCTTGGTCACCCTCGTGCCCTCTCTCTCCTCTCGTATCCCTCCGCCTCCTCTGGTCATGGCCATCGCTCCCCCGTGAAATAGTCCTGCCGAGCATGGTGCCAGAACCTCAAAGTTCACAATATAGTCCAAAAAGAAGAAGAAACGAATGTTCATGATTAAAACATAACACTTAAGGTTTTCGAATGGAACCAACCGTTCATCTTCAGAGCACTTACAAAGGAGAGTGCTATAACAAAAAGGAAATATTAAATAATAAAGAAGAACGGAAGTCACATGACAACCAACAATCACATGACATCCCAATCTCTGTGAATGTCATGTGATGCTTTAGCTAGAGTATTCTTTGTTTTATTATTATAATAGGCCCTTTTAATAATTCTCTTTTTCCAATTTTCCTCCCTCCCAAAATTTTGACTCCCTTCCAATTAATTTTAAAATTCATTCTATCAACTATGATTATAAATTTTAGGCTATTAAGAAATGTTTTAAAGATGAAAACGTTCAAATTGTTCCTAAAATTAACAATGCTGTTAGAAGACAGCTTGTTATTATGCATTTTACAAATAATTTTGATGACATTAATAAAAATAATTCGGATCTACAAATTTTAAAAGCACTATATAAACATGATCAGGTTTTTCGAAATTTAGCCACTAAATATAATGTTATTTACAAAATTCCTTGTGCAAACTATGATGGAAATTATATTGGTCAATCTGGTCGCTCACTTTTTTCTTGTATGGCGGAGCATGAGAGAGCGATCAGACTTATTGTGAAAACGCTTTAGCTAGACACTGCTGTTGTACTGGCCATAAAATTAATTGGAAGGGAGGTCACATTTTTATGAGGGGAGGGGAGATTTTTAGAATTTTTTAAAATATTGATGTTCATTATTATTGTTCCTTACTCTCGCAGAATTAAAGGAAAAAACATTAATTTATAACAGAAGCTCTATAATTTAGATTTAAAAACACTTGAAAAACAGGTGTAAAAGAATGAACACATTAAACTAAATTCAATATTTAATGATTGAAAAATACCTACTAATCAACTTTGTTGAGATCTAATATGCTAGAACCAGTACCTCAAACTAATGTATATGACCTGCGAACTCGTATTCAATCCTAGTTGGTTGAACCATGAAATATTCACGAATGCTTAGAACACTTATTCGTAATTTAAAAGCCGCTATTTCTGCTTAACACTCCAGAGGTGGCGCACGGTCTCAGGGACCACACCAATATACAGGGTGATTCAGAAAGTTAGGTCAACAATGAAATACCTTGTACAGTTTGTAGGGGAGAAGAAATATTTTCCTATAAACATGGGTCCAGAAATGCATCCTTACAGAGATACTTCAACTTGTAGGAGGTAGGAATGACAGTAATTACAGTAGGTGTTTAAAATGTCAATCCTGTGCCTCGATGCAGGTGTTTAGTGTGTGGACGAGATTCTCGCGAACTCTGGTGAAGATGTCCAGAGAGTCACTGACTTCTCCACATGCTGTTGGTAAATCCTTTCCGCTTCAGTAGCATTATCCTGTGCCTCGCCATAGACGAGATGCATATCTGCCAGCTCTGCATCATTCAAGCGATCCATTGTACGAGTATGGAGTTACATGTTTTGTTTCCTCTCCTTTAAAGGAAAG
Organism: Rhysida immarginata; assembly: GCA_023313115.1. NCBI lineage: Eukaryota > Metazoa > Arthropoda > Chilopoda > Scolopendromorpha > Scolopendridae > Rhysida > Rhysida immarginata. The sequence continues at coordinate 37,142 of JAHWFO010006639.1, read as the reverse complement.
AACACGAACAATTTAATGTTTAGACCCTAATTTACATGGACCCTACCATTGCTGTCCGGGTATTGCTCATCCATTCCTACCTCCTACAAGTTGCACTATCTCTGTAAGGATGCATTTCTGGACCCAAGTTTATAAGAAAAATATTGTTCTCCTCTACAAACTGTACATGGTATTTTATTCTTGACCTACCTTTCTGAATCACCCTGTATTTTCGTGAATATTTTTTCATGAGTTTAAAAATACACACGAACCCTTCTGTATTCTTCCATTTTGAACCCTTCTAGAATTAGTTTTTCTGAATTCAAGATTGCATGTATATTATTGCACATAGCCAGTCATGCGATCTCAGCGACCGTGTTCCGCCAACTTTATTACTAAAAATTTTTGATGAAAAAGTTCATTTATTTTATTTTTTTAATTTTCTCTTACCTAAACATATTCTCCAGTTAATCCCCAACATACTTTTAGTTTACAAATATTTCCCAATTTAGAAACTTCTATTTGAAAACAAATATTTGGAGAAATTGCAATATACAAATAATGCAAGAATACTAATATTGTTTCTGAATTTCAAGAGAAATAAGACATTTCTATAAATATAAATTCATATGCATTTAACCTGTGTTTTTATTAGTTTAGAATAAAATAATTTTTATATCCAGAAACAAAATTTTTCAGTTATTTTGTAAAAATAAACAAAAAAAAACTAGCATTTTTTATCCTTCAAGGAATGATTGTTACTTTCATTTTGATAATTGTTTTCTTTTATATAGAAGGTTATATATATGTGTAAGAAGGTTAAAAATAGTGCAAAATACAAATTTTAAAATAAAAATGCCTGTCCTGAACTACTCATGTCTGATTTTGATGAAAAAAAGGCATTTAAATTTTTTTCCAAACAACGCCCTGTTTTAGATAATATTGGAAGTATTTTTAGGTTTTCTATTAACAACGAAGTAAATTAAGTGACAACTATGAAAATTCATTGATTTTATTTTTGAACTTAAAAAAAGTGTTTTCAAAATGCGGTCTCACAAGATTGCTCGCTACCATCCTTGTCACAAACACCCCTGCCATCTCTAGAGTGTTAAATCTCGTGAAGAATGAGGCCTTTGTTGTACGACCTGTGTTGAGTAATAAAAAGGTTTAACATTGAGAGAGAGAGAGAGAGAGAGAGAGAGAGAGAGTGAGAGAGAGAGAGTGAGAGAGAGAGAGAGAGATAGATAGATTATTAAAAATCTAAACTGAACTCCTTCAAACAAAGCAGTTAATTAGATAAAGAAGTAAAGACTCTAGGAAAAAGAATTTTAGGAATCAAGATTAAACCTCACTACCGTAGCCGGCTTATGATGGCTGAATGAGAGACGAAGTATATCATCTGAATTTCACAATGAGAAAACCTAAAACAAGGCGTTTAATTGTTTAGAGAACCTTAAATCATACATATTCAACCCTAGATCAGCTAAGAAGCCTGTGAATGCCTTCAACAACATTAAGACAGCAAATTCGTAATTTATAAGACACTTTTGTGCTTAAATATCATGTAGAATGATGCCTTCATTGTAAACTGTGCTGGCTGGTAAAAAAAGTTAAAATTGAGATAGAGAAAATTGTTAAAAATCAAAAAACAAACTGAGCTACCATAAAACAAAAATCACATAGAGAATTAGATAATATATTTATAAAGTTTGTAATTTCATTAGCCAAACTACCACTTTATCTGCTCAGAAGAGTCCTTAATCTTGTCAATTGAAAAAATTCTACAATTATCTGAAAATTAAAAATCTAACAATACACCTTGAAACAAAAGTATTTAATAAGAGCAGAATGTAAGGAAAAAAAATTGTTGGCCTAAAGACAAAAGCCAATTAGTAATTAAGCAAAATGTTGTAACATCCCAGTACACTCAAACTTTGATGTAAAAAAGGGTACTTTTATCAGGCCACTTGTTTTAGTGAGTACCAAACCTTTAAGACTCTCTTGTGCTGAGAACCAGAACCCGTCATTTGTGAGAATAGACAACCTTGCCTTGGTGCTTTAGGCCTATGCCACTCGAACTACAAGTTAATTTACACCCTCTGGACATCTGTACACGTCAGCAATTATATGATTAAACGACAGTATGTCATCAGTCACGTGGGTGACCACACCGAAGGATGGCATCTCGATTGATAAATGTCATATCTGACAACACCCAAGATGTAGTCTTCTAATTAAGGTAAATAAAAATTAACAACCCATTCTTTAAAGAGCGCCGCCCTCAATAAGGATAATTAAAACTTTATCAACCCCATTGTTCTGACAGTTCACCCGTGATGTTGGCAGTCATGTGAGCCAAATGTCAACACTTCATCACCATATCGAAGGGCAGCACCCCTTTGATTGCCAAGGCAGCACCTATGCTGTTCAATGTGGCACCTTTGATGTTCATGGCAGCACCATTGATGTTTTGGGAGGACACCACTCCACATAATTGCATAATTATTTAAATTTTATATTATTGTACATGCATTTGACTTATTATTTACTTCAATATTTTATTATTATTTTACATTGAATGTTCCTTTATTATATTATATAATTTTTAATTTTTTTTTAATATATATATTTCAAGAATATTATATTTTGCCAATGGACTCTCTTGACTCGATAGAACCGAATTTTCAAGCATTAGCTGCCAGTTTGACTCTTGGAGCATAAAGTAACGTTATAGTTAGTAGAGAGTTGATAATATTAAATTCCAAAACTGAAGAACCAGAGAAAATATTCCCCTTTTATTTACAATCTAAAATTTTTTTTAACTTTCTTACCGCGATGATTATTTTCCACAAATCATAAAGACATTGGATCGTGCAATTCGAATATATACAAAGGGCATAACACTGATTATTCACCTCCAGGATGGAGACAATAAAGTTTAGACTGTTGCTCAGACTCATATGGTCAGGATATTTTTTCTGCTTCATGGCCTGTCTTTCTCGTTGTAAAGTGATGTCTTCTGTTATTAACCCCAGCGGAAATGACACCTTTATCCCTATATGTTATTGACTGTAATGCTTGCACACATCATTTCCGGACACAGATTCTATGACGGAAAATGCTTACTTTGGTACCCTCTACCTCCTTATAAAATTTTGTCAGATATTTTCCGAGTACCCTGTATATAATATATTAGTCAATATTTTACAATTTTTGTACACTAAAATTACACGTTTAATCATAGTTTTATAACACGTTATTTCCAAATATTCCATCAAAATTTTTCTAGCATATGTAGATTTCTTGTTTTTCAATGAAACGTTTTTTAAATAATAATAATTATTAACTGGAGATGATCTCCAAGCATTGGTAACGATTTTTCAATTGAAAAATACAAGGAAAAATTCTGCGACCTGGATTCGAACCAGGAAACTCGACTATCAATGCCAACGCCTCTACAAATTGGGCTATCGCAGACACCTGGACAGCCAAGCTGTCTCAGGGTGTCTTAAAGACAACCAAGTTGTTACGGTTGAGTTTCAATCGAAAATCATTACCTATGCTTGGAGAGCATCTCCAGTTAATAATTATTATTATTTACTTGTGAGTTTATCCACTTTCTGATGGTTTGGACTGAAGAAATTCTCGATCTGCGGGCCAGGTTCTCGTCTCCCATTGGGCTTTCAACCGTGACAGCTTGGTTGTCTTTAAGACACCCTCAGACAGCTTGGCTGTCCAGGTGTCTACGACAGCCCAATTGGTAGAGGCAGCGGCCCTGATAGTCGAGGTTCCTGGTTCGAATCCAGGTCGCAGACTTTTTCCTTCCATTATTCAATCGAAAAAATCATTACCTATGCTTAGAGAGCATCTCCGCTTAATGATTATTATTTACTTGTGGGTTCATCAACTTTCTTATGATTTGGAGAAGAGATATTCTCGATCTGCGGCCCAGCTTCCCATCTCCTATTGGGCTTTCAACCGTGAAAACTTGGTTGTCTTTAAGACACCTTGAGACAGTTTGGCTGTCCGGGTGTCTGCGATAGCCCAAGTGGTAGAGGCGTCGGCTATGATACTCGAGGTTCCTGGTTCGAATCCATGTCGCAGAATTTTTCCTTCCATTTTTCAATAGAAGAAACGTTTTTTAATTATTCAGGGCCCCAAAATATGGTTACTTTAACATTGCAGCTGTTTCTTATCACACGTATTAATTTAACATTGCACCTTCTATCTGCATAACTTGGAAAGGTATCGTGATAGAAAGAATCTAAAAGCAGTTCGAATTCTATATACCTATTCTCCTAAGGATGCCATTTGTGGTCTTATGTGGAAAAAGTCTGCTAATATACTAGCTAGTTTTATTGTCATTGGCACCATTTTAATTCTTGTGATTAAATAATGAGCTCTGAAGTGGTGCTTTTTAAAATTTTCTGATAAAATATCCTATAAATTGATTAAAAGAAATTAATTTTAAATATTACAGCATGTATATTTTTCTTTCTTTCATATACAATAGATACCCTTTTATGATTACATCAAGAACTATTCCATTTTGTCGAACAAAACGATTACAGATGCTAGTGATGCAATATTTATCCTACCATATGGGAATATCGACAAGCAATTGTGGATGTAAGAAAAAGTGCATAGAAATAATTATGGAAATAGAGACATCCATTATTTCTTATTCATATAATTGGACAATCCTTACTTTTGCCACTCCTGCAATAACAGAGACAATAGACGAAGAATTAATTTATGATGAATTATCCTTTTCATGCGATGTAGGAGGATTATTAGGTCTCTTCTTTGGCTGGTCAATACTGTCATTTGTAAATCTTTTTATGGCACAATTCGATAAATCGCATAAAATAAAATCAAATAATTTGATAACGAGAGATGTCATCCGAGAAAAAACAATTAGGATGCTTCATATGATAACAATCGCAGCAAAGAAAAACAGAAGACCTCTCCAACTTAATATTTTTAAGAGATTGCTAGGAAAGATATCTAGCACATTGAAAGCAAATCTTGGGAAAACTTTTCCAATATTGCTGATATTTTTTCCTCTCACAGTGAAATGTTTTTACGAGTACTTTGTCGTTATTCCTGTTGTAAAAATACTTGAAGTCCAGATAAATAAAGATATGGATTTTCCAACCGCAGAAGTTTGTTTAGAAAGCGACAATATAACATTCCTCAAGAATCAAATGTATCCTAAATATAATACTTGTGATATTGGTCTTATGGATTTATTGGATGAAAAGTTTGATAGTAAAACGTATAGTGCAGATGAACTTTGGAATATGCCAATGTCCAAACCTACTGTAAGTAAATGAAAAATAAAATGTTGCTGTAGTATCTTAATAATTTACAAATTTATTTTGATTCTAGTAATTTTTTTAGTATTTCTGTATTGTTAATTATTTCCTGTAAGCTATAACTTGTTTTAAATTAATGTGACTTAAAGTAATATTTATATAGGTAGTTGACGAAGATAATTGAAATGAAGTGCCCAACATAGACAATGCAAAATTTGGAAGTAGTCCTCTAAATAAGCCAAATGTAGCATTGACAACATAAAAAAGTGAGTTAAGTTGCAAGTTCTACGTGAATAAATTTTCATAGACCAATGTCATTTCATCTAAGACAATAATGATGTAATAGTTGCTCGATTTTCTGTGCCCATACATTCTGCCATTTACTGTGTGACATTAAATTCAGAAAACTAGGGCGGACTGCGACTCGCGAATCGCTTTCTTGACCAATAATTTAGAGCAAACCGTTATTGATTGTTAAGAAAATGACTACCTAAATTTTTTAAATTGATATTAATTTTTATTGTTGAAACAATTTCATTTTAAACTGCGTAATTTGGCAAGTTCTTCACGCCTAACCTTCCACGATGCATGGTTGTTGATATTTATCAACCGCGGCTTTGCAAATGCCGGTTCGATCAATAAACTGTTGATGGTCTTCACTCGTGAAAATGCCACGTACGACAAGCCAAGTCCAAATTCTGAATCACCAATGTCTATGACTGCTTTATCAACAGTGATTCCTTGTGCTTTGTGTCTGGTGATTGCATAGGCTAACTTAAGCGGAAATTGCTTACGCGTACAAGATACTCCTCCTTTTTCGAAGCCAACGGCGATCGTTAAAATGGGAACTGCTTCATTGGTTAATGTTGGTCCAGTATAGGTTGCGAATTTGACGAGAATGCACATCGGCAGGCATTGAGCAAAGCAAAATTTGCGAAGGGCTTCGCCGTATTTTTTATGTCAAAAAATCTATTTGCACGCGCAATGTTTGTTTACGTTTTTCTCAATGCATTCCTATGGGAACAATTGAAGGGTGATTATTCCTCGATGGTAGGTCGGATTTGAAATTTTTTTTTTCTTGACCATCACCATGGTCATGCGCATGCACGTGCAAATTTTCATTGTTGTGACTATTACATGTCAAAAGTTTTATGCGGTCATCGAATTACACTTCCCGACTGTTAACAGAGCTTCGTTTACGCTTCGCTCTAAAAAAACAGGTGATAAAAGTTTTATGAACTCGATAAAATGGTCTCAAAAATCGATGGTGCAGAAAAAAATTTGCGAAGGGCTTCGCCATATTTTCTATGTTGAAAAATCTATTAGCGCGTGCAATTGTTTATTTACATTTTTTTGAATGCATTTCAATGGAAACAGCTAAATGATGATTATTCCTCGATGGCTGAACCGATTTTTAAAATTTATATTTAGTGACCATCAAGATGGTCATGTCCAGCTGTGTGCAAAATTTCATTTGTCTATGTTCACTGGTTCAAAAGTTTTATGCGCACAAAGAACTTTGATTTTCGCCAGATAACAGAGCTTCGCTAAGGCTTCGCTCTAATTAATTTAGAGAAAGGCATGTTTCCCCACAATGTTGCAGTCACCCACACAAGCCATGCGAAGGAAAGAAAGTGGAAATCAAGGGACCTAACATTTAAAAATGTAACTACTTTATTAATGATAAAAAAATATATATCATTGAAGTATGCATAGCCACGGGTCAGAATTTATACCTTCAATGCAATTGTGTATTTTGGTGGCTGGCTACTCCTGGAGGGTCTTCTCACGGCAGAGGGGGGAGGTCCTGATGAGATGGATTGTCACCGTGCTCAATTGTTCATGGAATCGAAGTTCATGAATGATTCGGGAACATTGTTGCATTGGTTCGATTCGCAGCAGATATTACTTCAAGTCAAGTCAAGTTAAATACGCAAACGTAAAAGAGTTGAAAACATTAACTAATCTGGAAGTCTGGAAGTCTCATTCTATGGTGGCATGGGTCTTCTTAGGATGGAGTGGAGAAAGAAGAGTATTATTGGTTCCAATGCCAAGGCATCAGAAGAACTGCCTCAATCAAATTTGCATAGCCAAGGCGAAACACAGCATCGAATCCAGGACCAGATGTGAAGTTTTAGGCACTTCAGAGCTATGGAATGCAGCATCAATGCGGGGAGGAACAAACAAGAGTTCTAGATGCTCTGCTTCCTACGAGTTTTGCATCTCCCTGGTGCCTAGGATCCCATTAGATTAGGGACGGATGACCACCCACTACTGGCTTGGTCCCTCCAATGTTGCCTGAAATTCGGTAAAGGATATCCTTACTTCCTGTCCTTCCCATCCACCCCCGGTTGCAGAGCTGAAGTGGACACTGGCCAATGGCTCTGACTGCTGTTGTTTCCCTTGTTCCTTCAAAAACATCGATCATCATGGAGGAGACCTGTCAGAGGTCATTCTCATACACGGCAAACATGACCTTAAATGGTCATCGCTGGGTTCCACACATGAAAGTAAAACCCATTAGACTTCATATCTATTCTTAGAATTATTTTATAATATTCGCTGTGCGACCTTACAATGCCTCCCCTCTCACATAGAATGGTCTTCCCATGGAAAACATTCTTGTATCTGTCCTCTTTCAGTCTTAATTTCAGCTGTTTGATGAAAATGTGGTGCTGCAGGTCATTCATCTGTCCCCTAGGTCATTGCACATGAACAAATCCAAAATTTCAAAACAAAATGACACAAAGATTACATATAAGCACAAAATAAAATATAAAAATAGGTGACTCGTATTCTTTGAATGGTCAAGAATGGGTAAAAAAAAATAATATACCGTATGTATAATTGATGTGATAGTAAAATTAGTAGAGTTCTCTCGAAGTTTTTCAAATTTCAGAAGATAAGGTAAAGCTATATAATTACTTTTTAGAGTCTTTTAATTTTTGAACAGCACTAATTTAAATGTTTTTAGCATTGCAAGAAAGAAAAATCATTAAATGTTATTCATTGAAATCATTATCTTTAAATAATGTCCTTGTCCAAGAGATCTCTCATCTCCACTCATAGAACTAGTTTCACTGCCTAATATGTGGAGTTCATGAGGTCTCAACTAGTTCAAACACTGTGCAAAGGAAGTAACGTTCTGCGGTTCTATAGTTGAGAACCTTTACACACACACACGCACACACGCACACACACACTCACATTGTTGCGTTCCTTGTGGGGACGTTGGTGTGGAGCCCCCAAGTTCGAGTAGAAGTAAGGCAGAAATACAGAGTAGTGCTTGTGATTGCCCTTTTGCATATTATTCCTCACCAGCCAGTGCGGGATATAGGAAGCCGCAAGGGTTAATGTGCCCCCCCTTCTAAAAATGAAATAGCTCACGCTACGCTGTCCGCGCCTTGTAGTTGGTTTATTATTTGCGTTTTGGCTCCCAAGCCCTCGTCACTTTGCGGCGAAGCATCGCGCCTTCACGGGGAATTGGGGCTTTTCTTCCCGTCCAGGAGCTGTCGTTTGCCTCTCAATGCGTTTGGTTTGCTTGAATTAAGTGGGACGGGAGGCCTGCCGGTGGAAGGAGAGGCGCAGCATCCTTGTGGTTCAGAGGGTGACAGGATTTGAATAGAATTTCAGCTACTCATGAAAAACCACAGAAATAGCTTATTAGGGTTTTTCTTATGCTTTTTTCTTTCCTTTTAATATTATAATTAGTTCGGAAGTTTTAAATTTATTTTTAATTTTTCTGCGATTGTCATTAGTTACTAAGTATGGAGAGGTACTTTATGCTATCAGTGTGGGGAAACATGTCTGTCTATCTAAAACTCTAACTCCTCCAAGGCTATAAAAGATTTTAAAAATATGTTTTCGTCAGACGATGAATATGGTACATGACACGAACAAATCACAAATATAATCTAAATCGGTTCAATAGCACGTGCACAAATGGTACCTTCACGACCCCATCTAGCAATTTTCAATGGAGAGATATATTAAGTAATATATCAAACAAATCGTAACGACGAGATAGAAGCGGATATAAATTACTATTTTCGCCAATTGATAAAGATGGTTGAGGAAATGAACCATTTTGAAAAAGGATTTGATCAAAACAATACCACGTGTTCTGATGGTAACGTTATGACACCCTCAAAAAATTTCAGTCATAAGATATGGCATGTAATATATCAAACGACTTCGAATGATGTGTCATGATAAAGTTAACGTAAAATTAATGATAGTCCAAATTGGTTTCAAGAAACCTGGTTTAGTGGGACCATTATGGTTCATTGAAACTTTCAGTGCTGAAATATGGCATGTAATGTATCAAAGGACTTGGAAAGATGTGTCATGAATGAACATTACGTAAAATTACTGATAATCGAAATTGGTTTCAAGGATCCTGGTTTAATGGAACCATTATGGTTCATTAGAATTTCAATGTTAAGATGTGTCATGTAATGGATCAAACTACTTGGAATGATGTATCATGAATGAATATAAAGTAAAAATAATGATAGTCGAAATTGGTTTCAAGGAACCCTTATGAGTTATTTGAACTTTTATTGCTAAAATATGCCATGCGATATACCAAACAACTTGGAATGATTTGTCATGAATGAATATACTGTAAAATTAATGATATTCGAAATTTGATCTAACGAACCTGGTTTAGTGGAACCATTGTGGTTCATTGGAACTTTCAATGCTAAAATATGGCATGTGATATATCAAACATTTGGAGTGATGTGTCATGAATGAATATAACATAAAATTATTATAGTCAAAATTGGTACAAAGGTACTTGGTGTAATGGTATCTTTATGGTCCATTAAAAACTTACAATGTTAACAAAGGGCAGTTTAAAAATATGTTTCCGCAAATGGTTTTGTTTAACCTCGCTCTGAACTTTAGCGTAAAGCTTGCTTTGGAAAGATTGTTTTCCCATTGTAGCAGCTGTTTGACGCGTTTGGTTTCAGAATTGCTTTAGGCAGTCTTTTGCTTTCGACTTTAGAGGCATATAGTTTTGAGAATGGAGGCCTTCGGAAGGCTTTGATTGTCTTACCTCTATTTGCAGATGTTAATGGCTCATCAGTTCTTGCGGCATGTACAGTGGGTGCATCGCTGCCCGTCATCCACTTGAACAACAAATGTGCAGTTTTGGCTTTTTGGCTACTGGTGTTGGCGGCTCGTTTTACTGGTTTTAATTCCGGCGAGAGTTAAGAAAAATTAATTCCTTTTTTTTTATTTTCGAATGTCAGTCGCCATGTTGTTTCGAGGCTCCAAAACTGTCTGGTGCACATTGATGCACTTTTCAAGTTGTGCTGATTCCTGAAGATTGACGTTAGGATGGAACCGTCTCTTTTAATTTCTCATGTAATCTATCTGGACCACTGTATTTTGCTCCGACCATCGTAGTTACCGTTATAATTTCGTCAATCTTCAGGAATCAGCACAACCAGGAACTCCGGTAATAACTCAGATAAGTGACAATTTACTCATGTCTTTTTGAACGAACCACGTTGAATTTCATTCCGCTGCTTGAACTGTTTTATAATCTCCGCAGGTCAAATTAAGAACTCCCGATCCTTTTTCGCTAATATGGGTCACATCGATGTTTGTGTTGACTAAAAAAACTCGAAGTTCCCATGGCTGGAGGGGTGTCATCCTTTACCATCAACATCATTGAGGTCTCGTGCGTTTTTTGCCAACCTGTCAGAGTTTTCGTCTGCTAAAACATGCCATCTTTCTTAAGGAGTGTTTCTGGTCTGACCCCCCAGTTAAATCGCTCGTTTTTTCCTTCTTCTCTCCGTTACGTGTTTGTAATGTCCTATGTCCCTGTTTGTTTTTTGTTTGCCTGTTAATAATTTTTTTGGTTTTTCCCTATTGTTTTTTTCGATCTAACTATTTGCCACTGCAACAGCGAGCAGCATTTCACTACGCAGACAACTTTGCTTTAGTCCATCTTGTTTTCCTGACGTGCCATTGTAGTTACTAATTTGACGTCCACTAATTTTCGTTCAACTGCGTTGTCGTTGATGTTGGCTTAGTGAACTGTTGGATTTCCACGGAGGCGACATTCCAGAAAAATCGAGCCAACTTATTTTCGGACGTTTAGTGGAGCTATTCCTTTTCTTAAAGTGAAAGAAAAACTTGTGAAATTGAAATTAATCTTTAAGTATTTTAATCCATTTTTGGACCGAACTTGTTCATACTTTTGTTTCACTGCTCCTCTTCGAGGATACGTATTGATTGAAAACAATATTATCTTTTGTATTAAGTTTTTTCCCTTTATTTCAGGTGATTTCCACTCTAGGTGGAGCCTCCTTTTCGTTTTCCGGGGAGTGGGATCGATTCGGAAGTTTACGAGCTTGCTTCGTTCTGTAAACTTTACTAATAGTTTTTGTTTTTCCAGCTTTGATCCTGTAATATAATAAAATCGTACCTTGCTCATTCGGAATTTGTGTTCCATACCTTTCCTTCCATTTCACACATCCACACACTGCAGCGTCCCTAGTTTCGTCATAAGTTTTTGGGAGGAGAGGAGCGGGGGCTTTTATTAGTCTGTTTGGTTAATACTTTTTCCATTTTCGCGACACTAGGTTAATTGTGGGGAATTTGTTTGGTTTAGCGTGTTGTTTTGTTTTATCAGCGTGTAGCTCTAGTCTGTCCCAAACCCCAGGATAGACTAGCGGTCTTCTCTGGGAAATCGTGCTGCTTCTTTTAAAGATTGTTCGCATTACTAGTTTTTTCCCCCCAACACGTACAAGCGCGGGATTTTGGTGTACCAGTTACTTAGTTTTTTTTGAAAGTGATAGTGCGCTCCAAAGGTTCTTTGGTGCCCGCTACAGTTTTTTCCGAATTTGGAAAATAGCCGATTTCTTCTCGAAATCGTTATACAGATTTTTTTTTTAGTAATAGTGCGCTGCAAGGTTTTTGAACACGCTACAACACACACATGCTTTAGTAGGCTGTCTCTCAGGTGAGATCTATTTAGCTCACACCCGTGTGGATGTAATGACGTCATGGGTATCTACATGACACTTGTCTGGGTTGCTTTCTGAACAAACATCCTTCGAAGGTCATGCAATGAGACGAGGGTTATGATGCTTTGTTCACTCCCCGGAGTGATTTATGAAGGACTCCTGAATAAGCAAAGCGTCAATTGGCAAAGCTGGGATGCAGGTTCCGCAAAGGAAGACGCATTTATGTCCCACCAATGGCTAGAATACATACCCATAAAAATTTAAAGTTATAAATACAGACAATTCAGTATTACTCATACATTAATACTGAACAAATAATCATAAAGATAAAAACCATCATTCGTATTTTCAAATATTGGTTGGAGACAATACGAGACAAATACTGAACAATTTATTTGCAACATCCAAATCGTTATCAAGATTCAAAACCAAAATCTAGCCTCCTTTCCACACATTTGTGAAGCGTCTACACAATCTTAACTATGTTTCCCAACCTAGAATGATTATTAACATTATCATTATGATTATAAAATAACAACAATAATTATGAAATACTTTGTTCAGTCCTCAACATTGAAGGGACAAGGTCTTCACCCTACCCCTTCCTCGTGACCTAGACGAGCTGACAGAACGCATTACGGTAGCGATACATGGGATTGATGGAGACATGTTAATGCGAGTTTGGGACGAATTCAACTACCGCATTGATGTATGCCGTGTCACTACAAGGGGGAATATTGAACATCTTTAACTGTGTAACAATAAACTTCAAGAGTTTTTCTTTAAGAATTCGTATGTGGTGTGTCTATATTCTGAATAGCTTTGATGGAATAAATTTTTAAAAGCGTGAAGTTCTTTTGTAATCACCCTATATTTGAGAAGTTCAGATCGCTTTGTATGGATTACTATCAATTAGATCCTGCGGATTTCTTTAGCTTACGAGGTGTTTATTTGGGAAGCAGCTTTAAAAATGACGGGAAAAACTGTAGAATTTTTGACTGACATTGATATATATTCATTTTTTGAAAAAAGATTTGCAGTGGCATTTAAACGTTATACCTTAACTAATAATCGGTATTTATCATCTTACAATCCGGAACTTGAAACATTCTACATCATCTATTATGATGCTAATAATTTGTAAAGATTTTCTTTATCACAACCTCTCCCTTATTCCAATGCTAGATGAAATTATTTGAGGTAGATTTGGCGAATATGAACGCAACTGATGAAATAGGTTATGCATTTGAGGTAGATTTTGATTATACTAATTCCTTACACGACAGTCACGCAGTATTTCATTTAGCTCCCGAAAACTTACTTAAAAGTTATGACATGCTTTCAAGCTATAATTAATATATATATGACTTTTAAGTTGTCTAAATCCTCGAAAAATTAGTACCACATCTATTACCACGTAAAATTATATTTGTCATTATCATAATTTTAAAATTTTACGTAGAACACGGGTATGATTATTACAAAAATTTACATTTCATTCCAACAAAAAGGCTGGTTAAAACCGTTTATTGATCTTAAACACATAAACAACATTAAACACAGTATAAAAAACAGATTTTCATGAAACTTTCGCTATCGCCTAGCTATATCAGTCCATATCTTGAAAACTACTAAACCGATTTTGATGAAACTTGGATTTATCCCTAAGTTGAAAGATACTTAATCCAATAAATTAAGAAATATTGCAATTCGATTTCTAGTTTCTTAGAAATACGTGGACAAACATACTTACTTGCACACATTTATGAAATTTGGCATACTTGTTTAGAAGCCCACATAGACTAACATATATGAATACTGTGCAATACCAACAACATTACATAAATACGCATCGAATTGATAACGTCCTTTTTTTGAAGTCGGTTAAAAAGACAACAGGTGATGAGCACATTTGGAAAAGAAGTCTTTAACTCCATTTTAGGAAAATCTATTGAAAACCTAAGGAAAAGTCAATATTAAAACCACCTAACCTCAAAGAAATGAGCATTAAAAACAAGTCAGGCAACCGAAATGCCTAGGACCGATAGGATTTTACAGCATTCGAGGATAGCATTGGATATCTAAAGAAGCCTTCTGTTCTTAAGAATTAGATGAGATTGCTGAGCAAGGCGTACTTCTTAGAGAAAAGCATAGTTCAAACTGAATAAACCACTTCAAAAGTTAAATAGAGAAAGTAGCAATTCTCTGTAGATTAGAACATATACGGATCCTTTAATTTGTAAGCATTCCTATTTAAAGAAATCTGTCTAAGGGTCAATTCTTACTTCATAAACTATTGCCAACGCTTTTCTATGCAAGCTTGCATCACTGAAGGAATGATTAGCTATTAGCTATTGTTAAAATTTACCTAACACTAACTGTTGATAAAAAAGAATTAAGTAATTACATGCCATATCTTAGCATTGAAAGTTTCCAGTGGTTTCATAATGGTATCATTAAAACACGAATCATGGAACCAAGTTTGATTTTCATTGATTTTACCTTATATTCATTAATGACACGTCATTCCACGTTGTTTGATATAAAGCATACCATATTTTAGCATTGAAAGTTCCAATGACCCATAATGGGTCCAATAAACTAGCTGCCTTGGAACCAATTGCGACTATCAATAATTTTACGTTATATCCATTCAAGACACATCATTCCAAAACGTTTGATATGTTACATGCCATATTTTAGCTTTGAAAGGTCCAATGAACCATAATGGGTCCATTAAACCAGGTGCATTGAAACCAATTTCGTCTATCATTAATTTTACCTTATATTCATTCGTAACAAATGTCATATTTTAGCATTGAAATTTCCAATAAACCAGAAGGGTTCCACAAAACCAGGTGCCTTTAAAAATTTTGAATATAATTAATTTTATGTTATATTAATTCATGAGACGTCGTTCCAAGCTGCCTGATATATTACATTCCAATCAAAGCTTGACAATCGACAATCGAACAGTGAAATGTACATTTGTTAGAATGGGACGGAAGCAGCGCTTTCACAAAGCTTATCCAACCAGAATAAACTCCAAATGAAATACACTGAGGTAGTCAAGAAGCCTAATTAACCCAAGCGATTTTCCATATTATACTAAAAAGAAAATAAGATTGACGATTGTCAGACACAAAATACAAACGAAATAAAAAATACAAGGAGAAAGAAGATTATCACATCTTCTAGTAGTCCGGGAAAGAGACGTTGATAATATCTTCAAAATTGACGTCAAGAACGTGCCTCGGTTTACAATACTTCGTATGCCAGTTCATATTTAATGATTTCTTCAGTATTCCATTCACAAGTTTATTGTCGTGAGTCTTCATCTTCTGTATCATAATAAAAAGGAGATCCTGTATAAACTTTCAGATATGGGCCATGTTTAAATCCATGTGGATGGATTGGTTTTTCACCATCCTTCTGTCCAGCTGAGCAATGGTCCTCAGGGTAACATTCTGGAATGACTGTAGTTCACTCCGTGTGGTTATACAGATAGTCGCCCACGCAGGCATGCCATAGAGGAGTATGGTCCGGATAATCGATTTGTACAGAAGTAGCATGTTGCCAATGCTGAGGGCGCTGTTGCGACCCATCAAAGCTATGACACTGTACTTAGCCCTCTTCGCTTTGTTCAGAGCATAGGACATATGCTGGTTCCATGAGAGTCTTGAGTCAATGATAACTCCAAGACACTTGTAGTTGTCCACCCAGTCCAGTTTCTTATTGAACAGAACAAGAGAATCTGGGGGACGCTTGAGCTTCCTATTGAGGTACAAAGCCTTGCACTTTCCGACAGTAAGGTTCAACTTCAAGCAGTTAAACCAGCCTTCGAACTGCTTCAAGGCGCACTGCAGCCGAGTGACAACGTGAGCCGGCTGGTGTGCCCATGTCATAATGGCAGTATTATCCGCACAAAAATACACATTACAATTATCGGGTTTCGGGAAATCATGAACAAAGTAATTAAATAGCACAGGCCCGAGGACAGAACCCTGAAGGACACCGGCCTTTACAATACGGGGCGTGGAAAGATTTTCTCCAACTTTGGAAAGGATTTCACCAACAAAATCAAATCGGCAGGGAACCCGTCTCTGATCATTTTGTAGACAAGGCCCTCGTGCCACACTTGGTTAAAAGCTTTACTGACATCGAGAAATACCACCCCACAGTACCTGGAGAAGTTCAGGGGGGTGCCCAGGTCTTCAACAAGCGTCCATATCTGCATCGGACAAGAATGGGCAGCACGAAAGCCAAACTGTTCTTCCCGAAAAACGTCATTTGCTAGACAGTGATCTTGGAATCTGACGAGAACCGTTTTCTCCAATACTTTGGACATCGTAGGTAGCAAGCTAATGGGTCGGTAACTCGCCGGAATCACAGAATTTTACCCCTGCTTGAGGATAACCAAAACAATAGATTGCTTCTAAGCCACAGGGAAGTAAGAAAATTTCCAGCAGACGTTAATGATATTAGTGAGATAGTCAAGAAAGTTCATCGGGAGATTTATAAGGGCGTTATTACTCACCTTGTCTCTTCCTGGAGCCTTCTTCTTTTTCAGTCTACTTATGATGGTGGCGACCTCTCCAGCCTCGATGCTGTTCTTCGTTAAATGTTGTGGGACTTCATCAAAGTTGACAATACCTTCTTCCACACGCTGAGACATGATTTGGCTCTCGGGCTTATCATTGGTATAAGTAACAAACTGCATTTCCAGTGAATATGCAATTACTTGGGCCTTGTCCTGATCAGTTTGCACAAGATGCTGTACGTTTTGAAGAAACCCTTCAAGAGCGAGATGTCCAAAACGTCACTACTAGGGGAGTGGTCGCAGTAGTAGGTGTCCTCCACAGGTCCAGCAGCGATGATATCATCTCTACCTTATATGTACCTATAGAGAATCATGCCATTGTAATTCAGCGTTCTGGAGTTCCAGATGGGTGTTTGGCATTTAGGTCACCAGTCAGGACGACTGGAGTGTCACCACTGAAGAAGTTCATCAAGCTCGCAAATGTCAAGATAATGTTTAGGTGAATTGTAGAGCACCACGAACTTCACTTCACCACAGGAGACATCATTGATAATGATAGTGGCCGATTCAATACCTGCATATGACTTGGATACTAATTCTGGGTGTTGAATTCCCTTCTTAATGATGATCGCAGCGCCCCCAGATGCACATCTTGCAGCATTTGAATCCATTCGATCCTTACGGTACACACAATAGCCAGGTAGCTTGAAGTCTCTGCTTGGTTTGAGGTGAGTTTCACAGGGGAAAGCAACGTCGATTTCTTGCTTTATCAGAAAGTTGTGATACTCGCTACGCTTTCGGGGAATGCCCCTAGCGTTCCATATCATGCACAGAAGTTCACCTTTGTTGATTACAGTATAATGTTGTGCAGCCATATTAAAATTAGTTGGTCGTAAGGAGCCCACTCAACTGTGGGTAACTTTTGCCTAGATTAGAAAACAGATGAAAGATACGTCCTAATTGTTTATACATATCTGGTAGGTCGTAGGTGTTGAGGCTTTTATCTTCCAGCGTAAACACAGCAGCAGCATATGATTTGCTTACTGTCACTTTAGAACTAGGCATCCTTTGAACCTGGGGGTATTTTGGAAATTTCGTGTATCTTGAAGTGTGCACCACATCTGATGCACTTTGGGGGATCTTCTCCTTTGATCCTGGGGCAATCTCCTGACTGTTGCCCCTCAGCACATTTATTACAACGAGGATCTTCCGTGCAGCCCATGGATACGTGTCCGAAGCGCAGGCAGTTGTAGCACTGTAGTGGCTTCTCGTTCCCTCGAAAGGTCTCCACTGTTACTGCAAGCGGCCCAATACGTGTTATGTTTTTCAATGATTGGTTGTGTTCGGAGTTCGGGACCAGAAACAAAAACCATCGGCATATCAATGGATCCTTTGGTTTTCCTCAAGCGAATTAATTTTTCCGGGAAGTAGTTGGCTCTTTTTAGGTCTTCTTGGAAGTCATCGAGGTCATACGTAATATCCACATTACGTATCACGTTTTTTAAGACTTTCTCCGACTTCAGTTGGTGATGCTGAATTTTTAAGATATTATCAGACTTAATTCCAGAGACTAACCTGCTGTGCCTTTCTTCGTCTTCACATTTAACTTTGACGGTTTCAGCTCTGCCCGTATGAACGGTGATCTTTTCCACTGGAACATGCTTCTCGAGCTGAGTTAAAATCGTCTTAAACGGGACGCCATGAGTCCGCACGATAATCGATGGTACATACCTCTTCGTGATTCTATGGTCTTCATTAGCCGAGCGACCTTGTCCATTCTTCAGATTCCTCATTCTAGACGCGCTGACGACTTCTTCGTTTACTCTGGAGACGGTCTTTAGGTTATCGATCCTCGTGGCTTTTCTGAATTTTTTTATTAGTGACACTAATCCAGGGACTGTCATCCACTTCTTCATCAGTTCCATCAGAGTGACTTCTCTTACAGCCACTGTTTGTCGAACAGTCACTATTTTCTATTATATCCATAGACCCCATACTATGAGAAGAAGAAACAGTTTTTAAGACATTACTTACCTTGCTGTTATCAACTGGATTATTTTCCGTGGAGTTTCTTGCCTTCGGAGTCCCAGAGCATTTCCCAAAGGCTTCCTTAAGTTCGCTTATCTTGTCGATAACATCTCTACGAGAGTCCTTAATTTTCTTATTGATACCTTCGAACTTCTCCTCAAAACTTTTGTGTAGGGATTCGACTTTTCCCTCCAGTGCACTATACTTAGCATTTATTTCATCCCGGAGGGTTACTAACATTTCATTGAACACTAGGTCAAATGCAGCAAACCTAGCATCCAAGCAGGCATGCCAGTAGGCCTTTTTGCTGGACACAGTTTTACCATCCGCCACTAGCAAATGCTCTTTAGCCGACTTCAAATTGGTTAATTTGGACGAAGCCATCATATATAAGTGTATAGAATCAGGTGTGTGCTAAAGAAGCCATACTAAGAAGGACGCACCTAGCTCTAAGAAAAAGGAACAAGTCAGGTTTGCGAGAAAATTAATTCTACGCCAGGGACCCGCTCGTGAATAATTAGAATAATAATAGATGATATGAGAAAATGTCCTTAGTTAGGTTTGCGAGGAAATTAATCCCAACGCCAGGGACCCAGAAGGAAATGAGCGTCTTGATGTACTGGTTTACGGGAATATTAATTCCAACGCCAGGGACCAGCACATAAGACGTAACAGAAGGTGAATATCTCCTTGAAAAGGGCGCACCGTGAAATGAGAATAATGAAATGATACCTGAAAAGAGACTAGAGTGATACCTTGAAGAGCTAATCCGTTTTGATCGTCCTGATTGTCTTCAGCCTAGGTTCCGTCCTGATGATATGATTTGATAAGAGGTAAACGAGCCTTTATATACAGAGCAATAAGAGGTAAACGAGCCTTTATATACAGAGCAATGGTACAAAATATACAATCATCGTTTTCTAAGATACATGAACCAATAGGAAATAAAATAAGGGAGCCAATAGGTCCAAAGAGGAAATAATGGCTAATAGAATAAAATAGAATAGAAAAACACAACTTTGAATTATACAAAGAAAAAAAAATGTACAGAAGTTTAACATAAATTGTGCGTATTTGACGCGGACCGAAAAGAGAACTACTTTTCCTTTAACAACTTCTAGTATTCCCAACCCACAGGCCTAGGAATGGGGTTCCCACTCAGCAGTTTTCTGTCTGAGGTTTTCCTACAGCACCTAGAATTAACATATGTCACCCCCTTCCTCAATAATTTCCCCATCATCGCATATTTCCTATATGTCGATGATATCCTCATCCTCTTTGACTCCCGTTCCATTACCCCCACTAATATTGTTAACACCTTTAACTCCTTTTCCCCCCATGTCCATTTTACGTTTGAACTAGAAAATAACTGGTCTATCCCTTTCCTTGACATCCTCATCACCAAGAACCCCCACACTAACCGCTTCTTCTTTTTCGTCTTTGGCAAACCGACCACATTCACCAACTTAATACACCATTGCTCCTCACACAAACAAGCCTCATTAAGATTTCTAATCGAAGCTACCCTATCTAGATCTTCCGAATTACGCATAATCCGGTACCTTGCCCATGCCAATAGATATTCCTCCTCCACGTTCTCATGCTTCCTCCAACGTCGCAGACGAGCCCTCATCTTCCCTCGTCCTCACATTTTGACCCATCCTACAAAATGCACTTTCCTATTATATTTGGGCCATAATTTCACCTAGTTCTCTAATTTCCTGTCGTCCCTCAGCCTCCGAATATCTTTCCGTACTCCTACCCCATCAGCTCGATCCCTGAACCCGCCCTCCTTTGTCACCACCGACAAGTATTCCCAACCCGGAGTTTATCGCCTAGATTGTGCATTCTGCGACATGTTATATGTGTGATTATCGACCCGCAATCTTGCGGTGCGATTCAAAGAACACGTTGATTCGTATAAAAAACCGGATCGTATTTCCCACTATGCAAACCATCTCGCAGACTCCGGACAATCGTTGAAAACACAAGAAGAGGTTATGCCTATCTTGCATGTCTGTAATAAACATGAAAATACTGCTACCCTTGAAGCGATCGAAATATTCAAGGCCAGAAGTCCACCCCCCACCTGCTTCTCAATTGCCAAACAGACTTTAACGTGCATGCAATACTTAGTTCTTCATATGATCTATTATGATTCCTTCTCTCGTCTTCTGTATTATTTTATGTCTTTTGCTTTTTGTATATTTCTTAGCCAGTTCTTGTTTACGTTATTTTATTCAATTCTGCAAATCCTCTCATCCCCAGACAACCGGATAAGTTCTCTTTTCGTTCCGCGTTAAATACGCACCATCTATATATAACTTCTGTACATTTTTTTTCCTTTGTTTAATTCAAAGTTGTGTTTTTCTATTCTATTTTATTCTATTGGCCATTATTTCCTTTTTTGGACCTATTGGCTTCCTTATTAGGACCGATAGGTACTTATGTTTTCACAATGTGCGTCCGTCCGTCCATCCGTCCGTCCATCCGTCCGTCCGTCATTATGTCTATCTGTCTGCTTTCAAACGCTTCCGAATTTTAAACTTCCGTTTTCAAAATTCGACAACTTAGGGGAATCGGAAGACTGAGAGTTCGTTGGTGGAAAAATTCGGTGAACTACTTCCGATTCAAAAAGTCAAAAATAATATAAGGGACCACGTTTATCACTATACAATTCCATGTATAAATAGCCTGTGCATTGCCGAATGCTGTTCTCTCTAAGATTCTATAGCTAAAGCAGAGAAAAGGATTGTGAATTAAGTTATAACACGAGAACGTCTTCCTTGATGGTCAATATCAGACAGAACTGGTTCAAGTGTATGTGGTTTAGTGGTTCAATTATGGTCCACTGGAAACTTTGCATGCCAAATATGGCATGTATTATATCAAACAGCTTGAAATAACATGTCATGATAGAATATTAATGTAAAATTAATGATAGTGGAAATTGGTTGAAAGGTGCCTGCTTTTCGTAGGCTAAGGTCACAAACTCTCACCGGTGAGAAGAGTTAGCGCTTGGTCGACCAGAAATCCCAGTGAGTGCTGCTATGCCTAAACGGTTAGTCTCACCATCCTCACCGAGAAAAAGACCGTTAGCCCAGTGAGAAATTACGTCATCATTCTCTCACCGGTGAGGGTTTTTGACCTTAGCCATGGACACATTATGGTTCATTGGAACTTTCAATGTTGAAATATGGCATGTAATATATCAAACGACTTAGAATGATGTGCTATGAATGAATATAACGTAAAATTATTAATAGTCGAAATCGGTTCAAAGGTACCAGCTCTTCATGGACTCATTATGGTTCATTAGAATTTACAATGCTAAAATATGGCATGTAATATATAAAACGATTTGGAATGATGTGCCATGAATGAAGATAACGTAAATTATTAATGGTCGAAATCGTTTCAAAGGTACCAGCTTTTCTTGGACCCATTATGGTTCATTGGAACTTTCAATGCTAAAATATGGCATGTAAGATATCAAACGACTTGGAATGATGTGCCATGACTGAACATAAAGTGAAATTAATGATAATTGTAATTGGTTCAAAGGCTCCTGCTTCTCGTGGACCCATTATGGTTCATTGTAAATTTCAACGCTAAAATATGGCAAGTAATATATCAAACAACTTGCAATGACGTAAAATTATTGACAGTCGAAATCGGTTCAAAGGCACCCGCTTTTTGTGGATCCATTATGGTTCATTGGAACTTTCAATGCTAAAATACTGTATGTAATATATCAAACAACTTGCAATGACGTGTCATGAAAAACGCTCATTGTATATTTTGTACCACTGTTCTCTATATAAAGGCTCGTTTGCCTCTTGCTGTGTATATCCTTGACAAAGCCGGGAATAAATGGCGAAACTGGTTGGAACTCCTAATGTCCCTCTGTTATACTGTAAGGCCACCACCTGTTTAGTTAATAGGACCAGTATTATAATCCATCCTTCTACCTTTAAAGTTTCCACTGAACCATAATGGTTCCATGAAACCACATACCATTGAAGCTATTTTGACTATCATTAATTTTACGTTAATATTCAACCATGATATGTTATTCCAGGCTGTTTGATATAATACATGCCATATGTTAGCATTAAAAGTTTCCAGTGAACCATAGTGGTACCACTAAACCACATACCTTGGAACCTGTTCTGACTGATATTGACCATTAAGGAAGAACATCACATGTCTTCACTTAATTCACAATCCTTTTTTCTGCTTTAGCTATGGAGTGCCAAAGAGAGAACAGCACTTGGAGTGCACAGGCCATTTATACATGGAATTGTATAGTGAAAAACCTGGTCCCCTATATAATTTGTGACCTTTTGAACCAGAAGTACTTCACTGATTTTTTCCACCAACGAACTCAGTCTTTCGTTTTCCCTAAGTTGTCGAGTGGCGAAAACGGAAGTCGAAAATTCGGAAGCGTTCAAACGCTAGAGCACCAACAGACAGACGGACGGACGCACATTATGAAAACATAAGTACCTATCGGTCTTAATAATCAGTAACCTATTTCGACATGCTTGACAAATATTAACTTCTTTTTAAGCTAAATAAACTAAATTTAATTTTAAATAAACCAGTATACATAGCATTTACAGTAATTAATGATTCTAAAGAAATACGCAAACATATTTTTTTCATTATGATGTCATTAAAGGGTACTATAGAGAAAAGTGCAACCTATAGAAGAAGGAAAACAGTGTTTGACTTCCTTCTATGATAAAAAAAGTCTATTTTATTAGTGTGAATAAACAGCTTACCATATGGACAGTATAGCCTAATTTATTTTTTCGTATTTCTTCTGACTAAAATTTTTGATAGAAATATAAAATTGCTGATTAGAAACACTAGTATAGAAACAAATGAATCATTGAGGATTATACTCTAGTTGGACAATGCCGATATGTATCGGCTTTGGATTCTTTTCATCTTTCATATATTTACGTTACATTTAGATGACTTTCGGTGATAGTCATGAAAGTTTGCTAAAAATGTGCACGAAACTGTAAATCTTATACTCGTAGAAATAAAACACGATTTTAAGATGAAGATGTCAAAAAATAGAGAAGTTTGTTCTTCATTCTACAACATTTTTCTTAGAGAATATCAAATACATGAAAACAAAAGAATACACTAACGTGGAAATCATGAAACTCTACATATCAAACTGAAAACACTTCAAACACTGAAAACGAATCAACACTTCAAAGATTTTCAGTCACATGGGACGACTTATTATTGTTTTTACCAAATATTTTATTTATTTATTTAATTTAATATATTATATGCTGAAAAACATATATTGGTTTCACTCTGTTTGTGTGTCTGTCTGTCTGTCCGTCCGTCCGTCTGTATGTCCGACGATTTCTCGAGAATGCTTTAACTTTTTCAAGTTCTTTTTTCGCTGTTCAATAGAGACCCTTCCTGAGCTCACCTGATTAGTTTGTCGTTGAAATCGGTCTAACAGTCACGTGACTATTGAGACCCAAACCCCACCATTAAATTTTTTTATTGGCAATATAAGGCATGTAATATGTCATTCGAACGGGAATGACGAGCACAAGACGAATATGACATTCTTTTCGATTTTCGAAATGCTACGTCCGAGAAAATGACCCCCAAAAAGTACTTCAATGACCCCTTATTACGAGCTTTAGCTAAAGCTATACAAGCATGATCAGTACCTTTATGTGCCTGGCCAGCCATCGTTTGCACGAAAACGTGAAAACGGACGAACTTAACAGCGATATATCCAATTTTGATGAGCTCTCGTGGACCCCTTGAAGCAAGTGCACTAAAGTTAAGAATATGAACTTAGAGCATGTAATATATCAATCGAATCCTACAGACGAGTCATAAGTGAATACAGTGTTACTTTTTGTTTATCATTTAAGCATTGTTGATGGCAGCCTGGAGCACGTGCCCGTTATGAAGCTTTCTTGATGCACGTGCTCATTTCATTTTAAAATCCAGTGCTGTTAGGCCTATTGTTAAATGTGGTAATTAATATTAGGGCGATGGTTAAAAATGGCTAAATAACGTTAGGCCTATAGTTAAAAAGACTAAATAATGTTAGGCCTGTTGTTAAAAATGGCTGATTAATGTTAGGCTTATAGTTAAAAATGGCTAATTAAAGTTAGGCCTATTGTAA
>JAHWFO010006639.1:0-12106 GCA_023313115.1 Rhysida immarginata | reverse complement strand
TAGGCTTATAGTTAAAAATGGCTAATTAAAGTTAGGCCTATTGTAAACAAGAATGATTTTACCGCAAAAGCGCATAAAGGGAGCACATTTTCTTGTTATAGCATCGTACATGAATATATAGAATTAACCAACATTTTAAAACACTTGAGAGTAAAAAAATAAATATGAAAACTAAATTGTAAATTACTATTTAAATACGCTAACGTATAGAGAGAATTTAAAAGAATAAACTTGAAGAATGAAAGGTAAATGGAGAGTGAAGTTATTCCTCATACACTTAAAAAAATAAAAGTTCTTTAATTTGTAAGAATTGTCACATAATGTTAAACGAAGTGAGCCTCAATTGCTGAAGCGTTATGTGTAAGCATCTATTAGATTTTCATATTAAATTACTAAAGTCTTATTGAAGCAAGTGATTAACTACTAATACAGTAATTAGTAAAGAGTTTTAGATATCATTAAGCCTAAGAGTACTATACTCTTGATTCAAATAAGCTATGGATAACAAAAGATCTAATAACGCATAAGGAGTTGGTTGATATATTACACGCCATATCTTAGCATTAAAAGTTCTAAAAATTCTGTATTGTACCATTAGGGCACGTGCTACAAAACCAATTGCCACTATCATTATTTACTCGTTATATTCACTCAAGGCACGTTGTTACGAGCTGTTTGATATATTACATGCCAAATGTTAACATTTAAAGTTCCAATGGTGCCATATGGTATCATATGGCACATTTAAGGCACGTGCTACTAAGACAATACAATTTTCATTATTTACACGTGACATTCACTCATGGCACATTGTAACGAGTTGTTTGATATATTACAAGCGATATCTTAGCATTAAAATTTCCAATGGTACCATATGGTTTTATAGGGGACCATTAGGCCACGTGCTAGTAAACCAATAACCATTATCATTATTTTCTCGTGATATTCACTCCTGGCACCTTGTTACGATCGTTTGATATATTACATGCCATATCTTAGCATTGAATGTTCCAATGGTACCATATGGTTTCATAGGGCACTATTAAGGCACGTGCTAGTAAACCAATAATCATTATCATTATCTTCTCATGATATTTACTCATTACATGTTGTTGTGAGAGGTTTGATATATTACATGCCATGTTTTAGAATTAAAAGTTCCAATGATACCATATGATTTCATAGGGCACCATTAGGGCACTTGCTACTACACTGTTAACCATTATCTTTATTTTCTCGTGATAGTCACTCATGGCACGTTGTTACGAGTAGTTTGATATATTACATGCCATATTTTAGCATTGAAAGTTCCAAGGTTACCATATAGTACCATAGAGCACCATTAGGGCACGTGCTACTAAACCAATAACAATTGTCACTATTTACAAGTGATATTCACTCATGGCACGTTATTACGAGCCGTTTGATCCGTTACATGCCATATCTCAGCATTGAAATTTCCAATGGTACCATATGGTTTCATAGGGCACTATTAGGGCACGTGCTAGTAAACCAGTAACCATTATCATTATTTTCTCGTGATATACACTCATGGCACCTTGTTACGAGTCATTTGATATATTACATGCCATATCTTAGCATTGAAAGTTCCACCTGGTACCATTAAAACACGTACTACTAAACAATTCAGACATCACTATATACCGTTATATTCATTCATGAGACATCCTTGCACGTACACGTGCCATTAGACCGATACTTGCTACCAATAGTTACTCTTTTATATTCGTTCACGATATGTTGTGACAATTTGTTTGATATATTACATGCCATATCTTGTTATAGGAAATATTTAAGAGGGTATCGTAATGGTACCATTAAAGCACGTGCAAATAGAGCACGTACTTATTCCTGCTATCTCACGTTCGTACTTCTGCGTACTCTGTCCCATTTTAATGGATTGATGAAAACAGACTGTAAAAAAGTTAATTCGTTTTCAAGTTATCGTAATAAATGCTAAAGCTCCCTAGAAATAAAAAAATTCTCTAGATTTAGGGACCGAACTACCCTTTTAATAATCGTCAAACACGTGCATTCTGCACGCACACCATATCATTAACGTTTAGAGCACGAGCAGAACCGAACCCATGTTCTCAACACGCGTTTTACCAAATGCGAGGATAATTCGTTTCTTCCAGCAATTCAATACATGCAACGCAATGAATTGTGGGATTGTCTACAGACGGACGGCTGGACAAACCGATCACATAAGCACATTTCTATATATAGAAAATGTGCTAAAAATGGCTAATTTATGTTAGGCCTAGATTTAAAATGACTAAATAATGTTAGGCCTATAGTTCAAAATGGCTAAATAATCTTAGGCCTATTGTTAAAAATGGCTAATTAATGTTAGGCCTATTGTTAAAAATGGCTAATTTATGTTAGGCCTACAGTTAAAATGACTAAATATTTTTTGGCCTATTGTGAAAAATGGCTAATTTATGTTATGCTTATAGTTCACAAGAATGATTTTACTGCCAAAGCGGATAAAGGGAGCACATTTTCTTGTTATAGCATCGTACATGGATATATAGAATTAACCAACATTTTATATAATATGAAAATAAATATGAAAACTTAATTGTAAATTAATATTTAAATAGGCTAACATATAGAGAGAATTTAAAAGAATAAACTTGAAGAATGAAAGTTAAATGGAGAGCGAAGTTATTCCGCATACACTTAAAAAAATAAAAGTTCTTTAATTTGTAAGAATTCTCACATAATGTTAAACGAAGTGAGCCTTAATTGCTGAAGCGTTAGGTGTAAGCATCTATTAGATTTTCATATTAAATTACTAAAGTCTTATTTAAGCAAGCGATTAACTACTAATAAATTAATTAGTAATGAGTTTTAGATACCATTAAGCCTAAGAGTACTATACTCTTGATTCAAATAAGCTATGGATAACAAAAGATCTAATAACGCGTAAGGAGTTGGTTGATATATTACACGCCATATCTTAGCATTAAAAGTTCTATAAATTCTGTATTGTACCATTAGGGCACGTGCTACAAAACCAATTGCCACTATCATTATTTACTCGTTATATTCACTCATGGCACATTGCAACGAGTTGTTTGATATATTACATGCCATATCTTAGCATTGAAAGTTCCAATGGTACCATATTTTATCATAGAGCACCATTAGGGCACGCGCTAGTAAACCAATAACCATTATCTTTATTTACACGTGATATTCACTCATGGCAGGTTATTACCAGTTGTTTCATATATTATATGCCATATCTTAGCATTAAAATTTCCAATGGTACCATATGGTATCATATGGAACCATTTGGGCACGTGCTATTAAACCAATAATCATTATCATTATTTTCTCGTGATATTCACTCATGGCACCTTGTTATGAGTCGTTTGATATGTTACATGCCATATCTTATCATTGAAAGTTCCAATAGTACCATATGGTTTCATAGGGCACTATTAGGGTACGTGCTAGAAAACCAAAAACAATTATCATTATTTTCTCATGATATTCACACATAACATGTTGTTAGGAGAGGTTTGATATATTACATGCCATGTTTTAGAATTGAAAGTTCCAATAGTACCATATCATGCCATAGGGCACCATTAGGGCACGTGCCACTAAACTGTTAACCATTATCAATATTTTCTCGTGATAGTCACTCATGGCAGGTTATTACCAGTTGTTTTGTATATTATATGCCATATCTTAGCATTGAAAGTTCCAATAGTTCCATATGGTTTCATAGGGCACTATTAGGGCACGTGCTAGTAAACCAAAAACAATTATCATTATTTTCTCATGATATTTACTCATTACATGTTGTTACGAGAGGTTCTATATATTACATGCCATGTTATAGAATTGAAAGATCCAATAGTACCATATCATGCCATAGGGCACCATTAGGGCACGTGCTACTAAACTGTTAACCATTATCAATATTTTCTCGTGATAGTCACTCATGGCAAGTTGTTAGGAGTCGTTTGATATATTACATGCCATATCTTAGCATTGAAAGTTCCAAGGTTACCATATGGTACCATAGGGCACCATTAGGGCACGTGCTACTAAACTAATAACTATTATCATTATTTACACGTGATATTCACTCATGGCACGTTATTACGAGTCGTTTGATCTATTACATGCCATATCTTAGCATTGAAATTTCCAATGGTACCATATGGTTTCATAGGGCACCATTATGGCACGTGCTAGTAAACCAATAACCATTATCATTATTTTCTCGTGATATACACTCATGGCACCTTGTTATGAGTCGTTTGATATATTACATGCCATATCTTAGCATTGAAAGTTCCACTGGTACCATATGGTTTCATAGGGCACCATTAGGGCACTTGCTACTAAACCAAAAACAATTATCATTATTTTCTCATGATATTCACTCAATACATGTTGTTACGACTCGTTTGATATATTACATGCCATGTGTTAGAATTGAAACCTCCAATGGTACCATATCATGCCATAGGGCACCATTAGGGCACGTGCTACTAAACCAATAACTATTATCATTATTTACACGTGATATTAATTCATGGCACGTTATTACGAGTCGTTCGATCTATTACATGCCATATCTTAGCATTGAAATTTCCAATGGTACCATATGGTTTCATAGGGCACCATTAGGGCACGAGCTAGTAAACCAATAACCATTATCATTATTTTCTCGTGATATACACTCATGGCACCTTGTTATGAGTCGTTTTATATATTACATGCTATATCTTAGCATTGAAATTTCCAATGTACCATATGGTTTCATAGGGCACTATTAGGGCACGTGCTAGTAAACCCATAACCATTATCATTATTTTCTCGTGATATTCACTCATGGCACCTTGTTACGAGTCGTTTGATATTTTACATGCTATATCTTAGCATTGAAAGTTCAAATGGTATCATATCATGCCATAGGGCACCATTAGTGTACGTGCTACTAAACAGTTAACCATTATCATTATTTTCTCGAGATAGTCACTCATGGCACGTTGTTACGAGTCGTTTGATATATTACATGCCATATCTTAGCATTGAAAGTTCCAAGGTTACCATATGGTATCATAGGGCACCATTAGGGCACGTGCTACTAAACCAATAACTATGATCATTATTTACACGTGATATTCACTCATTGCACGTTATTACGAGTCGTTTGATATATTACATGCCATATCTTAGCATTGAAAGTTCCAATCGTACCACTTCGTACCATTAAAACACGTACTACTAAACAATTCAGACATCACCATATACCGTTATATTCATTCATGAGACATCCTTGCACGTACACGTGCCATTAGACCGATACTTGCTATCACTAGTTACTCTTTTATATTCGTTCATGATATGTTGTGACAATTTGTTTGATATATTACATGCCATATCTTGTTATAGGAAATGTTTAAGAGGGTATCATAATCGTACTTATTCCTGCTATCTCACGTTCGTACTTCTGCGTCCTCTGTCCCATTTTAATGGATTGGTGAAAACAGACTGTGAAAAAGTTAATTCGTTTTCAAGTTATCGTAATAAATGCTAAGCTCCCTAGGAATAAAAAAATTCCCTTGATTTAGGGACGGAACTGCCCTTCTAATAATCGTCAAACACGTGCATCCTGCACGCACACCATCTCATTAACGTTTAGAGCACGCGCAGAACCGAACCCATGTTCTCAACAGGCGTTTTACCAAATGCGAGGGTAATTCGTTTCTTCCAGCAATTCAAGACATGATTGAATGAATTGTGAGATTGCAATACATGCAATTCAATACATGCAACGCAATGAATTGTGGGATTGTCTACAGACGGACGGACGGGCGGACGGAGGGACAGCTGGACAAACCGATCACATAAGCAGATTTCTATATATAGAAAATGTGCTAAAAATGGCTAATTTATGTTAGGCCTACAGTTAAAATGATAAATAATGTTAGGCCTATTGTGAAAATTAGCTAATTAGTGTTAGGCCTATTGTTAAAAATGGCTAATTAATATTAGGCTTATTGTTAAAATGGCTAATTGAAGTTAGGCCTATATTTTAAAATGACGTGAATGCATATAGAATCAAAGGTATTTCCACTGTTTATTTAAACCAAGTGGAAGTAAAAGTGAGATATTAAAATTACATCTGCGTCAGAGCTAGAGCTCCTTGGAATGCTTAAAAGATTTTACCCGGCAATGCTTTGAAACAATGGTTTTTCTCTCTTGACGTTTATGATAACTTTGTCCGGGCAGTGGAAAGAACATAGACCCAGTAGTTTAAAACATTTAGACGTGCTAGGATTTCATTCTCATTTCGCGCGCGTTTCGAAAGATTCGTGTGAGCGCTGCAATCGAATAAGTAAATTTACATGCAGTTTTCGCCATTGCTGTATATAAAAATATTACAGTAATATTAAACAACAAATTTTAATATTCTTCTTTTCAGCGTATTTGAAAATCGTTTTTCGAGTTATATTCTTGTTAATACTGATAATCCAATACCTCCATCCAGGGCCGATATGGCTTGAAGCCGACGAGTTGGGTCCCTGGATGAACCTGGATTAACGACTGCTGTATAATGGGTCACAGCAACCCGGGGGGGGGGGGGGTGAAGGTCGTGAATCACGGATGGTCACCCATCCAGTGACTAGCCGTGCCTGATGTTGCTCAACTTCACAGAAGTTGTGTTTCAGCAAAATCCCACCAGGCCACGGCCTCACTGATATGAATCTTCTAAAAAAACGATAATTCGAGTGTGATATAAAAATGTAAAAGTATACTTGAACAATTGTAGAACGCGAAAATAAAATATCTTCAGAAGAAATCTTAAATCATAATAAAGTGGTAACATTTTTAGAAAATTTAGAATTAAAGAAACATGATGATGAATTTTATGTAAACCTAAGAAAAAGAAATTTTATATTTTATCTTGTATATTATACACGAGATATGGATGTTAAAACCCTTAAATAAAATTTTAGCTGTGTATTGCATTTTTTGGCACTTTTATTTTTTATCATCTTTCTTTCCATTAAAAAAAGATCCATCTTCCAAAAGAATACATCAGTTTACATAATTCTTTAAACAAAAAAAAAACTATACAAGGGGAGAATAAATATATTCAGTGTTTTTCCCAGTTCTATTTATCAATTACAGGTTGTCAACATTTATCCTACAAAAGAATACATGCAGAGAGAAAAAATTAATAAATAAATTAGGTTTTTTTACTGTTCTGTTTCTCAATTAGAAGTCATCAACATTTATGATTTAGTGATCACCTCCCTCCCCGGAGCGATGTTCCCCTGGGAGGGTGGGTGATGTGGTGTGGGAAATCGGGTCACGTGGAGATTGGTCACGTGGTTATGTACCTTCTTAAGTGTCTTTGCAAGGTTGGTGCAAAATTTTCGTATTTTCCCGCTTAACCTATGCGACGTTAGGCTTAAAAGGCATTTGGATTCTGTTTTAGTATAATATATTATACACTACTCCAAGATACCGCCGGTAGGAGACTGGAGAAGAGCGGAAAGAGGCTATTTGGCATAGCCGAAAATCTTAGGCATCACTAGATATATAGAAAACTCTTAGAGCTTCGCTATCATACTCTATGATTTAAACCCCTCACAAGTTTTGCTGTTAGATAGTAGAGGACACATAATATACCTGGAACACATATTTACTCACCAATAGGCACTGAAGATGTAGGCGACTGTACATGAGAAAAATAACATAGGATTGTGCATATCTGTGGAACAAAAGACTATCCACGATAGACAATCACATCACGAGAAGCGCCCTGTGTAAACTCAGAACTGTATGGTGTGGAAAGGCTTGTTTGATTGGTTCCAGGTTTTCAAAAAGAATTCAACGAAGTGGCCACTCATTGGCTGCTTGCTTTTAAGACTTGTTAAAGTGTTGAATGCACAAGGTAATTACTTTAAAAAAGAAAATAAATGCTAGGCATTACTCTAAGGTAGTTCTCGCTATTCAATTTTTGACTTTTTTTATCGATTTATCCTTGTGTAATACAGACTTTTAGCAGTAAATTAAAATTGAGGTATCTTTTGCTAAATGTAGTTTTAGGAAAGATGAAGTTAGAAGCAGAATTCTCTAATGCATTGTATCTTATAATTTTCTTGATAGAAAGAGTTATTTTAATCTGAGCATCGAGAATATTGTTTTTACTATACTTGATGATTGTGTTTTTTGTTGCCTTGTTCTTTCTACTGTCATATTTTGTGTTGTATCATGTGGCTTTTATTTTGTCTTGTATCATGAGAGTAATTTGAATATTACATTTTTCTTTAAGATGGTTCCTAGTTTCATAACAACATACTTGACTGACAAAGGTTCTTGCTTGATTTTAAATGAAGGTAAGTGCAACACATATGATACTTAAAATACCTAACTCTTGATAAAATTTACTTTAAACTTTTCCGCATCTTTACAGAATGTATATTGTAAGATTGCCCATCCTGGCTCCTGCAGATGAATATCATTTCCTTTCATCTTGATCTAATACAATACCGTAAATTTGAAATTTCCGCACAATTACTTCAGACATTTATGTATATTTTTTTCCCTATCTAACTCAGTGTTTGACAAACATTCTAATATCATGGCACACAGGGCGAGGTGAATAATAATATCAACAAAATTAAATATAATTTATTAATATGAATGAAAATAAATAAAAAAATTTATTAGGGTGTCAATAAATTTTTTAACAATTTTTAAAACACAGTTTGACAAACACTGCTCTAAGTGGGCAAAGATAGTAATATCTCAAAAAGTAAAAGTGATAATAGGGGCATTAAAAGACGTCTTATATACAGATAAAATAAGGGGAAATATTGAATATTGGCTTAGGAGATCAGATGGAAGTCAATGTGAAACCTGGAAATGAAAGACAAGACTTGGAAAAGGACAAAAATGACACCAACGGGAGATGATGTTGAGAAAATGAAAAATTGCATCAGTGGTGACATGATGCTAAGGAAGACGTACTGTGATAGGAAAAGAACGAGGATCAATAGAAGATGACAGAAGGACAATGGAGAAAGTGCATAACTGATGACATAATGAATGACACATAAAATAAGAATGAAATACGGGACAGAGATAATAAAATACAATAAGAATCTTTCTGTATATAAAGAAGGATGTTTGTTTGTTTGTGGGTTTGTTTGTTTATTGTTTTTTATACAATCTACAGTTTTATTCCGATCTTGATAAAATTTCACATACATGACCTTCAAAGCATGAGGAAGGTCACTGTCCACCTCAGATTTCGAAAAAATAATTATTGATAAAAAATCGATATTCATGGTTATGGCAGGGCATATTATTGAGAAATATTTCTTGACCAACAACGCAAGACAAAGTTTTTGCAACAATAAGTATCAACAATGGTGTCAACACGCAATGCACCAACACTATGCAAGAATCAACAATATATGTCTCATGACCAACAATGCAAGGCAAAGTTTGTGGAATATAGAATTCAACACATAGAATTCCTGTTAGTCAAGCTTTTCTTAGAAAAGAGAATACTTGGTACTTAAAAATTGATTGAAAATCTTTAAAAATGATCAGTAACTGGAGATAATGAGTTAGCTGACTATTGAGAAAGAGTGAAAGACGATAGAGGAAGCACTCCTTTACTTCCGTGCTGCATTGAGTAAATGGTAAGCAAGTAAATAGAAGAATCGGCGACCACTAGACTACACAAAGTAATGAATGGCTAATTTTTGCTTCAAGACATCGAAAGAAGAAAGGAAATTGCAACAACATCAAGTGTACATCTAAAGTAAGATTACGTGAGTAAAAAATTATTTAGACTAGAAGGCATCCTTGGAGAGGTCCATCCATTGTGAGCCTTTAAAAAAATTTTTTTCGGAAATCAAGTCTCGGTATATCACCTAGAATGGATTTTTTTCAGTAAAGAGGTAAATTTCTGTCCTTCGGATTTTTCTTAGAATGGATTGTCCCTTCTCTCAATATTGTAGTGATTGAGTAATTATTTAACCAATTTGGAGGTTGTTCAGTTTAGCTTTTTGAGGTTGTTCAGTTTACCTACAAGCGTAATTATCCCGGGCAATGCTCGTGTCAAATGATTTTCATGCAAAAGAGAAAACTTTCAGCCGCCAAAGCGGGGAGTTGCGGGGTCAAAGTTTCGATTCAAGAATTTTTGGAGCAAGCATTTCGATTGGGCCCATGTTCACTCCTTCAGTCAAATGGATCGACTGGCGAGAGTGACGGGAGAGCGAGAGCATGCAGTCGGGAAGTAAAAACGATCATGGCCAGATGAAGAAGGCAGATAACAAGACAAATGGATTATGGTGTTCCAGTGATGGCTCAAAAAGAGCTTTTGAGACACTATTACTGAAAACAATTGCGAAATGTTCATAACTGGACTTGGTGAACAATTTGGAGAGAGCCGAGCCCACTCCATAGACTGCTAAGCAGCCGCAGATGCGAACATTGGAAGCCATGCCATATAATTGCTTACCTTCATATGCCTTGCTTAAGAACCAGAGTGTAAATTCAATTGAAGCGAAGTCTGCTAAGCATAGTAAAGGTTTTACATTTCTTTTAGAGTGGGGAGAACGAAGCAGGCATTCTGCCAAGGAGAACTGCATCCCCCCCTCCCGACATGAGTGAGAGAGAAACCAATGTTCTTGCAAGACGAATCTTGGCTGCAAATTAAATGGTAATATTAATCATTTTCAAGTAGATATTGCTACTCTGTACTTTCAAGAGAACATATAAGGCAGACAACATTAAATTATTAAATGACATTTTCCCCGAATCCTTGAGAGGATCAGTTATTGGAATTTTCCCGTTTGGAATCTCATTATATTTATCGCAAGGCATAAGAGGCTTCATGTTATCTCTGCACGTTCTCCTATTGCGGAACATAATTAAATTGTGCTTTTGTCAAGTTAATTATTCATCCTTCATGCTATATTGCAGAATCTTATATAATTGAATGAAAATCACATAGGCCTTACAAACTGTCTTAGCAACTTACTTCTTGGAGCAATCTGTTTCTATTGGAGATAAAATTTTTGTGTGGGGTTTATTGCATATCGACGCTCCTCTTACATCTAATATATAGATTTGAACTATTTGATTGCGTTTTATTAACTTAATTGATATTGCAACTGCATTTTGGATTTGATCCATGAGCATATGTATAATCTGTATTTGCTTTATTTGTGATTCCTACAGACAAATGTCGTGGGCCAGCGTGAATTTATGTCTTTCTGCCCATGTGAATCCATTAGAAGTGTTATGTGTGTCTACAACACAAGAGTCACGTTATTTATTACCTGTGCTTCGTACACGTCGAAAAATCATCGTTAGCGCCAGGCGAGATAGAGGCCATCTACAGAGTTTGTTAATTAAATTATCTGGCTGCTGGGCTTCCACAGCACTTATCCGTGTACTCATTTTGCTTGATCATATAATAATAATTATAGCTGACAAGGTTAGCAGTGTAATATTATATTCTTTTCCAAATTTAGTTTCTAAAATAAACTTTATTTATTTTACATATACCACTTTCTTTGCATTCACTATCTGTTTATGCACATGGCATCGTTTATAGATGAACAATTTCCGTTTCTTTAAATCTAAACACCCCGCACTTTAACTGCCTCTATCTCCTATATGCTTGGATTATTTAAAAATACCAAGAATAAAATATTTCTTATTTGTTGTGTATAATCTGAAAACATCATTAAAATTAGGAGTTTCAATTGCACATTTTAAAGATGAATTCCAAATTCGAACATGTCGATGATTTTGGAAATGGAATAGATATAAAAACCCTCACATAAAAGAAAAATAATTCTTCCATTGATAGTACTAGATTTGACTTGTAATTCAAAAATTAGCTATTTGTTCACTTTAGATGAGACACTCTCTATATAAAACAAAATTCCATCTGTATACAGGGTGTATCTGAAACCCCATCACGAACTTTTAGAGGAGGTTGTATGGATGATTCTAAGTAAGAAAGTTCATATGAACATAGGTTCGAATTTGAACGATAACCGAGATATGAACACAA
>JAHWFO010006638.1:0-41484 GCA_023313115.1 Rhysida immarginata | reverse complement strand
ATATATATATAAGAAATGATACAATTTTATTAATACATTGGCAAAGAATAAATTTATATAAGGTTAAGATTAGAGGGAAGAGGAGAGGTTGGATGTATTTAGAAAGGGCTTTAACTTTCTTTTAAATGAGGCAGGGGTTGGAGCTTGCTGTAGATGTCCAGGTACACGGGCCCACCAATTTATACCAGCAACAGAAACACAGTTGTTATGATAATTTCGACGGGTTAATGGGCATCTTAGTGAGGAGGCAAATCGGGTAGGGTAATTGTGAAAATCTTGTTGATGATGTATTATTGGAGGATTAGATACAATTAAATGTCCATTAATAATTTTAAATATAAACGTAAGTAATTGTTGGATATATATTTGAAAAATAGTTAATATTTTATAGTATTCAAAGTAGAGCGATGCATGAGAGCGTATTGGGAGCTTCAGAAGAATCCTAAGAAACCTTTTTTGGATGCGTAGGATTTTTGTTAAGTTAAATTTAGAGGTAGAGCCCCAGAACTGTATTCCATAGCAGATAGTTGAATGTATCAGTGTACTGTATAATAGTAATAATATTCTAGATGGAAGATAGTGATGTTGCGAGATTATGCCAAGTCGTTTACTAAGAGTCTTAGATAATTCTTTTACGTGATTGTTCCATGATAAATCCGGGGATATATGCAATCCTAAGAATTTAAAAGTTTCAGTAAAGGATAGAGGTTGAGAATTGTAGTAAATGGGTAATTCACGAGGTACAGATTGTTTATTCCGTTGTGCAAAGATCATGTATTTAGTTTTATTAAGGTTAAGAGATAATTGATTTAATTGGATCCAATTACTTAAGATAATCAGGGATTGATTGATAGAAGTTTGTAGATTCGCAATTGTACTATCAGCATAAGAGAGAGTAACATCATCAGCATACAAGATAGTGAAAGAGGGCGAAAGAGCATGTGATAGGTCGTTTATAAAGAGGCTGAAAAGTAGCGGAGATAGTATTGATCCTTGGGGAACACCTAGGTTACGTACTAAAGTTCTGGAAGTTATATTTCCTAAAGTTAAAGTATACTTGCGATCGGTTAAAAATTCAGTTAGCCAGTTTAGTGGGGGACCCTGTATGTTATAGAAGGTTTATTGGGACAGAATCAAAGGCTTTTGAGAAGTCCAGGAATATAGAAATTACATGCCTGCTTTCGGTCATATTCATTGTTATATATTCCATTAATTCATAAATAGCAGTGTCGGTACCACGTTTTGGTGTAAAACCATGTTGTGTCGAGGAGATTAATTTTTTACTAAACACATAGTTAGATAAACGACTAAAATAGAGTTTTTCGAAAA
Organism: Rhysida immarginata; assembly: GCA_023313115.1. Lineage (NCBI taxonomy): Eukaryota > Metazoa > Arthropoda > Chilopoda > Scolopendromorpha > Scolopendridae > Rhysida > Rhysida immarginata. The sequence continues at coordinate 40,155 of JAHWFO010006638.1, read as the reverse complement.
TTTTAGAGAATAAAGGAACAATTGAGATGGGTCGATAGTTACTAAAGTCCATTGGATTTCCTTGTTTAAATATAGGGATAATCTTAGCACGTCGAAGACTTTTAGGAAAGGTTCCACAAACAATAGAGGTGTTAAAAATGTGAGACAGGGGAGTTGCTAAGCTAGAGGCTACTGATTTTATTATATCTGCTCGAAATCCGAGAGGGTCAATACTAACCGAAGGTTTTAGTTGACGTATAATTTTTATAATTTCTTCGGGGGAGGTTGGTGAGATAAAAAAGGAACGAGGAACAGAGGAAGTAACATACGGGTAATATTAAGTTGGGTTCATTCCTAGTGGAACGTAATAGTGTTTCCAGAAACTCCGTTAACAAAGTTGGGGTAATTACAGTAGGGTCAGAAAAAGGAATAGTTGGTGAGCGAGAGCCATAAATTAATCGGTTGATTGCTCTCCATTTATGTTTACAGTTTGAAACTTTATGAAAGAAACGATCAAAATAAACTTGCTTAGTTGATTTGATAATATTGCGAGTAAAATTTGAGAAGGATCGAAATCTAGCCTTCGTTCGCTGACACGGGTTACGACGAAATTTTTTGTATAGAGCATTTTTATGTGTGATTAAATTGAATACATAATCATTCATCCAAGGTTTTCTAAAAGGTTGATTGATTCTAGAGGACGTCGAAATAAAAGGGAAATAGCGATTCAAACCGGCTAAAATTTGTTCTATAAACTTATCCATTAGGATATCAGTATTGCTGAGATTTCCAAAAATTGCTGACCAGTCAGATAATTCGAGGAAGGAATGGAAAATAGCTAATCTAAAGGGAGTGATTAACCTATGTTTACTTGTAGGGAATGATGGTTTAGAAACTGTTAGGGGAGCATAGATGAAAAAAATAGGGAAATGGTCTGAGATGGACAAGTCAATACAGCCACTTAAGGAATTATCAGTATGGGTAGCAAAACATTGATCGACTGCAGAATATGTATTATGAGCTGGGGAGTAATGGGTAAAAAAAGAAATTGTATGGGAGAGTCCAGAACTGGACATTAAATCTAAAAGATTATTTAAACTAGGTGAAGATTTGGAAAAATCAATATTAAAATCACCCATAATAATTAGTTTTTTATTTGTCAAAGTAAGGTCTAGAAGCATTGAAGAAATGCAATCTAAAAAAATTGGGAAGTGACCAGATGGAGGACGGTAAACTGTACTGAAAATGAGATTGTTGTTAATAGTGGCCGACAAAATCTCATAATCAGGGGTAATTTCAGTGTAATTAGTGCAGAGGGTGTAATGTATTGAATTTGCGATAAACAGCGCAATACCTCCTCCTTTTTTTGTGCGGCGATGGATGGCTATAGAAGTATAATCATCTATAGTGGGGATTTCATAGTTAGAATTCGTCCAGGTCTCCGTTAAAGCAATTATATGGGGAGGGATTTTTAGAAGGGATAGAGACAGGAGAAAGGGGGTAAAATTCGTCTTAATACTTCGGATGTTCAGAAAATATGTAAATAAGGGAGTTTTAATTAGACCAGAATAGCGATTGGAGTAAAGGGTGTTGAAGTTGTTAAGTGAAATTGGATAATTATAGGTTGTCGTAGTAGTATTTTGCTGACAGGTATCAAAAGAGACTATACTGGAATTAAAAAGAGTTGATGGGGAGCCGGGGGCTGCCGTGGTTGTGAGTGGGGGATTAGTGAAGATTGAGGTAGATGGTAGTAGGAAGAATAGAAGTAGTAAATCAAAATTCGGGAGAAGTGATTATTGTACAGTTATTAGCGTAAACAGGGGTATGTAATAGTAAAAAATAATACAAACTAACAGAATAATCTCCAAGTAACGGCTATAGGTCGGGTGAAAATTAATTGCTACCTAAACGTTGAAGATCAGTTGAATTCTGTATGATGATAATTTTCCCTGTTGGAAGTTTCGTGAGAATTCTCCCATTAGAAGCCCAGACATTACGGGGGCCGAGTTTGGATTTGGCAGAGCATAGAAGGCGGTATCGGGAGGGCGTCAGGTCCTCCGCAATATGAATGGGTGTGCCTTTTAGCATTTTCCGGTTTTTTATTATGAGAACTTTATGCAGAGGGGAGGTGAATTGCAGCAGGATTGGGCGAGTCTTGTTGGGAGCACGATGGACAATGCGGAATGCAGTGTAGATTGACGAAGAGTCCAGAGGTACACCAAGCTTAAAGGAAAATAAGTTTAGACATTCAGAAACCGTGTCCTCCGTCGGAGTCTCTGGAAGGCCGTATATCCTTATATTGGAAAGTCGCCGATATTGATCAAAATCGTCAATGTTCTGTTGCATGGTGGTAAGTAAATCACAGGGAACCGGCGCGGTGGGGAGATCCAAAGAAGAGGGCGGCAAGTTGAAGTTTGAAATTGTAGCGTCAATTTTGTCAAGACGAATGCTGAATTCATCGAGGCGAGCCTCAGCTGAAGAAATACGGTTGATAATGTCAGTAAATAGGGTGTCGATCTTAATGGTGAGACTTTGAAGAAGAGAGTTGAATAGGCTATCAATATTGGCCGGATTTGTGAAGAAATTTGCGACTGCCTTCTCAATGGCGGGACAGACAGATTCGTCTAAGGAAGATGATGAGGGCGAGCTCAAAACAGTACTGCGGGTCGTTGGTTTACCAGGCGCACCTTTGTGTTTTGCTTCGCGTGACGACATAATAATAAATTAGGGATTGAATTAAATATTTGGTAAAGAATTATAGGAGAATGCCGGTCAAAGGTAAGAAAACAAAAATCTACCAAACTACCTCTAAATTTTTAGAGAGAGATCACATGTGGCTAGTTGTATTCAGGATGATAACAATGGAGTAGGTAAATTAGCTGTCGGATTTCACAACAATAGACGCCAGAAAAAAGATTATAAAGTCAAATTGATTGTTTACAATTAAAGTTTTTATGGCGATTTAACCAAATTTAATTTAGGAATCAATAGAAATCGGAAGATATACAACCTACAGATTCGTGAGATGATTCCAACGAGGCGCAGAAGCTACATTAACCCACAGTATTAAAAGCAGTAGATTTAAAACAGGTAGGCACAACCAGAAGCAGTCAGAACGCGGAAGAGATGAGAAACGATGTTGTCCGTGTTGTTTTGCATATTAGTATACCATAATTAAAATATATATTAAACTACAATACGTTAATAAATGTAAAAAAAATACATATCATATAGTAAAAATACAATGTGGTTACTGCCTTCATATAAGGTAAGAACAAGCCCAAAAAATATCCTTTAGTGATTTTAAAGCTAAAACCATTTAACAAAAAATATTACGTTTAGAACCCCTCTCATCCCGCGAAGTATATAACTTAGCAATTATGAAGTTTAAAGGAACAACATAAACTTTGTAAATACCCTCGTGTAGGCCAGCAAACCAACGAATTAAATAATTTAATATAAATAATTACTTATCCTGCTCAGATAAGGATAACAAATCCAGGAATCTGCATAAAGCAGGGGCAGGTAAAGGTTTAGTTAGTGCGTCTGCCGGCATGTCGGGGGAAGAACAGTAGGTAAGAATCACATTCTGAAGATTAATTTCTCGCGCGATGAAATTATGCAATTTCAAGATGTGTCTTGTCCTACTCTTCGATTCTAATGCTCCCAGACAGGCTATGGCAGACGTTGAGTCAGTATAAATGATTGTGGGGAAAGAAACAAACCCCCCTTGTCTTAACTCGGTTATGAGGTCCCAAAGACATTTCAGTGACCTCACGCATTCGTTTATAGCGCTTATTTCGGCTTCGCAGCTGCTCAGGGCGACTAAACGTTGCTTCTTAGATGACCAGGTTATAGTATTTTTCCCCACTTTGATCAAAATTCCAGAGTATCCTTTACTTTGTGGGGTGACACACCAGCTAGTGTCAGCGAATGCGCACAAAGGACCCGTAGATGGGGTAAAAACAAGTGATGTGTCCGCAGGTGTGTTTAAGATAAGAAGCGACGCCTTTAAGAGCAGTCATATGCAAATGTGTAGGCGATTTAGCATATGTCGACAGCCTAGTAATTACAAAAGCTATATCCGGCCGCGTGCAAGTCATTACATACATTAAAGAACCGAAAAGAGATTAGTAATTGGTAAAATCGACCGGTTGTGAATCCTCAGTATCATCAAGATTCACATGAGGGCTTAGTGACATGGTCTTTGGTTTGATGTCTTAAAGGCCATAATCATGCAGGATTTCCTTGATATAATGTGCCTGTGACAGATGAATTGAACCGTTCACTTGTGACACATTCATACCTAGCAGATGCTTTACCACTCCTAACTCCACGAGGTCGATTCCTTGTTTAACTTTGTCCATGATGGAGGTCAGGATGGAGACATTTGTTGTTTCTGCCACGATGTTATCCACGTAGACTGTTAAGAGAATGGTGCGCCCAGCATTGGTGTAGTAGAAAAAACAATCATCTGCTCTGGATGGAGTGAATTTTAATCGGGTAAGAAGCTGACACAATTTTACGTACCAGCATCTTTCACTTTGTTTGAGGCCGTAAAGTGATTTACGCAATTTGCAGACGTGATTAACTGGCGTCGATAATCCCTTGGGTGGCGATAGATATATGGTGTGGTCTATCGGTGCGTGAAGATATGCACATTTGACGTCATACTGGAGCAGTGACATCCCTGTATTTGCAGCTATATCAAACAGTAAGCGGAAGGATTCCATTCCGATGACAGGTGAGAAAGTTAACTCATACTGTCTCCTGTAGACTTGTGACGAGCCGATAGTCACCAACCTTGCCTTGAATCTGGAAACCGAACCATCAGGATTGTATTTGATGCGATAGATCCATTTGCTTTTTAAAATTTTGACATTTGATGGTGGAAGCTCTAAATCCCAGACATTATGAAGCACGAGTGAATTCAATTCATCTTGCATGGCCGCCTCCCATTGATGATGTTGGGGAGAAGCGACTGCTTGTTCATAAGACTGGGGTGTGATTGGCGGAGTGATTAGCAAGTCGGAGTCAGTAAAGTCAGAATGACATAAGGCGGCACGCTGTTTTTTTGCCTTCTCGTTTAATCTTTGTGAACGTCGTAATACCGGTTGTGGGACTTCAACGGGTAGTTGGTTCACTGGTGATTTAGACGAACAAACTGGAGCATCTTCCATCGATGTGGTTTCTGATGGAGGTGTGACCACTAGCGTGTCCTCAGTATCAGATAGGACCTGCATTCTTGTTTCGCCTAATGTTAAAGTGGGTGACATTGGCAGTACGCTCTGAATGATATGTGGTTCATCAGGCTGTGGTGCTTCAAAGACTGGGGGTTTCATGTGAATTGGGAATACCAGTGGAACAGATGATGGATCTGATTTTCTTGTGAACTCTGGAAATACCTTAGGAAAGAAACGAACGGTACGTGCTCGTAAAAAGTTGCTCTCTTTGAGCGCATAAAAAGGTACCCAGGAGATGAAACGGAGTATCCCATAAAAACACCACTTTTGGCGCGAGCGTCAAATTTTGATTGGTGCAACTTGGGTATATAATAGTATACCAGGCAACCAAAAGGAGCTCGATATTTGATGGTCGGTCTCTTTTTGGCCCATATCTCTTCAGAGGACTTAGTTTGACCTCGTCTGGGCAAAGAATTCAGATTAAATGCTGCTGTAGTCGCAGCATGGTCCCAGAATCGGTGTGGAACCTTTGACGATGCAAGAAGAACTCGAATTCCATCGCAAATGGAGCGTACGGTTCTCTCAGCAACACCATTTGACTGGGGGTTCTCAGGAACGGTGAATTGTTGAGATATGCCTTGCTTCGTACAGAACTCACCTAGCTCCCCATTGGTGAATTCTGTTCCATTATCGGAACGTATATACGCCAGATTTTGTCCTGTACAGCGTTGTAGCTTTAGTGTTAAGTCTAGTAACGCTTTTGGCACTTCACTTTTTGTCGGAGTAGCACAAACGAAAGTTTTTCGTGAGAAATCATCGGTGGCTACTAACAGGAATTTGTTTACATGGATAGAAGTGGTAGGCCTTAGTAAAGGACGTGCTGACCGTTGACCTCGTACAATGTTGTGAGGGGCGTTGCATAATCCTTCAGGCACGCAACACAAGGTTGGTCATCAAGTAATGGCGGCAAAACTTTAAGACCACGCATGCTTTGGTTTTTCACAGATTTTGATGACGTGAGTTTTTTTGATGGCGGATGGCCCAATGCATTGTGGATGTCACTATAAGTGACAACCATTGAAAGCAATGGGGGGTCCGTTCGGGAAACTGAATGGTTATTTGAGACCACGGGAAGGAACGGAAGATCCTCCACGCTCTCCTGCGCAGCGATAGTCGTGCCCTTGGGTGAAGTAATGGAATAACCGGTTGGGCCAAAAAGAAGACTGTAAACCTGCTTTGATAATTGACTCATGGAGACAAGATTAAGACGCGTGTTTGGGGCATAAAGCGCGTCATGGAGTTTAAAGACTGCTCCTGAATCTAATAACACGCTTGCCGCACCAGTACCGATGGCAGCAATCGTTTTCTTAGGGTCTGCAGTATGTATCCGCTTATGGCAGCTTTAAAAACAAATCAAAGAACTGTTTTTCTTTAATTAAGTGAAATGAGCTGCCCGTGTCAACTATCCAATCCTTGTTTGGAACACCAACACAGTTGGCTGCAGATTTCTTGCTTTGTCCTTTTGTACCCGATTTGCGAGGCTTACGCCTAGGACGTGAAGTTGATGCAGGATCCTGCGAACGAGGGGGTATCGCGGTGCGTGAAGTAGCTGGACCTGCAGTAGTGGGATAAATTTTGGACGGACAATCCGTTTTTACGTGTCCTCGGCCTCCACAATTATGGCATGTTACGTCACTTGTTCGACGGGCATTTGGGTGTGGACGCGGCGAAGAAACAGAGGTGGCACACGAGGCTACACCTATTGAGGAATTTAGTGTGGTGCGGTCCTTAAAAACCACACTTAGTTGACTCAGGAAGATTTCAATTGAAATTGATGGGTTTGATTGGACCGCGAGTCTCAATGGGGTATAAATTGAGGGTAGACCTGCGACCGTATGGTCAATCAAAATTTTATCATCCAGAACCAGGGACACGGCTCCAGCCTGAGCACGGATTTGTAGCGCTCTTGCTACATAGGCATTCGGATCATCAGCGTCTAAGAAACGTAAGGCTGAGAGACGCCGCATTTTTTCAGCCTGTGTCACTGAATCCGGCCTTCCATATCGATGCTTAATTGCTTCTCACAATGTATAGTGATTGTCATCTTGAAGCATGATGACAATATCATCACTCACCATAGTCAGGAGGTAATGCCGTACTCTTGCCCAATCAAGGCGTATGGATGAGCTGGCTGATGCTTCTGTAGGGAGAGAGATCTTTTCTTGGACATATTTGGCTAGCCCTTTGATTTCGAGAAAGGTTAAAACTCGATACGTCTATTGAATATAATTGGCACTCGTTGGCCTAGGGAGGGAACGACCCTCTTCAAAATATGATTCCTCCATATTGTATTAAAATAAAAGAAAGAAACCACGCTCTGCTCCCAGATGTTCAGAGGGGGAAGCAAATAATATATTTAAGGGGTGATACTTTAAAGGAAACCCCGAAACTTAAGAATGAACGTGGCTCATTAAAAGACTTTTATTTTGGTTTAAAAAATGCAATATTTATTTATAAAATATCAAAATATTCTATACAAAAGAATGTTCTATACATTATGACTTAATTGAGGAATAGGCATTGCGATCTCAATTACAAAAGAAAAAATATTTCTCGGAATAAAATAAAGAAATACTTGAATGTACGTTAAATACAGCAAAACACTGTAACGAGAAATATTAATCGCTACACTGAGTGAATTAACTTTAAATATAAAAAGAATTGAGACAGACCAATTCATTATAAAGAATAAGGAAAAGAAATTTCGGGGAAACCTTACCATCTTCCCTTCACCGGAAGCCAGAAACATCCAAGCGATTATCTTGCCGTATGCTGGCGCCGCCTATTGTTGGTTTTCCTGCCGTCTGCTTTTACAACTGAATTGAACAAACGCGAGCAGGTCTGAAAGCAGTTCCAGTGATGAACGACCTGCCGTGTGTTGAAAGAGGTCACCCAAGGAAAAAACTTAACTGACTAAATTGAACTATCTGACCACGACGCAATACTAGCCGCCACTTCTACAATACTAGTACGCGGACGCCATCGCTCCGCTAACGCTCCGCTCCAGCGTCCCCTGCCCGCGGCGCACGCTCACGGCGACGTCGATTTATATACGTACCCAACCTATTTGGTTACCGGGGGCAGTTGGTTTTCCCTCGGCCGGTTACAGGAGGCTAATGATCCGTATTTTTTAGTGGTCACAGAAATGGCTGCCAGAAAGTTACGAGATCTCATTTTATGGTTAAACCTAAGTTAACCCAACCTCAGTTAACCTAACCCAACAGCAGAACGCTCAAAAAAATGCTGGCTTACCTTTAAGACATGGTTCCTTTCGACAATGGCTAATTATCCAGAAAGCAGAAAAAAAGAAAATCTGAAATCCACAAATAGTCCGAAACGACCGCGACATGCCAATTGTGTGGTTGCTATGGCAACAGCTAGCGCACGACGGGAAGAGACAGCCAAAACACGCCCTCTAATGTCAGAATCCACATGCAGGGGGTACCAACAGTACTCGAATTAAATATATTTATTGGCCAAGAAATGGCCCCCAGAAACTTCTGGGAGCTCATTTTATGGTTAAACCTAAGTTAATCCAACCTCAGTTAGCCTAACCAACATAAGAATGCACCCACACTTTTAGAATGAACCCCCCCCCAAAAAACCAAGCCCCTGTTTTTCGCAATCCCCTTCAAAATAAGTCGCCCACTTTTAAAATCTTCTCTACAGATGGCGTCACCGTACATCATGCAGATAATCGCTCAGACGTGTCTGGCTTCCGGTGAAGGGAAAACCGTAAAATCATGCCGAAATTTCAAATTCCCATTAAAAGTCTAAAGAAAGACTGCGAAATGATAATCAATTATTAATGGGGAATAAAAATTGAAATTGTGCAGCATGGCGTCCCTTATGCGCGTTTTTGTTGAAACAGCATTAAAAGAAATTTCATTATTACCTTATGGGGTAATCCACAAAACAATGCTGCTCGATAAAGAATCATGGCTGCCGCGAGAAAGTGAGAAATTCAATAAGAAACTAAACATCGAACGGCAGGGTAGGAGTAATTCGCAGGGCATTGGAAAGAAAATGATAAATGGAAGATGAACGCCATGCTGCAAGGCTAGGAAGGACGTAGAGGACCAGAAGGAGGGACGACTGGTCAAGCCAGAAGCTGGAAGTGGTCTGTCTGAAATTAAAAAAAAAAACAGTAACCACAGAAGGAACATCAACAATAGTGGGACACACATCCTCGTGCTGACGAAAATTTTTCGCGAGGGACAACTAGCTGCAGACAGGATAATCACGTGGAGATTTTTTAATTAACATTTATTAAAACAATATATACTCAACAATCACTGTCTGCAAAACAGTAAAAAAATCTTAAAGAATAGAAAAAATAGAAACTTAAATTATATCCATTTTTACATAAAAAATCTGAGTTTTCCCGAACATATAGAAAGAAAGAAGTTGGGAGAAAAATATAATTCTCGGGAAATTCGTGATTGATCAGAATGAAAAGTATACTCTAAATGTCGACCCAGACTAATATATAACCAAACAAAGTTTCATCAAAATCTGTCCTGTGGTTTTTGTGTGATGCACGTAAAAACAAACAGACAGTAAACAGTATTATTATTATATATATATATAGATTATAAAGCACAGCGATACATACTCCTTCACCAACGCATTGCATCATTCGATAGCCTTGCTTTCGTTTCACATGATGTCAGCCTTGGAAAATTCACAAGATTACCGAATTAATTAATAGAATATAATAAATTAGGGAAACGGTTATTATTACTATTCAGATTTTCTTAATGGACGACAATTATTAATTTGAATAAACTATTTTTCAAAAAAAAGTTTGTTTAGAAACTTGGGGATCCATTCATTTGTCGTCTGCTTCTACTTTCATTCCTTATTGTTTTTTGTAGTGATGGAGGAAAGAAGTTCCGTTGAGCGCATTAATGACTTTAACTGTGGTTTTAACAATGGAGTCCTTGTATGACTATTGTATGTGTGGCGACATCCTTTGGCATTAATAAGCGTAAATTCGAAGAGATCTCTTCTAACGAGGTGCGTAGGCGGAAGAAACTTAGGCGGCGCAGAAAGAAGCGCAAAGAGCATTTGTTTGAGCGGGAGATTTGAATCGAGGAGAGAGTGACGGGGAGTGAGACAGAAAGAACGCCTGAAAAGAGGTTCTTGGATTTTTTTAACCTGTGCGACCGATTGTTCTTCGAAAACTGCTACAAGCCAGGGAAGAGATGAGAACCTCGGAGCAAGAAGGGAGCAAGTCGTGAAAACTGAGGATTGCAATGCGTGTGTGAGCGTATGTACGATGCAGGTTTCCATTGCTAATCATCCTTTTCCCATAGTATTTGACACAGGACTTTCTTCTTCAAACGAAGCCCACGACGTGTCCATATTTTTCGCCAAAGGAAACTATTCGGAATAGGATCTCGAGAATAGAAAGAGGTCGTTGACCTCGCCGGCAAATTTTCTTCACGCCAGTGTCGCCCTCAGAAACAACGTCTTCTCTCGCTACGTGGCAGAGACATTGGTTGTCATATTGGATGTGAAAGTGTGGAGTCGCCACGCGGAGTAGCTCGTTTCTCCGTAGAGGAACGAATTGTGTGCATATTCCCCTGGACGATTTCCGGATACATACAGGAGAATCATACGACAGGTAACCCAATTTACTGACTTTATCCATTAAATTGGCACTTTGTCACTCATATCTCTCGAAAAATCTCCGCTCGCGCTAGGCGTCATTTTCGAAAATCCCCGCTCGCGCTAGGCGTTAATTTCAAAAATTGAACCTCTCAGTCAAACATTAACCTTTGCGTCTTAAGAATTTGTGTGAGTGGAATTTTCCTATCATTGCTAGACGCCCTCTAATTAAACTTTTAATGTACGGGCCCCATAGAAATTTGTAAAACAATTTTGGGCTTAAAAAATATTCAGGCTGTCTCTAATTGTGTAATTTTTTGGTTTCTCATGACAGTTTTTCTGTAGAATTGCACTGGGATGTAAACGCTTAGCAGTACGTTTTCCTTTTCCCTTCAATTTCCACTAAGGACTTAAGATGTCGAATGGGCACAAGTCTTCAGGCTCGTCGCAAATTTGTGAACGTAATTTTGGAACTTGAATCGTATTGTTTGGCACAACTAGTTAATTTGTGAATGCTCATACTAGGCTCTATTATTTATTAACCTTACTGCCATTTTCTTAAAAGGTGCATTTCTTTCATTGAAATCGACAATTGTCGAAAATTTCTTTGAATTTATTTGTTAAGTTCTTTCTCTGATTTTCTGCGTGTTAGCGATGCTATAATTTTTTACATACGAATAAAGATTAAATTTATTATCAAAGTGCATGTTCTCTGTGTCTCATGTAAATTTAAGCCCAATTTCCACTGCGTAGGCTCTCTAGTACGTGACACTTTCATGAAAATGCGACGCTTTTCTCTGAATGTATTGTTAATAATATCCACGATAAGTGCCGGTCACGGCATAAGAAGGAAAGGTAGTACGACGATAGCACGTGACCATGTGACATTCTTGTCCGTGGTTACTTCCGTTGGCGTGTGGCAGCGCTCCGCACAGGGAGGCCAGATTCCGAAGTGGCAGACGGTGGAAAGCAATGGTCACTTCGTGAAATTGACGTTATTTTCAACAACAGTTTAGGTAAGTCTGTTTAAGGTAAGCCTGTTTCATTAAGTTATGTATTCAAGCTTTGTCCTGTTTCATTTTACCTGCTCGATTGCAGGGGCCGGCTCGACATCAAATGATAATTGGGCAATTTTACAAACGAAGGGAACAAGAACGACAGAAACATGACAGTTTTAACGTTTACCCCGCTGCCCCCCTCCCCGACTGTGGAAACTGATGGCTGCTGCAGGCCACCTTCATCTCCCCCCATTCTGCCAATCGAGCGAGCTGGACCCTGCAACCGAGCGGGTAAGATTCCCGTTATACTTCCCTGTAGTTATCTGCAACACCCTGTCTATAGCGTTTCTCTTGATCTTTCATTTCTAACACTTGTTTGTTATTCATTTATTAACATGTACTTATTTATTTATGTGATGGTTTTTTCTTGCTTTTTTGTAGTGATTGAAATTGGGAAAAAAATGTTTTGTACCAAGGATCTTTCCAGAAAATCGGTTTTGATTGAGAAATTAAAATCAAAGTTAGATAGAGTGATAGCCACCACAGAGTGGGAAGCTGAAATATGTCATCTGCTAAGATCATAGCCATGATTGCTATGAAGCACCAATTATAGACTTGGCAAAAAAATTTATTATGTTACAGGTTTTGTTTGCAAAAAAATGGCAAAAATTAGCTCTTGTGAGGTTTGTAGACATGCTTTTTTATCTGAAGGTGTATTTTCAGAGCATAAAGAGGCAGCTCTAGTTAATCTGAAAACCAGAGGCTGCCTTATTCATCCGAAAGTAAATATTTTCTACATGTTAACTGCTGCAGAGAAAGAATATGCCTACGAAATCGCTATTGCCAAAACGTAGAAAGTGCTCCACTTTCATTCCCTTGCGAAAAACATAAAAAAGATATAGTAGCCGACTTGGTTAATATCCACGATATAGTAGCCGACTTTCATTCCCTTACGCTATTATGTGTTGCTGAGAATGCGGCAGTAATTGATGATGATGATATAAAAAAAATTGCAAGGGAACAAAAGGAAAGAGCTAAATTTTTTAATACGTAACTTCTATGTAATCAACACGTAAATCTCCTTTATAATTTTAATAATATTTATTAATAATTTTAAGTAAATAAAATTCAATATACAACCTGTGACAATAAAGTTCGATGAATGACGTCAAATTGCTAACGGTCGTAAGAGTGCACCATCGTCGTATCCTGCCCCAGACAGGTCGAGACATGTTTAAACAAATTTGAGAGAATCAGCGCTGCGAGTGTGTTTATTGTGTTTAAACAGGACATTGAAGAGAGAAGGCGTAGTACACGCGGTCGAAACCCAGAATGGATCAGCGAACGAGACTCATGAAATGATGACAACAGATTAGTAAGAAAATGCCTATTACTTTGAAGTTTGTTTATGAGGGGTTTAAACGGTTCCGAGAAGGCCGGAACACCGTAGAAGACGCCCCCCGAAGTGGCCAGACATTCAACGTAATGTTACGACCCAACTGAAGCCTATCCCTAAAAACGACTACGCCAGGAGTTTCCAGGACTTGTACAGGCGTTCCCAGAAGTGCATCACCATCGACGGGGATTACTTTGAAGGATAGTAACTGCTGTTTCATGTAAACGAGCAATTCACTCTCAATATGCTATCATTCACTGAACTTTATTGTCACAGGTTGTATAAATAAATAATTTATTTCACCAATGCCGGTGCAATGTTTTTGAATTGAATTTTTTGTTTTTGAAATCCAATATTAAAAGTGAGGAATGATTGTTACTGAAACTTGTAGAATTTTATTTTTGGAATTTTACAAGCTTCAGCAAAAATCATTCCTCACCTTTAATATTGGATTTCAACCCCACAAGAACTTCAATTTCATTTGCTTCAAATTATTAATACTTCAAATGTAATATAAAAATAAATTATAAAACTTAATATGATTAAAATTACTCCTTTCGATATGTTTAATAAATTTTATTCAAAAAATCAATATGTGAGTCACTTAATTTCACGATATAGTTTTAATTTTCATTGAAAATTTTTCTTCACGATTAATCGAATGCAATAATTTATAAATTGTAGGTTCACTATGAAATTTCTTAACGAATAATAATCGACACAATTTGAAAGTTAATGAAATTTATAAAATTAATAATATTCACTCATCGGCTTCTCATTCATTTGAATGACAAATATTTATAATTTAAGAAGGCCAACATGTTTTATTTCAAATGCTATTTGTTCTTTTAATTGAATTTCTAAATAAATAAATAAAATTTTAAAATCAACAATTACGTAAATATACAGAAGAAAACGAGCAATTCACTTACAGGAGAAAACCGGCCTCCCTTGCAACAGCGCCCTCTGCGAAATACCTCGCGTGCACGGACAAGATTGTAATCTTTTCCTAACAATGCTGCCATTGTTCGTCGGATTACCTTTCCTTCTTATATCTTACTTTAGTGGATCAGAAAGCTGTTTATTGGCAAGGCTAACTCTCCTTCCCGAAACATTTTACCCCTTTTGCACACACAAGAATAGTCCAGACAGTCAACACCGTAAACTTAAGCGGGTTTCTTACTTTTGTGAAAAGAAACCTTATAACAGCCCGATGTTCTTCCACTGTACACGATGTAATATAAAACGATTAGCAGCAGTTAGTGCCCTTGCGCAGGAACGATTATTATTATGCAGGGTCTGTGCATATATTCTGACTTCCTTTTGGCTTATTAACTTTTACACAGCGACTAAATTTCCTCCATTAAAAATAAATGGGGTTACTTTTTGATATCTACTAGGCATTTAGCCAAGTGTTTTTTTTGCCAGCATTCAACAACTTTCAACTCCACATCATTGGCTTCACTACATATGCTATTCCATACAACTTGATGACGTCAAAGAAAACATTCCAGCCATCCATTGGAAGCCTTGACAGAGGTTACTGACAACTTCTCAGGAATAGTGCTTGCTTGAACAAAAACCAACACGTTACTACATTACTCCAGTACAACTAAAGAACTACACAAGTAATGAAAAATAACAACTTTAAGATTTCAGTCATCAACATCACAGGTTTTCATTAGGCCTCTCTGAATATTCTGAGTTTCCACAACCATATTAATACTGAAGTTATTCTATCGTGCATATTTTCTTTTGAAAATACGCAATTATTGACACTTTGTCCTTTAGGGACAGATAAATACGCTCCATGTAAATTAGCAAACTTATACAAAATTTACTACATAAAAAGTACTGTAGACTAAAACAAACAGTTCGGTGGATGGATATTCCAAGAATTTGACTGTTTGAAAATAAACATTAAAAGAAAAGTTTTGGTTTTAAAAAGAATTACTGGAATCCCCCTTTTAAATGTCTTTTATAGAGGTGGTAGATTCCATTCCATTTCACAGAGGGTTAGTAGTCGTGGACCGCTGCTATAGGCAGAACACCAATATCAATTCATAAACACTCCTGTTAACATGCTTTCCAAAGATCCCCCACTGTTCGCTGTTGTCTCTTTCCGAGGGCCTCTTTAAGTAGGCCAAAGCCACAGAAGTCCTCTGAATGATATGGATTGGATTCCCGTATTTTTTTGCATGCTTTGCAGGAACAGGCGAGCTGAAGCAGCGTTGTGAATGGAAGTCTTGGTTTGGTGCAATGCAGCCGTACTTTGTTTCCTTCTGTACAGTACAAACCTAGAATGTTACGGGTAAATATGGGGATTAGATCGTTTGTCTGATAATACATAGCTTTGATTGTGACATTTGACTCAACAAATGAAACGATGATTTTGAAAATGTTACATTGCATTCACGGTAAAATTTTCTGAAGTCCTTAGAACATCTTGCTCGGTAAAAAATGGCTCGCCTCTTTTTGCAGTCGCTTAAAAGCACTGTGTGTTCACGTACTTCCACTTTTTATACGCCAGGTGTCGGTCATAGTTCACGACAGTTGGCCCGTCGCTCTTCAACATGGCGCGGCAACAACTTATGAAGATGGCTATTGTTGCGCTTCTCCAGTTATAAAATCACGGTAGATAATTTTGTTACCGTGTACACAAATATTCCTCCATCCTGTTAGTGGATTACATGCGGTTACGAGGGCCCGAACTCTCCGGACGACGTTAGGAGTATGGCCAGTGAATTGTCTCGGATTGGCCTGCTTTTCCGTCAGAAATAGCGCCGGTTCTGGTTCTGCCAATATTATTTAATGCGAAAGACTCTCTTCTTGTATGCTTTCATAATTTCGGAATATCTGAATTTGACGTCGGAAAAGTTTCAATCGAGGCTAACGAGAAAGACAGGCTCCGACACTGAAAACTCACCTGACCAAGGTAGGTCTATTAACAAACTAACTTTCATTATTTCCATCTTGTATTTTAACAATCAGTGTTTTTTCCTATGTTAGAAAAAATGAAGGTTGGATTGTTGCTAGACCTATTTTGATCAGGTGACTTTTCAGTGCCCGAGCCTGTATTTCTCGTTAGCTCGAGATGTAATGTTTGTAGCTCTCCCAGTAACTATCAGTTTTTGATAGTATCACTCGCTGTTCGAATACTATTGCCCGTATTTAGAATGAGCGCTCTTGCTCACACTCTTGCTCACACTCTTGCTCTTACTTCCATGAGTGTAAGCAAGAGCAACAGTAAGAGCGTCTGCTCCTGTGCTTATTCAGTATGCTTACTAATGCTCATACTCTTGCTCTTGCTCAAGACCATTATTGAATCTTTTGAGCGTTGAGTAGTAGCATGAGCAAAGACATGGAGCGAAAAGCAGTCGCTCTTGAATAGCAATCCTGGCAAGAGTATCTGATAAAGACGTTTGATACCATGATAACAGTTCATCTGCTATAGTAGTAACTTTCCTGGACTTTTATCACGCTTAGTGTTTAGAAGCATATAATAATGAATTATTTTGAACGATAATTTGCTATTTTGCGAATGTCAAAATGCTTTTTTCAAAATAAAAATTGAATTGGCAGAATTAAAAATGCATTTTGTCGAACCAAAATGGTATTTTGCAGAAATAAAGGTATATTTTACAGAACTAAAATGTATTTTGCAAAATATAAAATGCTGCTAAAGAAATATAAATTCAACTGCAAAAATAGGTGAAATACAGTTTCAAAATTAATAAATGCATTTTGTTTAATTAAAATTGCGGCTTGTGAATAAAGAAGGCGGCTGGAGGGATACTTTTTATCCCTTTTTATAAATCCCCAATGCCTATTTCCACTTTTTATCCTCTTCTTTGAGCCCCCTTTTTTATACCACACTTTATCCCCTGCTTTTATTCCACTTTTAAGTGGTCAATTTCTTTAAATGTGAAGAATAAAAATTAAGGGTTAAAAAGCGGATAGAAAGCAGCAGATAAATTTAAGGATAAAAAGCGGCGGGATAAACTGTAGGTGTAATAGTGGAAGATAAAAGTGATCACAAAATGTGGGGTAAAAGTAGAAAATGCAAAGTGGGGATATACACTACATGATCAAAGGAGTTGGGACACATGTTGCTCTACCGTAAAGCCGCAAAAAGCTTCAATCAGTAGTGTGTAGGACCACCCCGAGCTGCTATCACTGCCTCCACCCTACATGGCCTACAGTCCACAAGTTTACGGTATGTGTCCACAGGTACTGACCTCCATTCCTCGAGGAGTGCAATGGTCAGTTTCTGGACAGATGTAGAGCGAACCATCCTGGATCTCACACATCGTTCCAATTCGTCCCAAAGATGTTCGATGGGGCTGAGTTCAGGACTCTCGGCGGGCCAATCCAGTTCTTCAACCCGTATCTCGTCAAACCAGTCAGATATGGATCTTGCTTTGTGGCAAGGCGCATTGTCATGCTGGAAGAATAACGGCCCGTCACCGAAGTGTTCCCACAGCGCTGGAAGTTCCCCGTTATCCAGAATGGTCCTGTAGCCATCAGCATTGAGGTTTCCGTCCACCTTGATGAGCGGATCCAGTCCAGTCCCACAATTACTGTAGGTGTTCACTAGGGTGTTCCAACTCCTTTGATCATGGAGTGTAGGTTGAGGATAAAAGAGAGATTAACATTGGAGATAAAATAATTTTAGGCCCGTATTCCGAATGAGAGCCCATGCTCACACTCTTGCTCTAACAATGTAAAAGATAAGCAAGAGCAGTTGTAAAAGTGTGAGCAAGAGCATGAGCGTAAGAGCGTCCTCTAATTCAATATGCGTTCTTCATCGATTTAGCATAAGCGGTCGCTCCTCTTTTGTAACAATTGAGTACGAGCGATCAGTGAAGTTAGGGGGTTCGCTCAATGCTCAATTTGACAACGCCATCAAGCTTCAAGCCGTGCATTTCATGGATACACAGAATGTGTACGGATAACCTGTTTGCAAGACGTGTTCAATTCGCTTTTATATTTCATATGAAGGGTGTATCAAAAATAAACTTACAAACTTTGAGTTCGATTTAGGCCTTAGGCTTGGGTCACACTGGCGTAAAACGTCACGTAAATACGCCGACGTAACAACGTCGCCAAGGGAAGCACCATGCTATTTACCGGAAGTGACATCACTGGCGTCGTTACGTCGGCGTATATACGCGGCGTTTTACGCCAATGTGACCCTAGCCTAAGTCACACTGACGTAAAACGCCAAGTAATTACGCCTACGTAAATACGTCACAGAAAAAACGTCAAGCTGCTCAAACTGAAAGCGTATGACGCGGCGCAATATATGATGTCGTTTTGCTATTGGTTTGGAGCATGGCATAACTTGAAATAGCTTCAACATGGATACCAACAGTATCGAGCTTTATCACAAAATCTAGCCTGGACTTTTTATATCATACAGGAAGCTAAACTTCCTCACCATTTCTACAAAGCATTCACTGTTGAACATCACTCTTTTGTCGGCCATCTTAATGGTGGGCCAATCGGTCTTCTGATTGGCTGGATGTTTGGCGACGTAAAAGGTTGAACAAAATTTAACTTCGGCTAAAGGGCCGCGCCAAGCTATTTACCGGAAGTGACATCACCGGCGTCATTACGTCAACGTATTTACGTGGCGTTTTACGCCAATGTGAACCAGGCCTTACTCATACCGAAGCAAAAAATATAGTGTATATACTCACATGTGTCCGAAAATACTTAGATTTTGAGGAGATATTAAAAGTTTATGTTCATTGCAGTTTGAGGTACATACCATTAATGGAAGTTTGTAACCAAGCAGATGGGGCTGTGTTGCCATGAAGATCTATGTACATTTGTGGTTAGTCTGTTTTCAACGTTTCACATGTATAATAGTTAGTTAACTGAAAGGCATTCCGTTTAACCATGGCATCGATTTCGTTTGTTTGTTTGGTTGGTATTAACGTCCCTTTCAACAACATGACGGAGTTATAGACGCCGCAAATTTTGCCTCACAGGATTCTTTAGCGTGCAGTAGGCAAGCGACTACACGGAAACATCCTGCTGTTACATACAAATATTACACCCCCAGAAAAACTATTTCAGACCAGACTTTAAACCCAGAAACTGCCTAAAAGGCTACTAATTAAATCCCCTAAAAAAGACAACATTAATCCAAATAAATCTCTTACTTTATTGATGAGACAACAAATAATCAAATACAATTTACAGGGAAGGAGATAAAGTACAGAAGGGCATTCAGACATTACCTGGAAGTAAAGTAATTACTTTACCAAGCAAATGAAAAATCTTTTATTTCAAATAACAGGATAAAACAAACTCGATGGTAGAAACAGAGACGAGAAACCACAATGACGCACGCCAAAATTCTTCAAAAAGGCCAGGAAGGTCACATAGTACAAAAGTTTAGGTACAGTTCGGGCAGCCAACGGAGAAACACAAATAACTGGAATCTGGAAAAGTAAATTAAACACCGAACCAATCCTGGAAGGTGTGAAATTTAGCATATAGGCAAAGCAAGGGAATGATAACATGAATGTAAATATAATAATACTACGGTTAAAAGATCAAATATCAGACTGTTAAATAATTTAGTAAGGAAAAAGTCATACTAAACGACACAGACGTGGGTTCCAAAACTCCAATCCGAAGGCGCAAATCAGCAGAATGTCAACAGGGGATGTTACACTTCGGCTACGGCCAAACATAAGGCGGACGGTGTATGCGGCGAAGGTAAAGGTGGCTGATCACAGCGGAAAAGAAGATTTCTAAGCTGGAGGTGATGCAGTGCCGGCGAAGCCGAGAATACGGGGCGACGACTACATACTGGAAAGTGGCATCCGAAAAATAACACGAAGCAAAAGTTCAAAGAGACCTATAATTGCTATATCACATACGACCTAATCAGATGGGAGGCTCAAGGAAACTCTTCCCGACATGTAAGGACGAACGTCCGGGACTAACAACAGAGCTCCGCATAACTACTCAAATGGCAAGACAGATTAAACTTTTCGACTATGAAATAAGAGAAACAATCAAATGTATAGGTGCATGGTACTTTTATGAAGATAGTATTTCCCTGGCAGTCCCAAGTCGGACCGCCGACCAGACTGCCAGGGAAAAATTATTTTTTCGAGCAGCAAAGGTCCGAGTCGCGAGTGCAACTAATACTTATTTCACATGGAATAATTCAAACCGAGCCAGTCCGTGCTGACCCGGTTATTTTGTTTTATTACATCTGAATGCAAACTGAGCCAATGCGAGCTGGACCGCGCCACATCCTTCGAAAGTGAGCTAGCACGGCACGCTATCACAACCATGCCAAGGCGTCTGGCCCGGGCCAGCTATCCCACAATGCAATGCGAACGCGCAACGATTAAAAACGTGGCTGAAAGCATGGCCCATTCTAAGATACATTCTACCCATGGGTAGAATGTATCTTACCCATTCCAACGATATGAAATGAGTAGATCGCTTATGTGGCTGCCATCTTTTGGGCAATTTGAAGGCGGCAAAAAGTGGAACTAATCTCTATTGTTAGTGTAGGCGCCATTGCTGTGGTTGGCAGAATTATGGCAGAACAACATCGCCAGCCAAAGCGCCATCAATGCGTACTATATATCCGCTTTCACGCCAGCTGAGAAAGCACACCCCCCCCCCCGCCAACATCGTGCTTGTTTTTTTTTACAGTCTGAAATTTCTTAAGCGACCTCTCCCAAATTTAGATGCTTTTTAAAAAATGCGGTATATAATTTCATAAATACCTTTAAACAATCATTCTGGTATCACTTAAATGACGGTAACATGGTTGAATATCGACACCTTTTATGTATCAACAACCACGATATACAAGATGACCAGGATTTTTACATGAGAAAAACATTCTAAGACGCAGAAAGATAAAAACCCACCTGTGAAAGGTCAGTGGTGAACCTTTAATATTTAAACAGGTAAACAGACGATGAAGCCATTTTTGGCCAACCAAAGCAATGGCCGACAGGCTTTCAAATGGGGACGCGTTGATAGCGCTGAAGGCAGGTCATGAGCGATCTACTCATTTCATATCGTTGGCCCATTCTTTGCTGTGTTTATAGCGCTACAGCTGATAATTTTGCCATCTCCAGCTTTTTCGTAGTGATATATAACAGAGTAAAAGAAAAAGCGATTCTTCATGTCTGCTGTTCATCTCGATCTCGGTACTCACACACTAGAGAAGCTGAGCCGGAAGCCGTCTGATGGAAAGAGCATGCTCAGCAACTACTTCCGGAGAAACGAAAGCCGCGCCTTATTTCTCACGTGTGAAAAGCGATTTCTGGAGAACCATGCTGGAGTGAGCTTAACTAGAGCTCAATCCAGCGCGGCTGGCCCGGAATTTCGGGCTCGCCCGCGCCACAATTATCCCATGTGAATAAAGTATTAGTAGCGCGGTTGCGAAGAGATTGGTTTAGTTTGTTTGGTATTAACGTCTTTTTCAACTGCCATGGTCATTTCAGAACGGCATTATTTAACATCAATTTACTGTTTGTTATTCTTGTGTTTCCGTCCACGTGAGTCTGTTTGAAAAAAGAAAATTGTCTTTCAAGGGTTCATTTGTTAGCCGACAAGCCCTACCTCTTAGTGAGTTGTTGCTTTTATGTGAATTTAACCTAAAATTGTGTGTTTAAAATTATAAATTTTCCTCTCTTTCAGCACTATCGAGGTTATACGGGTTTCTCGTTACTAATATATGTCTGAAATGATTTGCTGTGATCGTTAAAAATGCAGCATTTCTCGTTGTTTCAATTCGATATGGTTAACCTTATCTTCCGCTTTCTCTCTCTCTCTCTCTCTCTCTCTCTCTCTCTCTCTCTCTCTCTCTTTCAATGTTTCTCCCTTAATATCTCGTAAATACAAATACTAAATGACATCTTTTCCTCGGGGTATTTGTCAACGCATACAATTATACAATGTTTATGCTACAATTCCGTTTCTCTTTTTACACAAATCACATTTGCACGTATTTTTATTTATTTATTTATTTTTTTCTGTTTTTTCTGTGCTGATTTCTTACCATCAACACGGTGCAGTAACGGTGATGTGAGCTGAGGCATAGTTCAAAAACACGTTTTCCTTCAGCTGACGTTTGCGCGTGCATTCGTACTAACATTGTCTATACATTTCGACAGCAGCAGCAGATTAACTGATATTATTTAAAGATTGCTCACCTGAAATTAATTAAACACAGTTGTCAATTCTTCAATTCAACTATTCTTTTTACTTTTGGGCCGAAACTTAGGAAATTTTATCTACTTTGCTGTTTATTATTACAACAGTAAACGTAAAGGTGTAAGAAGTGGGTCCCTATAAACAAATTTGTACATAACTGTTTTCAGCCACTCGGGCTGTGTGTACGGTGTTTGGCATGAACAGTGTTGCAGATCCCCTACTAACTGCGTTTTGAGGTAATCCGTGTTAAAAAAGAGTCGTGTCTTCCAGTTAGTGTATGTGAAATATGTTGCCTCATTAGTTTCAAGCGTTATTCGGCTAATTAAACTCTGGTTCTTCGTAAATTATGTTGGCACATTGTTTCAGTTGACCACTGATAACCCCGGGCTGCTAAATTAGCGGATTGACATCGCAAACTTTATAAATACCGTTTCTCACTATGAATGTTTAATTTTCTTCTACTCTCTATGACGTCTGTGTTCTGAATGTTCCGTTTGCTGTTTGTATTTTAAATAAATTTATCCCACTCACTCAATGTTTACTCTTTTTTAGGGCGTACAGGGATAGTGTAATATAGGTATTCTTCTATACGTGCTTTATTTAAGTTTAGGTTAATATATCACTATGACATTTTACTGTTACTTGATTGTGTGTCCTAAACAGTCCAGTGGGTAGAATATCAGGTTAGCATTCACTGGTTGAGTGATGGTCTGAGTTCGTTTCTCTGTGACTCTAGGGTCCACATTTTTTCGGTCAAGCCCCGTTTTTTTTAACTTGTTATACACATAGTGTTAAGATCAAAACTCGTTCCAATTTCTTTTTTTAACGCAGTTTTTACAATTTTTGATGTCATTAAAAGCTGTTTACGACGTTTGGTACCAGACTAACCTATGATTGACAGGTATGAAATACGTTTGTTTTTGGTTCATACGAGTTGCCCCACTTAGGTCCACTGATTTTTTGACCTCGTTAAAGTGTTTCTTTTTCAGAAAATGAGTACGCAATGGTTACCGCGTTGTTCAAGTATTACACTAGCTGAGTTGGATGTCATCTAAGCAGGCATCTGATGGGATAAACGTTCTCACTAAGCCACGCTAAAAATTCTTTGTGTTTTCCAGGCATGTTATGTGAAATACGTTTCCCTTTAGTTTTGCTAGTATTTCGCATCATTAATGTCTTTCATTTCGACATATTTGAGTGGGCAGGAGGTAGCCACGTTGCTCGAGTATAACGTTCACCATGGTGACCATCACTTAAATCAGCGGTTGATATGATAAATTTTTGCGCTAAAGTGTCTTCGTGTCCTGCACCATGTTTTATGCCCGTAATTCAAGTAGTACATTCATCGAGTTGGTTGACATCTAAGTCGTCATCTGTTACGTTAAACGTTTGCGGTAATCCATGCTAAAACGTCTTTGTGATCACCGCTCGGGTTATGTGAAATACGTTTCTCCATTAGTTTTACTAGTATTTCATCAAGTATGCATGGGTAGGGGTAACAACTTTGCTCAAGTACAACATACGCTGCAGCCACCAGCATCTAAGTCGGCAGCTGATACGATAAATGTTCACGCTAAAAAGTTTTTGTGATTTTTCAGTGATTCTGCATGCATACATATACTGATTTTTCAGCCAAAATTTCATTCATTCATTAAGTCAAAATGTTCTAAAAATTAAAAGTTTTCGCTCGGATGATAGGCTAGTCAGTTGGTTGGTTGGTTGGTTGGCTGTTTGGTTGGTTGGTTGGTTGGTTGGTGGATTAGCTTGTTATCTAAAGATTGAAAACATTACATGCATTTCCTTAAATTGCCAAACACTGTCACACATTACTGTTATGGTGTTGTACGGTTGTAATTCCGCACCCGAGTGTGAATCTATTCACGACAGGACTGGTAGAACTCCTTTATGGCAAGCCTCATTTATCCAAAATGTTGCATAGTTATGACTAACTATAACCAAATGATAGCAATTATTGCTATTCTGAATGCTTCAACACCTGATCAACGGCTCTGGAGGTTATGCAGCACAGGGTTGATGGGAAAAAGCCAACAAGCACTATTGGAAATGCTTAGTTACAAACCTATGAATACAATTTTTCACCTCGATGTAATTTCAAGATGTTAAATTCGACTCGTGTCAAAATAAAATCGAAGTGATTTAAAAAGTAAAACCTTATGTGTTGTAAAAAAAAAGCCTACATAAAACACAAAGAGACAGACAGTCATGCATTGACTCAACACACTACGGTTTCCGAACATTAGCAATAACATCATTCACCAATAACAACTTACCGTAAAAGAATGAACAAGTACCACTCACCAGATAAGTGCTACCTCCTGTTTACCATCACACTAGTGCTACCCATTAGATAATAAACGCTGCAATCAATTAACCATGGGCGTAGTTATCTATATTATAGATGGTGCTACCATGTCAAGTTTCAAGGGTTTCATTGCATAAAATAACGTGAGCAGCGCTTTGTTTCGAGGTTGACTGGTCCAAACTTGCGTTAACCCAGCTATCCCTGCGAGCGGATCGATGGTGCGAGGTCGAGCCACAAGCTAGACCTATGAACCGGTTTCTCTCGAATGATGGAAACACGGCGGACAATTAACGGGCCTTTGTGTTTTATTTAGCCTTTTTTTTACAACACACAAGATTTTACTTTTTAAATCACTTCGATTTTATCCTGACACGAGCTGAATTTAACAACTTGAAATTACATCGAGGTGGAAAATTGTATTCGCAGGTTTAATCCGAGTCTGGAAAATGTATTCACGGATGTACATGTCGACAAGAATTTGCATTCGGGAAATTACATCTCTGCCATTTTTTGGGTACGTGAAAATACGCAAAGACAAAAAATTGCATCTGCGGATTTACATGTCGGGAAGAATTTCCATTCACGAAATTACATCGCCGACCTTTTTTGTCTTCACAAAATTAGGCGCTACCTAGAAATTGTGTATGCCGCTTTACATGTTAGCAAGAATTTACATTCATGAGATTACATCTCCGACCGTTTTTGCATACACGAAGTTAAACACGATAAAGTTACTAACGCAACAAAAAGTTACTTATGCAGCAACAAATTACTATCGCCGCGTTCGGATGAATTGATGATTATATAATTTTTTATTAACGACGTGAGATATTACACCGTGTGTCAAATGATGGTATCTTAACCCTTAGAAATAATTTATGGATGTTGAGTACTAGCCTTAACGTAGATAAATAACGACTTGGATGAAGATGTGATTATTGCAAGTGCTTTGCTTTGTTTATGAAAGAGATGTCTGCTGAGTTTGTTTGTTTGGAGTTTGGTTGAGTGTTTGAATTTGCTACTTTTACACTGTTGAAACTCTTAAACAAACAAATACATGTGGTACCAACGTCAGATTTGAATTGTTGATAACGAGTTTAGAATGTAAAAGTTAGATAAATTCGGGATGGTTTTCTGTATTACATTTTCTGTATTACATTACATGTTTGAGTTATGCGGTAACCATTGCGTACGCTTTTTGGCGAAAAAATAAAACACTTAAATGAGCCGAAAACCCGTCAGCCAAATTGGATAGTATTTTTTTTTTCATTTGGTTTAGCGTGGCTTAGTGCGAACGTTTTATCACATCAGATGCCGACTCAGATGACACCCAACGCGGCCAATGTCATATTTGCGTATGCGTTTCGGCAAAAAATAAAACACTTTTAATCAGACAAAAACAGTCAAACAAATTGGACGGCTTTTTTGATTGGTTTACCGTGGGTTAGTGCGAACGTTTATCACATCAGATGCCGACTTAGATGCCATCCAACGCGGTTAGTGTAATACTTGAACAATGCGGTAACCATTGCGTACTCATTTCCTGAAAACGAAACACTTTAACGAGGTGAAAAAATCAGTGGACCTAAATGTGGGGCAACTCGTGTGAACCAAAAAAAAAGTATTTCATACCTGTCAATCATAGGTTAGTCTGGTACCAAAAGTCGTAAACAGCTTTTAATGACATCAAAAATTGTAAAAACTGCGTTAAAAAAAGAAAAGGGAACGAGTTTTGACCTTAACACTATGTGTATAACAAGTTAAAAAAAACGGGGCTTGACCGAAAAAATGTGGACCCTAGAGTCACAGAGAAACAAACTCAGACCATCACTCAACCAGTGAATGCTAACCTGATGTTCTACCCACTGGACTGTTTAGGACACACAATCAAATAACAGTAAAATGTTATAGTGATATTTTAACCTAAATTTAACTTAAAGCACGTATAGAAGAATACCTATATTACACTATCCCTGTACGCCCTAGAAAAAAGAGTAAATATTGAGTGAGTGGGATAAAAATTATTTAAAATACAAACAACAAACGGAACATTCAGAACACAGAAATCATAGAGAGTAGAATAAAATTAAACATACATAGTGAGAATCGGTGTTTATAAAGTTTGCGATGTCAATCCGCTAATTTAGCAGCCCGGGGTCATCAGTAGTCAACTGAAACAATGTGCCAACAAAATTTTCGAAGAGACAGAGTTCAATTAGCCAAATAACCCTTGAAACTAATGAGGCAACATATTACACATACCCTAACTGGAAGACACGACTATTTTTTAACACGGATTACCTCAAAACGCAGTTAGTAGGGGATCTGCAACACTGTTCATGCCAAACACTGTATACACAGCCTGAGTGGCTGAGAACAGTTATGTACAAATTTGTTTATAGGAACCCACTGCTTACACCTTTACATATACTGTTGAAATAATCAACAGCAAAGAAGATAAAATATCCTAAGTTTCGGCCCAAAAGTAAAAAGAATAGTTGAATTGAAGAATTGACAACTGTGTTTAATTAATTTCAGGAGAGTAATCTTTTAACAATATCAGTTAATATGCTGCTGCTGTCGAAATGTATAGACAATGTTAGTACGTATGCATGCGCAAACGTCAGCTGAACCATAACGGTAATAAACGTATTTGAACGTTCACCAACGCCGAGAGTAAATAAATTCATCGGAGAAACTTAAAAGAAGAGGTGCAGATTGTTCCCTTATCCCGTGCGAACCCCTAACATTAATAGGAAAACGTGTATTTGGACTATGCCTCAGCTCACATCACCCTTACTGCACCCTGTTGATGGTAAGAAATCAGCACAGAAAAAACCGAAATAAATAAATAAATAAATAAAAATACGTGCAAGTGTGACTTGCGTCAAAAGAGAAATGGAATTGTAGCAAAAACATTGTATAATTGTATGCGTTGACAAATACCCCGAGAAAAAGATGTCATTTAGTATTTGTATTTACGAGATATTAAGGGAGAAACATTGAAATAGAGAGAGAGAGAGAGAGAGAGAGAGAGAGAGAGAGCTGAAGATAAGGTTAACCATATCGAATTGAAAGAACGAGAAATGCTGCATTTTTAACGATCACAGCAAATCGTTTCAGACATATATTATTAACGAGAAACCGGTATAACCTCGATAGTGTTGAAAAAAAGGAAAATTTGTAATTTTAAACACACAATTTTAGCTTAAATTCACATAAAAGCAACAACTCCCTAAGAGGTAAGGCTTGTCGACTAACAAATGAACCCTTGAAAGACAATTTTCTTTTTTCAAACAGACTCACATGGATGGAAACACAAGAACAACAAACAGTAAATTGATGTTAAAGAGAACGAAAAAATTTGATTAAAACAAAATTTCAGTCGAAAGAGTAACAAGGCTCAAAGCGAATGCAACTGCATTTAGTCAGACTGGGGTCACCGATGGATAGGTAGGTACACTATTATCTGTCTATTTGTGCTATCATTACAATAACCCTTCTTAGTCAACAAAGCAGTGTGTTGCTAAAAGCAACCTTCGGTGTTCACAGCTGAACGTGGGCATTGCTTGAGTCGATTCACAATGCGCTTGCCACGCCAACTGCGGGAAGAAATTAGGAGGAAGGATGTGTAAGCGACTGAGCGACCTGCTTATACAATAGACCTATGAGCCACTAAAACCAAACGAGGAAAGAGAAGACCTCAAACTTTCCCCGCCTATCTTACAATTTCGCTGTCTTGCCTACTAACAAAACAGCCCAAAATAACCAAACAACAGAAAAACAGAGTAATGAAGCCTGCTTTAATAAGTAACACTATTGACCTATGCCCCTCAAAAATGTGAACTTAGTATACCTTTAAAGCGAAATTTGCACTTAAACGTTTATTATGCAGTGCAGATTAACTTAGAAAATTTAACATTTGCACGAGCTTAAATACATTAAAAGTAAAGTCAGAATTTTGTTTTATTTTATTTTATTTTTTAGCCCGTCAGTTAAAATTATAGGGAATAAAAGGCAATCAGTAAATAGTAACTAAAATCTGAAAACTGTAAACTTTTCATCATCATCATCAATATTATTTGTAATTATTTTTATAAAAAATCAATGCAAAACAGAAAAACAGAGATATGGAAATGTGGAGATAAATTTTCCAAGGTAACGAATGACTGTGAGAGCTAAGAAATGAACAAGTCCTACCAGACATGTGAAACAATAATGCTATTGTATTAAAATTGAAACACTGCATTTTACATTAGCAAAATGCTGCAACCCTATGGAAGAGACAAAGATTTTTAGCTTAGTTTAGCGTGAGCCTTGATTACAGCTGTTCTCGCCGCTGTTCACGGCTCAGATACGCTAGGCTTCGTACGGCCTGTGGGATAAGAATTACGTACACTTTTATAAGTAGGACAGGCTTTAATTTAGTCGGAAAAAAAGCACGAAAACGAATGATGGAACACCAATGCATCATAAGCAAAATGTATATCGCATACCTGTGCTAGACAATGCGAGGAATTTTAGCCCAGAATAACTTGAACACTGACCGTAGTGTCAAACGGTGCTGTACTCCTCCCGAACCTGCTAAACCTAGCCCGGCCGAATTGTGTGATAACAAGTACGTACGTTTTGGTTTTGTTAATATGACAGATTTTAATTAGATGAAAAAACTCTGAAAGTAATGCAAAAACGTCAATGCAGCACAAACAAACGTATTTCAAACACCCTGAGTTGTCAGATACATAGATTTTTAGCTTGAATTAGCCTGCGCATCAGTCGCTGTACACAGCTATTAGGCTTCGTGCGAACACCTTGACATCAACTGTGTGCAAATATGTTAGCGGAAGAGAATTTGATTAGGATAAAAAAACAAAAACAAAACGATGAAACAGCAGGATAACCCTAACAAAGTACAGAAAAACATATCTCACATATATCTTTGGCTGAAGACACAGTGTTTTTAGCAAACACAAACACGCGAACAATGCAGCCATAAACGAACGTGCTGAGCAACAACGCCCCAGCGTTCGTGGCCTAGTAGCAACCACCACCCACGTTTGAGCACACACTGGCGCTACATCTATCACCTGGCAACACATCGTAAAAGGGCCGTGAAACGAACATACACCCCCATGACAAAACCTTTAAAAGTAAAAATCAATGTAATTAGACAGAAAAATAAGCCATCGAGGACATGCCATTGAGAAAGCATGGCACGAGAAGCAACGTGAACGTGAGTGCCTACCTCAGAATCACGATGCTCGCATACACGAACATCATCAACTCGTGAATTGTAGAGTGACGCAAAACAAAAGCACAGTCCACGTACAGCCTTTATTAAGGAAAAATTATAAAATTCAAACTGTATAACAAACCAACAAGCTTTCGACTTTGAGAACTTAAAGACTTGTGATGAATGATGTTAAATCATCGCATGTGACCATTGCCCTAAATTAAATACGGACTTTTTGCACTATAAAGAGTACGAAGCATATCACTTTCGTAGCCTAATACCATAAGTGGATAGAAAAGTTGTATACTGTATGAGAGAGAAAGGGCGAAAACAATTTTTAGAATACAATTTTAACCAACATTTTGCAAACTTGTATTGGTTATGTAGGACGAGGGACAAAGAGAGAGAGAGAGAGAGAGGGGGGGGTGGGTGACAGAATATCCCGAGGTTGGGGAATCAAACAACGCGTTTATCAACCTCTGTTAGCCAAAGTTGTGCAAATTTGTATATAGAGAGAGAGAGTCAAGTATGCCTCAGCAACATTGAGAAATGTCAAATTTGTATTTTTATTTAACATT
Source organism: Rhysida immarginata (assembly GCA_023313115.1). Lineage (NCBI taxonomy): Eukaryota > Metazoa > Arthropoda > Chilopoda > Scolopendromorpha > Scolopendridae > Rhysida > Rhysida immarginata. The sequence continues at coordinate 9,588 of JAHWFO010006638.1, read as the reverse complement.
TCAACCCTGAGAAGAAACAACAACCCTTCATGCGAGCAAAGGCAATCAGTGAGAGAGGCAAAAATGAAAATAAAACAAATTTCAAACAGCCCAGCTTTAAAATAAGCTAAAAAGTTAGTGAATATGACCCTTTCATCAGGTAGTGTGACCTAGTTGTATTTATAAGCAATTATATGAGAGTTCAGACAGCATTAGTCCCTACTCAGATGCACACTTGTCAATTGAAACAATGTAGCCATTAGTTGAAAATTAAAAACAAAACAATACACCTTGAAACAGCAGTCGTTTTATTTAGAAGAAACTGTAAAAGAGCTTGGAAAAAATTTGGTTACCCGAGAAACAATAGTGAATTAGTAATATACCCAGTATACCAACCTCTACCCATTTAGGTGGGTATTTAAAGGTTTCAACAGGTGTTCACTTGTAAGACAGAATCACTTAAGTGGATTTTGCTGAGAGCATCAGGACCCCTCTTATCTGCCATACTGGTGCTGGTGCTCAGGTGCTCAGCACCAGCACCAAGGGTACATCAGAGGATTATGAAATTAATTTTATTTCACCCTTAGGCCACCTGAACATGGCTGCCATCACGTGATTAATCAAGAAAAGATCATCAGCCAGCTGTGTGACCACACCCACAATTGGAAGCCTGATCAAAAAGTAATCAAAATCAAAAGGTAAATAAAATCACATACAAAAGACTATAAATGACCACACCCAAAACAAGAACTAACGCCCAAAAAAAGACCACACCCAAAAGGACAAACCCTCAAAAATCCACACCAGAGGACCAGAGTATGACCAAAAAAGGTAATGCCTTAGAAAAGCAGAGACACACCCTGTCGAATAGCCCGCGGGCATGAAGCAAGGGATAGGGTCCCTGGGGACCCTAGCGCATTCCAGAGCAGGCTGAGAACAAAAGAAAAAGTGTTGGCATCCTTTGATCTTTCGAGATATCACCCCCTCCACATTCCATTCGGACCCGATCAAGTCCTTATCTACTCTGGCAACAAAGTGAACCAAAAAATAATGTTTGGGATCAGCCTGTAAAAAATGATACTTGAAATGCTTTGTAGCTGTAGCATACGATTATGAGGCTTCTTTTACATATCTCTATTCATTATGAGATCGCTGCTTCATCAGACTCATCATGTTCATCTCTTTATCATATCTTGAGAATAAAAGCCGAAACTAGTCCTTCTTACCTTTAATTTTATTTTAAAGCATCCATTCATTTCGTTGAGGTTGTGAAAGCAGTCTTATTTTATCTTATCGTCTTTTTACATCTTTCTTTAATAAGTTACAATCCAGTTTTATTGCATAAAAGGAAGATTCAAACTTAATCTATATACCACGAACGAATTCCTACTATTTAGGTTAAACTATAACTTCATCCTAAATCAACGTTTCCAAACTTAAGGTAAAGACATTAATGTAAAGAATGGAAAGCTTCTGGACCTGGTTTCGAAAGAAGGATCAGGAATATCACTCTCTTCGCCTCTAGCTACTTGGTTATCGCGCACACGGGACAGCAGGGCTGCCTCTAACTGTTCTATAGATTTCAAAGTTAAGTCAAGGTTGTAGTATGAGTCTTAATTACCTTTATGATGGTTTGGAAAGAAGCAGTTTTCGATCTGTGGGCTTTCATCTTGACTATCTTGTACCCTTTAGTATACTGGGAGACAGCTTTAGTCCGTGCAGCCCAGTTGCTAGAGGCGAAGAACGTGATACTCGTGATTCCATATTCTAATCCATGTCGCAGAAGTTTTTCTTACACTTTTTCCATTAATATCTGCATTCCATGATGAAAATTGAGAGATCCAAGAAATTGATTAGGTTATCAGAAAGCAAACAATACTCATTGCCAATTTAAATAATGATATAATGATAGCAAACATTTATGGTAATCATTTGATGAATTATTTAACTTCATTGAGAAAGATTTCTGTTTCTTGAGTAGTTTGATTATTCATAAGTTGTTTTTCGTTTTTATTTAATTTCCTTATTTGTTTTATTTAGGTTAATGATTTCGGTATATCCTTTAATGATAATTAATTTTCTTAAGCTAGTGCTAAAGATTCTCATTGCGGTGCCTCTTCGCCATAAGTATGCTCTTTTTTAAAATGTGCCGTGCGTAGGAGTGGAATTATTCTTTTATACCTAATTGCTCTTTATATTCTTTATATCAGACTTCGAAAGATGTTGTGGTAATTCGATAGAAACAATATTACCATTTTACGTTTGCGTTCATACAATCTTTTTAAGTTATTAAATAATTACTCTAGTCCCCAACAAGGATGTCATAAAATATTAATGAACTTTAGATTTCTTGTTGCAGATGGTTGAATTGTATATTCAAACTTATTTAATATTAAAGTTGCATAAAAATTCGGGTGATAATCAGTTTAGTACCTACACCTGCCTTTCTAAATATTTACAATGTTAATTTTTGGAAAACTTCAAAAGAACTATTTAAAACTGGGAAATGTTTTATAGTAGCAAACTGTTTCATATTATAGCTTGTAAGAAACAATATGAATATAATTAATTTGATACACTGGAAACCAATGCGGGAAAGTTTTCCGTTTCTTAATCAAAACTGATAAATCAACATAATATTAGAATTACAAAATGCATTTAATAAATTACCTGACATGATTTAGATGTTGCAAAATAAATGCTATCATTTTACTTCAAAACTTTAAAGGAGTTTTGGGTTCAAATGATTTTTTATACACACAACAATGAAATCCGAAAAACTCAAAGACAAGGGCTAATATACAAAAACCTGAGATTATTCCCATTAGATTACCTATATCGCATAGTAATTTCATAAATGAATAAGCATATGATTCTCTCATTATCATCAAATTTTCGGCAGGTTTACTTATTATATATACTTCAGTCAAAGGAAACGATAAAAAATTAGTGCATTTTACATTTTCTCGAAAAATCATTTGATTACATTTTTCGGGACATTGACACAGATCTTCGGCTCTAGTAAATTTATCTTGGGCTTCTTTGGCATTCAAAGATGTTGCACAAGAAGGAATATTTGCAGGCACTTCCATATAAGGTAGACTAAGAACAAAAATACAAAAACAAATCATTAAATACAAAGAATAAAAGACATCTAATTACTACATTACTTATCATCTAAACTCAAACATTAGAAAAAAGTAACCACAATGACATCCGAGATGAAAAGGTCGAATGCGTATTCGAAGGCTGATGTCTCATTCTTAATAACGAAATTCAGTATAAATTGACAATAGAATAGGCTACTAAAAGGAAGGAAAGCTCGGGGGAAATGGCTAAAATTATTTCCATTGGTTGAGCTGAACAAAATCAGCCAATTAAAGATAGATGGAAAGATAATAGATATTTCTATGAAATGGGACAGAATTCCACGGTCCTAATATATTTCTTTGGAGATCCAAAAAAGTTAACCAGATATTTCAGCTTGATAATCGGACGGGATATGGGAAGGGATGGAAACTTATGTGAGTTAATATAATAATACATTACCCTATCAAAAGTCATGGGACAACCCTAATTTGCATGGAAGTGGGACATTCCTTTGCAATTTCACTGTTGGCATTCTTCCCAGCACTACATAACAGAGAGTATGCTATTATGAGATGATGCTTGCGTGAATGCTGTAAGAATGTCTCAAACAGAAGAGCTTTCAGACTTCCAAAGAGGTACAATTGTTGGGTGCTATCTCGCATGCAAAATTTTAGAGACGTCAACATCCCGAAATCGACCGTTCACAACGTCATCCGGACATGGAAAGAGAAAAGCACCACAAATGTTCCGCCTAGGACTGGAAGACCCAAGATCATGTCGGCCAGAGACCAAAGGGCTCCTCGTAAAGTGGTCACTGCAAACCGTCACACATCGCTTGTTTGACTGACAAGATCGTTCATAGAGTAAAGGGGAACAACTGTGAGCACCCTGACTGTTCGCAGGGAACTGCATGCGATGGTTTTTATGGCAGAGAGGCAGCTCACAAACCTCACATCAGCATCAGGAAAGCAGCGAGGAGATTACAATTGTGCAAAGAGCGACGACATTGGACTCTGGATGATGGTTGAATAAAGTGATGAGTCCCGGCAATCGGATGGACGGGTTTGGGTATGGCGAATGTTATCTGCCAAGCTGTGTTGTGCCCACGGTGAAGTTCGACGAAGGCTCGTTGATAGTGTTGGGGTACTTTTTACCATAAGGGTTGGGTACAATCGTTTCTGTGGACGGACATCTAAATTCAGAATTTTACCAAGACTTCGGACATTGCAGCAACTCCCATTTCTCTAGCAGCGCTTTCGCAATGGCCCTTTTCTGTTTCAGCACGATAACGCACATAGCCATAATGCAAGCGCTGTAGGCACATGGTTTGTTGAAAAGCGGATTCGAGAACTTGACTGGCCTGCACAGAGCCCCGATCTGAACTCTATCGAGCATCTGTGGGACGTGTTGGAACGTCGATTGCGCGCATGTGCGGGACGCCCGATATCCGTGACCGAACTGTCTAAGACACTAATGGCAGAATGGCGAAAATTACCTGTCGAAACGTATCAAAAACGTGTGAATAGAAGCTGTGATAACAGCAAAGGTGGACCAACAAGATAATAAAATATGTACATATATTGAGTGTTTCTATTAAAGTGATGGTATCCCATGACTTTTGTTAGGGTAGTGTATATCATAATTGTTTTTTAAAGAAATGTTTATTTTTTAACGCTGAAATATTAACTTTTAACTTTTCCATTACTTTCTGATTTATAGCAATGTTGTAATATAACTTGCCGCAAGCCAACTAATTTCCTTATAATTTTTAATGAAAGACTGCAGGCGCAACACTTCGGACGGAACACATCGGACGAAACACATCGGACGGAACACTTCGGGCGCATTCGTAAACTCATTGATCACCGAGGAGAGATATCCGGTTCAGTGAATATGAGGAGAATATGAGGGAATGATTTATCTCCCATTAAAAATATGGCCCAGGAATAGCAATATGGTAGCGTTTATTGCGAAGTCAACGCGTTTCGAGGTCTAATATCATTATCAGAATTATGAAAGGACTACAAAGAAGCAGGACTACACTAGTGTTGCCAGGTTTTGAAACCGGAAAATGCTACAATGACTTCTCAATTATGCTACTTTATGCTACAAACCCATCTCAATTATTCTACGCCTCATGCTACATATAAGCCTATCATAAATTACAACTGTGATTACCAAACACAAAAGAAATAAACCACTACATACAACGTAAACTTTTAATAATAACAAAGTTTCATATATACATCCAAATATTTGCATTCATACATTCAAAAGTTTCATTTTCACTAATATTTTGATACATATCGTTATTAAAACGTGATAAAATTTCAGTGTAAATGATGTGCATGAACTTAACCCTTGCTTTACTGTTATACGGGGGCGCCACTGCTTCTGCAGAAAGTCTATTACGGTTTTTATCAGTGTCACAGATGAAAATATCCTTTCACAATTTGCATTTGATACTGGAATGAAAAGCACGTGGTCATTGTTATTTTTGTTAACTGAGAAAGGACAAAAATAGTCTCTCAAAAATATATAAATAAATAATCACATGATGGCATGATCTTACCTTTGGGTAATTCCACGTCAGTTCAGGCAGGCATTGGCACTGACCTCTCGGATTTTAATGAAATATGGTTTACACAATTGCCCTAGGGAGTTGATAATGAATGCCAAAGTATTAGTATTTTTTTTTCGTTTTTATGGAAGTTACGGACATTTAAAATTTGCGAAATTTGAGTGGGGGCCTTATCTATGAAGTGCTGTAACTTCAGTTGTATTTTACTTAGAAAGATGTGATTGGTGACATATGAAAGCTCTTTAACTGTATATTCCACATGAAATTTTTAAAATTATATTACGCATGCGCAAATATTTGAATTTAATAAAAAATATTTTATTTATGCAATTATCTCAAAAAGTGGGTATTTTTTTTCGTTAAAAAATGATTAATATACTACAAAAAAATACAAAAAATTCAAAACTGTGTTTTGCTCCGTTTTGAAGATATTAATTTTTAAAGCTTGAGCTCCAAGCAGCGGGAGTCAGGTAATAGGGACTTGGCTACTCGTACAGGGAAGAGAAAGCGTGTAACCTTGGGACCATTCATTTATTTACGTTTTATTATTTATATAAACAGTATTATTAATTATAATTACACGAAAAAATAAAATCAATAGTAGCATTACAATAATAATTATATGTTTCTTAGAACTTCAGATTTTTTTTTTCAGAAGACAGAAAAGTATTGAGCACCTGTTAAATAAGAAGATAATTTAGTAAGAAAATATAAATTTGTATTATGATGTCGAATTTTTAGTAATCAAGAAAGTATATATACTTTACATTTCCTCAGAGTCAGTCACTTCTGAGTTACCCTGAAGGACGAGAATAATTGCAGAGGCTGCTAAAGTAGATACAGGCTTCATTATACAGGGTGATTCAAAAGTTAGTGTGCAGTAGTGCATGGAAACGTGTACAGCACACATATCAATATACTTTCTGCAGGACGTCTTTGCTGATCGAATCATCTCGCGTGGCATCTGACCTGCACGCTCGCCGGACCACACACTTCTCAATTTCTTTCTTTAGGGTGCCTTGAAAGGTAAAGTGTATGCAAACAATCCACACACTTTGCCTGAGCTGTAGGAGGAAATCACAACTGATGTTTAGCAAATATCACCAGCCATATTGAGCAGAGTGTTTCACAACGTGCAACTGCATCGTCATGCAGGGATTAAATGAACTTTTAGATCGTCATCAGGGATTGAATGTCACTTAAGGTGCTTTTTCTTCTTTGGAAAGTGGTGAAAGTCGCAAGGTGCAAGATCTTTCATCTTTGAACTGCAGTTTTTCATATTTGAACTACGAGGCCTGTGAGAAAAGTATCCGACCTAATTTTTTTTGCAAAAACCCGATGGATTTGGATCGCGCGCGCTTGATGAGCCGACCTTGAACCTTTGTGCGTATGCGTGAATTTTTTTCCGCCTCTCAATAGCGTCAGTTCTTGGCAATCAGCATTAGAGGGAGGTAGTGTGTTGTGCTCTCGTTGGTTTTTGATTTGAAGGAAAATGACGGAACGACTGGAGCAGCGTTACTGCATCAAATTTTGCCAGAAACTGGGCGACAGCCAGGTGGAAACCATCAGTCGTCACAGTGGAAGCATTCCTCGTCACCACGACCAAAGAACGCCCGCCAAATGCGCAGCAATGTGAAAGTGATGCTGACTGCTTTCTTTGGCTCTCCCGGTGTGGTACACCACAAGTACGCATCACAGGGTCAAACAATCACCAAAGAGTACTACAGGGATGTCCTCCGTCGCCTACGTAATGCAGTGCGGCGCAAGAGTCCGCAGTTGTGGTCAAGAGGCAATTGGCGCCTCAAAAACCAAACTCTATTCAGACTTTTTTGGCGAAAAACCAGACTCCCGTGATAAAACAGGCTCCTTACTCTCCTGACCTGGCCCCCTGCGACTTTTGGCTGTTCCCCAAACTCAAGAGGCCATTGAAAGGAACGCGATTTCAGACAAGAGAGGACTTTATGGCTGCAACGACAGCCGAGCTAAACTCCATTCCTAAAGACGCTTTCCAGGAATGCTTCCAAAAATAGCGGCACCGCTGGGAGCAGTGTGTGGAGTCCCAAGGAGACTACTTTGAGGGTGATTAGGTTTCCAATGCTCCAGGTGTGTAATTTTTTTCCCCGGCCGAAGGCCAGATACTTTTCTCACAGGCCTCGTATAGGCGCTGCATCACCTCTTGTGTGTGGCGATTGTTTGCGGGCGAGCGTTATCATGCTGCAGATGATGGTCCAAAGCTGCCATTCAATCCTGGTGTCAACAAATACCCCGGACTTCCTCTCCGACGGGTTCACCCGAGTGGCCACACGTTGGTGCAGTGCGTGGAAAGGGATGAGGATAATGTCGAAAAGTGAATAGTGCATTACATAGAGGACAAATGTAAGTATCAGATACAAAAAAAATTTTGAAAATTGGTTAACAATTATAAAAGTAATAGCTATGGAGGCATTACTTTTCGATCAGCCCTCGTATCTTCTCTACATTTATTGAATTTTCTTTTAAAAACTTAATGAGTTCACATTGATAGGAATAAAAAACAGCTGTAGAATGTTTAAGACAATCGGATATTACCACAAAATTTATATTTCTTAGGATGCCTTGTCCATCTGAAGAACGGTAACTTACAAACGGATGTATTGTAGCTTGGAACTCGAGCTTTAAAAATTAATATCTTCAAAAAAACGGAGCAAATCAGTTTTCAATCTTTTGTATTGTTTTTATGAAAGTATGTCTAAGATAATAATAATTTTTTAACGAAAAAATATACCCACCTTTTGAGATACTTGCATAAATGATATTTTTTTATTAAATTCATATTTGCGCATGCGTAATATAATTTTAAAAATTTCATCTAAAATCTACAGTTAAAAAGCTTTCATATGTCACCAATCACAACTTTCTAAGTAAAATACAATCGAAGTTACCGTACTTCATAAATAAAGCCCACATACAAATTTCGCAAATTTTAAATGTCTGTAACTTCCATAAAAATAAAAAATAAATAATAACATTTGACATTCAATACCAACTCCCTAAGGCAATTGTGTATACCAAATTTTATTAAAATCTGAGAGATCAGTGCCAAAAGTATAAAATTACTGCCTGAATTGAAGTGGAATGAACCCTTTACTGATGATGGGCAATCATCCATCGAGTAAAGCCCTCGTGCGGTACAGTAGCAGCAGTGGGCCCCGATTGAATTTCATGTAGAGATTTCCGACAATCGACAGTCGAACAGCGCAGGGGGAAAATGTAACGAGCGGCCCGGAAGCAATGCTCTCACCGCCATACTCGCCCAGGAAGTAACCAGTTATTATCAGTCATCATTGACTAATCAATGGAATGTGAATTTCGCTTAAAGAGCTTATTGGCTTAAGAGCTTTGTAATATGCAAGTATTGTACTAATGGTGGCCTATCATGTATCTGGATTTTGTCAAAAGTGCTACATAAGTGCTACAAAATCACCAAATCTGCTACAAAGTGCAACAATATCAATTTCGCTACGGTTTATGCTACGATCTTTTTTTAGACCTCAAATATGCTACCGTAGCATCAAAAATGCTACATCTGGCAACACTGGATTACACTGCCGATTATATGAAAAACGAATCACCAATTAAATTTACCTCTCTGCATAATTCACCTAGGCATAAGTTAGGACCGTGCGAGCTTGATGAGCTGCTTTCTGGACCCGTTCCAGTGCTTATGGCGGGAGACTTTAATGCTAAGCATCTTGAATGGAATTACAAATGCTCCAACCAAAATGGCAATATTCTCTATGGATATATTCTAAACGAGATTGACACCTTCATCGCTGGACCCCTTGATGACACGTACTACTGCGACCACACTCCTGTTAGCGACGTGCTGGACGTTGTAGTTCCTAAAGGATTTTTCAAGCCCTATAATATATTCACAGTCGACGACTTATCCTCTGACC
>JAHWFO010006637.1:0-13588 GCA_023313115.1 Rhysida immarginata | reverse complement strand
CCATATCAAATGCCCCTTCTTCAAGAATGCTCAGTCCAAATTTGAAGTCATTCGGACTCATGGTTGTTTTTTTATAGCATTTTTACAAAGGGACTTTAATTATAATCACCTTGTACATGAAATAAGCTCTAGCTCAGGATGCTTGAACTAAAATTAAAAACAGCTACAATCAAAATTTATTTATTTATTAAATTTAATAATTTAAATATGAAAAGTCTACAATATTTTCAAAAACCTACAATATATTTAAAACAATAGAAAAACTCAAAAATGTCTATCGATGTTTTCCTTTAATTAGCTACGAGCATCTTTTCTTCCTTGTATTGTTTTCTCGCTGCCCTCATTCCCTCCTTTTGTGACATCATTAGCGCATAGTGTCCGGGCCTTCTTATCTAGGAGGCCTTGGTTCAATTAAATCTCCAATTGCAACATTGTTAGACATTGTTGATTTTACTTTGCAACAATGCCTAACAATTGAAATCGGAAATTTAATTGGACACGCCCAGTCGAACTTTCGTTGGACAGAGCATAAGCAATGATGCATAATTGAATACCAAGGTCCGTTGTTATTAATAACTAGCAGTGGTACCCGGCGTTGCACGGGATAAATACACTTGTAGGTAAAGAGAACAATCTCAAAAAATTAAATTACAACTCCCAATTGGTTAAATAATAACTCAATCAATACAACACAGAGCAAAGGGATTATCCATTCTACTAAAAACACGAAAAACAGGAAGTCTAGGTGATATACCGGGGCTTTATCTAAACATTTCTTGATTTGCCTCACCACTGCGGAGCATCACCAAATACTTTAGACTCAAGTTTTTATTGCCCTTGACGTAGAAGCTCTTATAACCTGTTGCTCTATTCGAAATTCCCGTTGTTCAGATGTTTCAAACGCCCGTATAGCTTTTTCTGTTATAGTTGCAGAGTTTCTCTGACCAATACTCGTTCTTTCTCTTTCCTTTCCAGACACATAAATTTTTGCCAGTCGTCTGGACGTTTGATAGGGAGCTCAAGGGAGACACGCGTGACTCCTATGCCTAATCAATACATGCTGCCTTATTAATGTTCTGTCACTGCATCTTCACTTTATGCTCATTATCAAAAATTCTTGGAAACGAACGTTCAGTCATCGCATTATCAGCATCTCAGTTTCCAAAATATACACTGTCCCACAGAATATAGTCAAAATGTATTTTTAGGGAATATTTGGATCTGCTGTGCTACCAAATAAGCTAGGTGATAACCCCGGCGTGGCTCGGACTTTTTTTTTTGAATAAATTTTGAAATATCTTAAAAATAAACACATGAAAACGCTTAGAATTAATACAGTAAAAATTCTTAATGAAAATTTGAAAAAAAATTTTTTTTAAAGGCTCACAATGGATGGACCTCTCCAAGGATGCCAATGCTAGTCTAAATAATTTCTTACTCACGTAATCTTACTTTAGATGTACACTTGATGTTGTTGCAATTCCCTTTCTTCTCTCGATATCTTGAATCAAAACTTGGCCATTTATCTCTTTGTGTAGTCTAGCGATCGCCGATTCTTCTATCTACTTGCTTACCATTTGCTCAATACAGCACGAAGCTAAAGGAGTGCTTCCTCTGCCGTCTTTACACTCTTTCTAAATAGTCTGCTAACTCTGCATTATCTCCAGTTACTGATCATATTTAAAGATTTTCCAGAAATTGTTAAGTACTAAGAACTCTTTCTAAGAAAAGCCTGAATAACAGGAATTCTATGCATTGTTACAAATTGAAACTTATCTATATTGCACAAATTTTGCCTTTCATTGTTGGTCATGAGATATGTATTGTTGATCCCTGCAAAGTGTTGGTGCATTGCGTGTTGACACCATTGCTGATACCTATTAATGCACAAACTTTTCCTTGCATTGTTGGTCATGAGATATATATTGTTGGTCCTTGCAGAGTGTTTGTGAATTGCGTGTTGATACCATTGTTGATAAGTATTGTTGCACAAACTTTGCCTTGCATTGTTGGTCATGAGATATTTATCATTAATTTCCCTGCCATAACCATGAATATTTATTTTTTATCGATAATTATTATTTTTCCGAAATCTGATGTAGACAGTGACTTTCCTCGTGCCTTGAAGGTCAAGTATGCAGAATTTCATCAAGATCGGAATAAAACTGTAGATTTGTATAAGAAACAAACAAACCCACCCATAAACATCCTTCTTTATATGTATAGACTAGCAGAGGTACCCGGCATTGCCCGGGATTATTACACTTGTAGGTAAACAGAACAATCTCAAAAACTTAAATTATAACTCCCAATGGGTTAAATAATAACTCAATCAATATAACATAGAGCAAAGAAACTATCCATTCTACGAAAAATACGAAAAACAGGAATTCTAGGTGATATACCGGGACTTTATCTAAACTCTTCTTGACTTGCCTCACCACTGCGGAGAATCACCAGATACTTTAGACTCAAGTTTTTCTTGACCTTGACGCAGAAGCTCTTATACCCTCTTGCTCTATTCGAAACTTCCGTTGTTCAGATGTTTCCATTGCCCGTATAGTCTTTTCTCTTTAAGCTACAGTTTCTCTGACCAATACTCGTTCTTTCTGTTTCCTTTCCAGACACATAAATTATTGCTAGTCGTCTGGATATTTGATAGGGAGCTCAAGGAAGACATGTGTGACTCCTTTTCCTCCTCAATAGATGCTGTGTTATTTATGTCTTGTCACAGCATCGTCATTTTATGCTCATTATTAATAATTCTTGGAAATGAACGTTCAATCATCGCATTATCATCATCTCAGTTTCCAAAATATTCACATTCACACAGAATATAGTCAAAATATATTTTTATGAAATGTTTGGATCTGCTGTGCTACCCAATAAGCCAGGTCATAACCCCGGCGTGACCCTTTGTTTTTTTGATTAAATTTTGAAATATCTTAAAAATAAACAGATGAAAACGCTTAGAATTAATGCAGTAAAAATTCTTAATGAAAATTCGATACATTTTTTTTTTAAAAGCTCACAATGATGGACCTCTCCAAGTAAGCCAGTGGTAGTCTAAATAAATTCTTACTCACGTAATCTTACTTTAGATGTACACTTGATGTTGTTGCAATTCCCTTTCTTCTCTCGATGTCTTGAAGCAAAACTTGGCCATTCATCACTTTGTGTAGTCCAGCGGTCGCCGATTCTTCTATTTACTTGCTTCACTCACAGCAATTTCCAGATCGTAGGACTCATTTTATTAGATTATAGTTCTCTGACTCGATTATAAGAATACAGTACTTCGTAGATGAGTTGTACTGTCACGGAAATCGAAACCAAGTTCGATTCCCGGCGACACTGACTGCCTTTACCGCTCTCGCATATTCACCCGTTCGAAGGCGGGGGAGGAGCGGGGCAGACAGTGTCGTCACAACCTTCAACACGCCCGAACCAATCATGCCGCAGGGAGACGTGGTGACGGAGGAGCGAAGTCTTCTTGGCGGGAGGTTCGGAGTCGGAGACAGAGGAGGAGAGTGAGCCGGACAACCGAACCGAATGGTTGTGGGGCATCGAGCCCGAGGTCGACGGGAAAAGAGGTTTTCGTCGCCGAGAGGCAGAGACAGCAACGCATGGAACTTCAGCCGGGCGGAGGCAGCGAATCGTCGAGCAGGCAATTCTCCACTCTAAGACGAGATGTGTTCGACGGGAAAGCCCCGCAGGCGGCGACTTTGAGGAGTGATATCTCCGTCGTTTCCGCTGTTCCAGCCAGCTCGAGGCGACAGGAAAACTTCCCGAGACTTACGGTTGGAAGAACGCTACGCACGTCGGCAACGTTCTTTGTAAGTACGTTTATGTTAACGAGCTTCGACTCCCGTTCCTTGTCGGCAGCCTTGAATGACTTTCATGGCCGGGAGCTCGACGAGCGTTCGACGATAAGAGGCAGTTTCCCGTCAGGGTTGAGTGCCTACATCACGGCGCAGTACGGGTTCGCCTACGTAATACCAAGTAAATAAGTGTTGGCCCTCCGAGGCTTCAATATATGTGTTTGTTAAGTGGTGAAGTGTAACTTCGATAAGATTTTCTATTACTTGGTCTCACTGTAACCTCCATTATAGACTCAGTGTTTCACATAATAATGACTCAGTGTTTTTGGTGACTAAGGAACTCAGTGCTCGGGTTAAATTTAGACCCAGTCTTGTTACTAAATTTAGTATCGGAGCGCTTCTTGTAAATGTTCTCTTAATCAGTGTCTCACGAACTTGTGCTGTTGACTCATAAGACTGAACGGACCTGGTTCAGTTTATAGACTGGAATTGTTCTATCTATAACTGATTTTTGTGTATTGGAGTTTGTTTCTTCCTCCAGCCGTAGTATTGTATTTAGTTAAACTTGTTAATTTTTGACTTAGGCTTAATGATCTTAAGAGGCCATATAGTTTGCTAATCGAGAATTTGGTTAGGCGATATGAATTTCACTCTTTGCCAGATTAAGCTAATTAAAGTGCTTGAGTAATATTATGATAATTCCTTAAGCGAATAAGAACTGTACTCATTTGCTAGATTAAGCTAATTAGGGTGCTTTGAGTAATGTTATGATAATTTCTTAAATAATAAGAAGTGTACTCACTTGCTAGATTAAGCTAATTAGAGTGCTTTGAGTAATATTATGATAATTTCTTAAGTGAATAAGAATTGTACTCATTTGCTAGATTAAGCTAATTAGAGTGCTTTGAGTAATATTATGATAATTTCTTAAGTGAATAAGAATTGTACTCATTTGCTAGATTAAGCTAATTAGAGTGTTTGAGTAATATTATGATAGTTTCTTAAGTGAATAAGAATTGTGATTATTAATTAATTCTTGTTTATGTCAAGTAGCTGAGCAAGCTGTTCTTTTGGTTCATCTGTAGCTTTGCTTAGGCTAAGGTGTTACTTTGTTAATCGGCCGGCCCATCCGACCGATTGGTGGCGTAGTTATCGCCTCATGCTGATTAATTTGTTGTTGTCATATGTATTAATCAATCCTAGGTAAAGTGTTGGTTTTATCATATGTAAGCCCTTTAAGTTTGTCTCAGATTGTAGTTTATATTTACCATTTGTGTTTGGATGTTTAATTAAGCTTTGTTTCTTGTTTTACTTGCGTTATGCTAGGAGTTGAGTCTTAGCTCCTTGGCCTTAATTTTAGGCCCTGGTTTATTTTTGCATTCTTAATTCTCAAATTAAATATTATTTATTATCCTTACCCTGTTCACGTGTAACTTTCATTTTCCACTGCGTTATTCTCGTTTACTCTGCATTTACACGTTACATGTACCATCCATATTCAAGTGTTTACGAACCCCTGACTCATCTAACAGCCCCATACACAGCTTTACGAGCCAAGTCATAGGAAATGGGTATCATTTCTGGTAGAGATACGAAATCAAGTTACGAAAACATGGCGGATACCGATACTGGACGATTTCGCCGTTCGTGTTAGTAAGAAGATTAATACAATATTATTAGAACTACTACTAATCTTTAATATGACTAAGGATGGGACAAGTTATCTAGAGACTATCTATCAGTAGGGATAGTCTCTTCAGCTCTGAGTGCGAAAAGAGGCTCCCTCAAAAACCAAACGTTGAATAAGCCATTCTCCAACATTGTTCGTCTTGCTCCTTCAAATTTTACCAGTTCAAGAAAAATTGAACGAAAACAGGAATCTAAGTAAGTTACACTTTTTTCTAACTTAAATTATACTCATTTAATAGTTCCAAATTTATTTGCTAACCCGTTTTCTTATTCATTATTGTTACGATTAGTTTTTATTTACTCGTTGTGATCTGAAATGCATTCATTATTATCGACTGCTTACAACATGGCTAGTTTCTCGCAGCAAGAATGGATCTAAACACCAGAAGTTGTGTATCGGAGCCTTATAGAAAGTAAGAAGGGTGACTGACTTAATTTCAGCACGGAGAACGAATTTGATATTAACTAAAATAAAATGTCACTGTTTTCCTTTCCATTATTGTAGAGAGTGTAAATCATTGATGTAAAACTCATCCTTTTTTCCGCATTTCAGATTACCAAGAATACTAATATGAGCTTTCCTCTTGAGCAATACGTTATAGTTTCCATTTAGCCTACCCAAAGGAATGGAAAAGGAATCTTGCAGATTTCTAATGAGAACGATGTAATGGTTACAATAAAAATAATCTCTTGATTTTTGTGCAAATCAATTTGTTAGGCGATGGTGAATTTATTGCATTGTATATTATAATTGAATATTGTTAAATCAATAAATGACTTTATAAAAAAAATTGATGTTTAAAATTTTTAAAAAGATGTCTACCATTCAAGAGCTGTCAACTCTATGAACATGGCGATCGTTATTTTAGATTTAGCAACAGATTTATCATTAAAATCCTTTTTTCTGCCTACAAGCTTGGACTTCTATCTTCTGCTGGCGAATTTTGACTATAGAGATGATAAAATACAAATACAGGTCGGTATACAAATGTAAACTTGTGTAAATTTGTGGAAATAGGTGTGTAAGCGTGTCTGTGTAAATTGGTGTATATACGTGTGTAAATTTGTGTACTTGTGTAAATATGCTATAAAGAGGTGTACAAAAGCGTAAAGTTGTGTAAATAGGTGTATAGACGTATGTAAACTGTGTGAATAGGTGTATAACCGTGTGTATACTTATATGTAATGTGTATACATGTGTACATATTTCTGTAAGCTAAATATTTCTAATGCGTAAATTGTCTATGCACGTGAGTAAATTTTGTCACATATATGTGTAAATGTGTGTAAACTTGTGTAAATAAGCTGCACACAGGTGTACATAAGCGTAAACATGTGTAACTATGTGTAAACCTGTGTAAATAGGTGCATACACGTGTGTAAATTTGTGTACGTCGTCTGTGCTTAAAGGTGTGTAAAGTTGTGTAAATATTCTATACAGATGTGTATAAAAATGTAAACTTTTGTAAATAGGTGTAGAAGTGCGTAAACTTGTGTGAATAGGTATATACCTGTGTGTAAACTTGTGTATAATGTGTAAATTTGTGTAAATATGACTATATAAATGTGTAAGTAGCTGTGAAAATATAAATATGTATAAATAGGTATATACGCGTATAGTAAACATTCCGTTCATGAGTCTTAAGACTTGTACAGTCGAATCAATTGACCCAAGAATGGCGACTCGGAAATTCGGGTCAAACAACTCTTACTTACATCTGTGTCCAACGACTCTTTTAAATGGGTCGTATTGGAAGAATCATAGGACTCTCGCAAGCGGGTCATATTAACCGCATATTGCCGTGAGTGTACGTAAACTAAACCTATCCGACTGGGATAGGCGTTGTGATTGGTGGTCGATTCGTTGTCGGTAGAAACGTTTTTCACTTTTTGCGCAAAATGACAAAAAATGGATTTAACTTGTTTTGCAGAGTCACTCTTCACTTTGTTAATCATAGTTCAATTTTTAACATAACAAACAATCGTTACAAAAATTACTCAACGCATCTTTTCCACCCGGGCGAAGCCGGGTAATATTGCTATTTATTTATTAATGCAATGATGAAAGACTCCTTGTGAATAATTGTAATAAATAAATAAAAATAACTTAAATAAATAAAATATACACTTACCAAAGTATATATTTATTTATTTTGTGTTATTCACAAGGAGTCTATCACCAATGCAATAACAAACAAGCATTAAAAGTTCTCCTAATAATAAAAAAAATAATAAAATTTCAATTAATTATGAATTAGAAGTTCACATGGATTAGTAACATTCCATGTCACTAATTATTAAAAAAAAAACAGGCTTGAGAGGGCACAGTGCGAACATCCTAGCCAACACCTTCTAGACACAAGGCCTCGGCACGGAAGACTCTAACGTCAAATAGTAGGCAGCAAGGCTAACTATAAATACAGGCCAGGGCAGTCGAAAACAATGTAAAAGGTGATTTTCGACTGCCCCGGCCTGTAATTTGTAGTTGGCCTTGCTGCCTACTGTATGACGTCAGAGTCTTCCGTGTCGAGGCCTTGTGTCTAGAAGGTGTTGTCCTAGCCAAGAATTTTAAGCTAGTTTAGCCTACACTTGAGCTATGTTAGCTTAACAATAGTCTAGCTTTGCAGTGCGGACGGGTATTAGAATTGATAGTTCTTAGAACTTAACATTTTCTTGAAAATTTAAAAAGAGCAGTAACTGGAGAAAATTTAGCAGACTATTCAGAAAGAGTGAAAAGGCGACAGAGGAACCAGTCCCTTCGCTCGGTGCTGTATTGGTTTCACCAGCGCACTGCTGCAACTGGCGAGTGGTAAGTGTGTCAACAGAAGAAACGGCGACTCCTGTGATGAACGGCCAAGTTTTACTTCAAGACATCGAACGCAGAGTGCATTTGCACAACAGATATTAGCATGCAGTGAATAACTCCACTCAGATTGTTGAGATTGCAGAGCACACCGACACAAATGATCATGTATATTCACTGCCACTCAAGAAGAGTTGTTTCGCCACATATACTGAAGTTACTGTTGCCACATATTTTCACATCAATGCCAGTGAAATATTGTTACCCTGGAAACCGATGTAGTGATGATGCAACAGTATTTTTTCAAGATGATGCAATGATGGATTGTTCTGTTGCCTTAGCAATAGAACATTCTTTTCCAAGAATTATTAACAATGAACAGGAAATGAGTATTAAAGCAGGATATATACAAGGTGTTTCATAATTGGTGTCCCGTCTTTAGGTTCAAATAACGACTCAAGGGGAACAGATTGGGGGAAAATGAATATTGATTATTTGGTTTTAATGTCCCCTAATTCAGGGACATTTCGCGTCCCTGGGGGTGAAGGGGTAAATTTTGAAAATTTTAATTTTGTAGGGGTAGAGGTTAGACCCCATGTGTTATTTAGAAAGTTGCAGAGCATCATGTAAAATGTGGGTTTAGCAAAAAAACCGGTGAAAAAATCTCATCCCCTGCCCTTTATCGAGTGGGTAAAGTGAAAGGTATGGCTAGCTAATGTAGACAAAAACAGAAAAACTCATTAGAAACATACATTCCCATTTCCCATGTACAGTTTTCAAATTTCATAATGTTTTTCCCGGGGGTTAAAAGCCCGGTCGAGCTTATTAGCTTTTCAGGGTAACGACTCATTCATTCTCATTAATTTTCCAAATGTAGGCCCTACTGTTTTCTAATAAGTATGGGTTTTGTCCACATCGGCTAGCCATACCTTTCACTTTACCCACTCGATAAAGGGGACAGGGCATGAGATTTTTTCACCGGGTTTTTTGCTAAACCCACATGTTACATGATGCTCTACAACTTTCTAAATAACACATGGGGCTAACCCCTACCCCTACAAAATTAAAATTTTCAAAATTTACCCCTTCACCCCCAGGGACGCGAAATGTTTTTATTCTGAATTAGGGGACATTAAAACCAAATAATCAATATTCATTTCCCCCCCACCTGTTCCCCTTGAGCCGTTATTTGGACCTAAAGACGGGACACCAATTATGAAACACCCTGTACAGGACAGTCTCTCTAGAGGAGGCAAAGACACACGTTCTCCCTTCAGCCAACTCCTCCTAGAAAGAAAGCCTGCACACTGAAAATTCATACATTGTTACATGTTCACAGGAAGCCATAATTTAGGGCTTATTATTGGTAGAAATAGATTAACAATACCTTTTTATGATGATGTAACAATGTAGGAATTTTCAGTGCACAGGCTTTCGTTTTAGGAGGTGTTGCTTCAGCTCTTATCAATATTCAGAAGAATTGTGTATTTGGAACTCTTACACAGTGTAGAACCTTCCAAATGCAACGGCAGCTTCCCCTTTCTGTTCCAGTGGTCGGTCTCGGTCGATAGTTTACGACATAACCGATAACAAGCATTGTGCTCTTTAATAATTGTTCGAAGGATACATGTTAATTCATATCTATCGAAATACCACCGAAGAAAAGAACGAGTATTGGTCAGGGAAGACAAATGTTATCCGGGCGTCGGAAACATCTGAACAACAGGAGCTTCGTCTACAGCAAGAAATTTTAGAATTGCTGAAAAACAATTTGAGTTATTATTTAACTTCTTGAGGTCGTTCTGCTTACCTACAACTGTAATTATCCCAGGTCTCTGCATGTATGATATATTTAAGTCCAATTGAAATTTTGTTTCTCATTTTTTTTTTTTTTTTTACATCTTATCAGCTACGGGTGCCTTGTGCACTGCCTGGCCAAAAAGAAAAAAAAAGAAAAGAAAATCGCCATCCAATATTTAATCAGCCAATCATAAAAATACTAAGGAGCCAATCACAGATTTACTACTGCAGTCATGTATGAATTTGCGCAGGTAGCGCTTCCTTTAACTTGTCTTGCATTAGTTTATCACTTCATTTGTTTGGAAGAAAGATGTCTGTGAACGCAACACCTGATCGCGGAAAAGATGTCACCGAGTTTCAGAAGGGACAAATTGTTGGCCTATTCCAAGCAGAGAAAACAAGCAGTTACTGGAACTGGAATAAGAACTGTTCAACTTGAACATTATTAAAGCCCTCTTGGACGAAAAGATCTGAAGCATCCACCTCGAGGAGTAATTGATTCTGAATAATCGTAACCGGAGATCATTAAGATTCACGGTGAAGGCAAACCGAAGAGATTCCATATTATAACGCACAGTGCCAACAGGAATTGATGGCACATCCTTATCTGCTCTTGATGCGACGGGGACTTAAAGGAATGGGACTAAGCAGCTTTCTGCCATAGAAAACCACTTGTCAGTGATACAAATATAAAAAAAACTATTACTTTTCGGCTGAGAGCGCAAAAATTGGCGTGTGGAACAGTGTAAAAAAGTCATGTGGTCTGATGAGTCCAAGTTTACCCTATTCCAGAGTGATGAGCGCATCAGGATAAGAAGAGACTGCGTGAAGCAAACGGAGTGAAGATCCACTGAAGAAAAACAAACGTAGTGAGGATCCACGAATTTGTCAAATCCATATCACGGCGAATGCGCGGCTTCATGAAAACGCGCCCAACTAAATATTAAACTGCGCGACTTTGGTTTTTTGACCAGGCAGTGTATCTTCTCTTTCCCTGTTATTTGACACCAGATATTTGAAGCAGCATGTTGAATGGAATTTATAGATCGTTAAGATTGCAATAAAAATTGTTTCATTAAGTAAAAATTTACCATTCCGTTAATAAGACATTAGAGTCTGGACATTTTTCTGTATGTTTTTGTGGCCGATTTTTGAACATTTTAACATTCCTGATTAGGAAATGAAATCTGCAGATGGTGATAAAATTTATGCAAGATGCAGTGAGTACATTTTGATGTTGTTCACAAAGTCCTATTCCTTGGAAGTGACACGTTCTCATGATTATCCTTAGCGCTTTGTAGAATTTCATTTTTAATTTAAATAATGTTCGGCGTAAGAGTATATTGTTGTTTGTTATTGTTGGCTTCTTATGTTGTTGTAGGTATAAATTAAATATATATTGTTTCATGAAAAATGGATAGTTTCACTCGTAAAACCCGTGCAACCCGCAAAGTAGTGAAAAACCTTTCCCGGATTATGTTAAAGCATCATGAAAGTTTGACGCCTGTTGGTTTCGCGTTTGTAGAGATTATCGCAGTCAGACAAACAGACCGATTGACTTTTATTAATATAGATTTAGTTCCATTTTTGAAAATTGGAATTAATGAAATAAATGAAATATTTAAATTGGATGATTTAATTTTAATGTCAATATTTATGAGATATTTTTTAATGGAAAATTTTGATATTGTTCCTTGATGACTTTAGTTCGTAGATTTTGGTTGATACTCGTTTTGTTGACTGGGATGTTGATGCACAAAATCTTGTGTTGCCATTGGTTCTAGAAAAGTTATTGAAAGTTGATTCTCTTGAAGATAATTCTATTGATGATATTTTTATTTATTACTATTTTAGACCCTAACGTAAGGTTTATTTAAAAAAATTTACCTTGGTAACTATTCTGCCTCACCTTGTAATCAAATTTTGAAAAACATATGTTCACCGATTAAACATATTGAAAAACATTTTTATTTTTATTTTTTAATAATTTTACATGTAAAAATAGGAACACTGACTTTTTTTTTAGAATTGGCATATCCTACACAACACAGTAAAAAAATGGTATTGATATCTTTATTTTTGACTGAGTTATGATTTTTTATAACAAGCGCCCCGAACATCGCGGAGCTGCGGAAATATCAAAAACGCCAAATTTACTTAAAATTTGAAACCCTATATCTCAGAAAGTATTTGACTTAGGCCAAAATAATTTAGCATGGTTTCATAACTTGGTAATAGCAACATGTAAAAAAAAATTGTCAAAATCTGAAGTGGTGGGTGGGCATTTCTTTTTTTCCTGGGTGATTTGATATGGAATGACCCACGTGTGAGCATGCTACGTAAAGCTGTCCATGTGAAAAGCACGGATTTTCCAAATTGATTCCTGCTACTTTTAATGACTGTCTTTGCGCTTTGTTGATGGTCATAGCAAATGCACGCCGAACTGGATGAGCTTCAGGAGCTTTGTTTGCTCTAAAAGTTTCATGTCGAAGGCGGTCTTGCCTTTTGTCTTTCTGCACATTGTTCAAGTGTTTCTCTTTGTCTTGCTTCAGCCATACTTTCTCTGTTCTTTTGCTGATGAATACTTCTTTCTTCTACTCTCTCATTCGCTCTCATTTCTATACTTTTTCTCATACTCTGTAGACGGTTTATTGTTTCTTCCAATAATTCCTTTTCTCGGTTTTGAGCTGCACGCCTCGCAGCTGAGGTTCTCCTTCCAAGAGCACTTTTACTTCTTCGTCGAGGCATATTCGCTAAACAACAAAAACTTGAATCTGATGACAAATTTTTCATATGACACGTGCTTCATTCGATATTCCGTTGCATTGTTTATGTTTCTCTTCAAATTTAACCTTTTAACAATTAGAGGCTTATTATAAACCTAACTCCTCAACACGCAGTTTATTGAGAAATTTATTATGATTTAAATACAGATGTTCCTTTTTAAATTTCTTAGATTATGGCTAAACAAAAGTTCATTATTAATTCCAGATAACTCGACGATTACGCACATTTAGAAGGAGCTCCTACAGAAAAAACTTGAAAAAAACATAAAGCGAGAGTTAAACTTGAAAATATATTTTTTTGTAATTTTAATAATGTTCAGTGCAATGACGTATATTAAAGATAGACTCCGAATCCTATTGTTAACAGCGGCAAAAAGTGAAGCAAATTGAGCCATCATAGTTCTGGGCAGGAGTGAGCCGTGGAGTAATCAGCTGCTTTGGTTTTGAAGATTTTGGGCCCGAGAAATAATTAATTCAAAACCATTCCTCAAAGTTAAACTGCGTACAACTGTACAAACAAACAAGAAAAAGAATCAGGAATCATTTTCCACAAAAATAAATCAAACATACGTAACTAAAATGAGAATACGTAACTGAAAGACAATCGAAACGAAATTGAAATTGAAACCATGATCGAAAAATTGTTTATAAAATATAATAAAATACTTCAAATACAAAGTAAACGAAAAGAT
>JAHWFO010006632.1:0-52395 GCA_023313115.1 Rhysida immarginata | reverse complement strand
GAAACTCCGACCCCAGTGGGCCAATCAAAACCAAACTAAATAGTGAAGGTGCACATGCTCATAGTAAGCTACATTCCGCATTTCAACCTTCTACCCCAAAAAATGTGGAAATTATGAAGGGAACGGACGGACGGACAGACAGACGGACATTGTAAAAACAATAAGTAGCTCCATTCTTCCGCTACTTAATAAAGACGAGGGGAGAGATGCTAAGGGGGCAGAGAGAGACGAGCCATCCAACTGGAGCGGAACAAGGAGGACTCAATGCAGAAAGGACCCAGGACGACGGAGCCAAAGAAACTACGAACCGATAGCTCTTACGCCCGAACAAGGAGGGGTTCCAAACGTGAGTCGTTTAAACTAATGAATTCAGTTTTAGTCCGTACTCTCTGATAGACAATACCCGCAGTCATGATAAAGGAGCGAAACCAGAGCTATATGATACGCAGTATGCTCTATTAATCCCAGAAGACCGTGAACATCCTCGTACTGCTAACAAGATAAAATGGATGTTCGGCCTTGAGAAAGTAGATAACTAAGAGATGCTGAGAAACTTCAAGTGGAAAGTCCTCGAGTATCCTCCGTATAGCTCTGACATTGCTCCAAGCGAATTCCATTTGTTCGGCCCTCTTAAACATCATCTTTCGGTTGAACACTTTCCTTATGATGAAGCTGTACAAAGGGAAGTCACCGCCTGGTCAGGCAGCACTCCAAAGAATTTTATCTTAGGGTTTGAGGGGTTTCTGATACCATGGGACAAGTGCCTCAATATACAGGGAGATTATGCGGAGAAATAAAAATAGTTTTTAAATCGCTACTCGTATTTGTTTCATTTTTATATCCACTTGTAACTTACTTACTGACTTCCCTTCGTATAGCAGTTGCCTTCCCTAATGCTGTTTCATTATCTGTTTTAATTTGTTTTATGTGATCGATGCCTGTTGTTGCTTTACTCCGATATTTGGCTCTTCTATAAGTTACCGTTGCCCTTTAGTTGTCAGATAATCATTTGGTTGAGTTATTAATAATTTTTAAATACAAAAATATTGCATATGTCTAAAAATGCATTTTTTGAGTTGAAGACAATAGAGAACATTTTTAGAAGTAAAAATATCAATAATGAAACCTGGTTATCAAGAAAAAGTGAACCAAAAATAGCTAGTAGATTTCAATTGGTGTCGCATCATTGGGGCGGAACCTCGCTTCTGAACGAGTCTTTATTTATATATTTTTACAAAAAGTCTTTGTGCGAGGTTTCAGATTAGATGGAGTAACTCGCAAGCGCCGTGAGTAATGACCGTATCTTTCTAGCATCCTCGCATGCACAGGAGAAAAATTGAATTGGCCGGCCCAGGACACCATATGGCGGACTGGCCAGTCCCAAGCCTGGATAAAGGAGGAAGGTTAGCGTCAGGAAGGGCATGTATGATGAAGGGCATGTTCCTGCCAAGCCTGTATGATGAGTGGTATCCATGACTCTGAAAATGCTAGGGCGTTCCCCGCTGTAGGCGACGCGCAGTTCCTTAAGCGCCCGAGGACTGTGAAAAGTATGGTAGGGTAATCGCATCAAGAGCGGGTGCGACTAAAGAAACTAGCTCGAAGACCTTTACTACTCAGGATTGCATCACTCAATGTGGGCACCATGACAGGAAGAGGAAGAGAAATTGTGAACATGATGGAAAGAAGAAAGATTGATGTCATGTGTGTACAAGAAACAAGATGGAAAGGAGGCAAGCAAGAGAACTATGAGAGGGGTACAAGATATTCTACAGCAGTGCAAGCAAGGAGGGCAAAAATGGAGTAGGGATCATCATCCCACGAAAGATGAAGGAAAATGTCATAGAAGTAAGCCGCAGAAGTGACAGGATTATGAGGATGAAGCTGGATATAGAGGAAACAATTCATATAGTGAGCGCTTATGCCCCATAGATTGGTACAAGTATGGGGATGAAGGATGCTTTCTGGAAAACCATAGATGAAGAGCTAAGACAACTGGAAGAGAAAGAGAGAGTGATCATCGGAGGGGACTTTAATGGACACATTGGAGACAATAACAGAGGCATAGAAGGAATCCATGGAGGGCATGGTTTTGGAGAATTGAACCAAGAAGGTGAACAAATCATAGATTTCGCTGGAGCTTTCGACTTTGCCCTGGCCAACTCTTTCTTCAACAAAAAAGAAGAGCACTTGATCTCCTTCAAAAGTGGTGGAAATAAAACACAGATTGACTACTTTCTGTACAGGAGAAAATATCAGAAGGAAGTGAATAATTGCAAAGTCGTCCCTAGTGACCACGTGGGAACGCAACACCGGCCATTGCTCATGGACCTCCAACTTTCGATGTATGCAGTCAGGGAGAAAGTGAAGAGTAAGGCTAAGGTGAAGAAGATCAAGTGGTTCAAATTAAAGGATACAGTTTTGAGGCATAGATTTAAAGAGGCAGTCCTGCAGAGAGTTTTCAGGGATTTTGAGGATGTTCAGGAATAGTGGAATAGAAATGCAGAGGCCATCAGGTGTGCTGGCAGGAAAATTTGTGGGGAAACAACAGGAAAATTCTTGGAAAACAAGGAGAGTTGGTGGTGGAACCAGGAGGTGCAGGCAGCAGTACAGGAGAAGAGAAAAGCAAAACAGAGGTGGGACTCAACACATGCCCCAGCAGATCTAAAATTCTTTAAGATCAGGAATACGGAGGCAAAGAAGAAAGTGGCATAAGCGAAGGCCAAAGCATGTCAAGAGATGTACGATGATTTAGAAACAACGGAAGGGCAGAAGAAAATATATAGCATTGCCAGACACAGAAGCCGGACAGCAAAAGATATCACACATATCAAGCAAATCAAGAAGGCCAATGGAGAAATCCTGAGGAACTCTGGAGAGATACAGGATAGCTGGAAAGGGTACTTTGAGGAGCTACAAAGAGGAGGAGATACCAGACGAATGAAGAAAAAGTATTCTCGTCCCAATCTACAAAGGTAAAGGGGACATCCAAATGTGTGACAACGACAGAAGAATTAAGCTAATGTCGCACACCATGAAGATCTTGGCGAGGATCCTGGACAAACGACTGAGAGCTGAAGTTAATATTGGGAGTCAACAGTTTGGTCTCATGCCAGGAAAGTCAACCACTGATGCAATCTTTAGCTTGAGACAAATGATGGAGAAGTTCAGAGAGAAACAACAAGAACTTCACCTGGTCTTCATTGACCTGGAAAAGGCATATAACCGAGTGTCAAGGCAGGAAGTTTGGAGGAGCCTCAGAGTTAGAAACGCACCAGAGAAATATGTCAGGTTAATTCAAAAAATGTATAGGAAAGCCAAGACAAAAGTGCGAACCTGCCAGGGAGAAACGTGTAGCTTTGAAGTGAGAGTCGGTCTCCACCAGGGCTCGGCACTGTGTCCTTCCCTGTTCAACATAGTGATAGCTGTCAAATCAGAGAAAATCAGAGAAGAAGCGCCTTGGAAAATGCTCTATGCGGATGATATAGTTTTATGTGCAAGATTTAGAGCAAAGGTCGAAGAAAAGCTAGAGGATTGGAGGAAAGCTCTGGAAGATAGGGGACTGAAAATTAGCAGACGCAAGACAGAATATATGGCATGCAACGTAGAGGCCCAGAAAAATGAGGAGCTGAAACTGATGGGGACAGCAATCAGGAAAACTGACCACTTCAGATACCTTGGATCGACAGTTGATGAATGGAGTGAGACGGGTAGGGAAGTGACTAGCAGAATACAGACAGGTTGGAAAAATTGGCTGGAGTCCTCTGCGATAAGAAGATCCCAGTGCGTCTAAACGGCAAAGTTTACAGGACGGTGGTGAGACCTGCAATGCTGTATGGAATGGAAACACTCTCTCTACAAAAGTCCAATATACAAAGGATGATGGTGGCAGAAATGAGATGGATGTGCGGAGTGACACGAGCAGACAGGATTAGAAATGAGCGCATCCGAGGGACAGTGAAAGTTACAGATATTGAAAATAAAATCCAAGAAAATAGACTGAGATGGTTTGGCCATGTAATGAGAAGAGACGAGAACTATACTGGCAAAAGAGCTGTGAACATGAAAGTGGAGGGAAGGAGGAAAAGAGGACGACCCAAGAGAAGATGGCAAGATATGGTGGATGAAGATCTGAAATCAAAGGTTCTCAGAAGGGAATGGACAGAGGACAGAGAGAAATTGAGAAAATTGGGGAAAAAATATAATTTTAGTGCATGTAACATCGTTTTTGATTTGCAGCCTTAAACACGGCAGTTTGTTTTTTTTGTTTATTTGTTTCTTTTTCCTTTCATTTCTTTAGCTGCAACAACGTGTTGAGCCTTATTTAAACTAAGGCGAATCCTACTTTGCTCCGTTCAAGTAAATGCCACAAGGGCGGCGCCACCAAAACTGAAAGTAGCGAATGGAAGTGAACAACCAATGATGTAAACTGGGAAATAAGACTTATTGAAAGCAACGAAACACCGGAAATGACTCCTTTTTGTTCCCACGTGTTTTTTTGCAGCCGCCGGAAATGACGTGTTTTTTTTTTGCAGCCGCCGCTCTTCGAATATTTGTTCCCACGTGTTTTTTACAGCCAGTCGGTTTTCGAATTGTAAAGTATTAACAACACTTTGAATATAGAGGTAAGTGGAGAAGTTCTATGGAGAAGCGGGCTTAAGATGTCAGCTTACACTGTAGCGGTCTGGATAACCAATTTTTTAGCAACGGATAACTCGGAATTTGCCAAAGAAATTATACTGAAAGTATATGCAGCTAGTGCGTAAATATTTCTTTAAGTTTCATCTTTATTTCCCTTAAGTATTAACGAATCCTGAATTAGTATGAGGCTTGGTATACTAAAATACACATATACCGATTTTTTCACTCATAAAAGCCGTGCAACCCGTGGAAATCCATGGCTAAATATTGAAAAACTTTTTCCGGACTGTGTTAAAGGATCATGAAAAATTTGACTTCAGTTGGTTTCGCGGTTGTAGAGATTATCGCGATTATACAGACAGACAGACAGACACATTGAATTTTATTAATATAAGCTTAAATTATTGCTTCCTCAAGCTAAATATAATAGAAAATCCAATTAATGTACATTCTAAATGAGCGCCAGTATACAGGGTGTAAATGGGCGACGTTTCACAAATTTAAGGATATGTAGAGGATAATGTGGTGAACATTTTTTATTAATAAATCCATAGTTCCAAACGAAAAGCGACGGAGCCACAGCATGTAATAATAAGCAGATCACAGTGTACACTGAGATAATTTGTGGCAATCTGAAATGGGACAGTCCAGTAACAGTTCCGTACGTAATTGGGTACGAAAGTTCTCGCTGTTTCCTGCCTCACAGTAAAGTCCATTCTTGAACTCATACAGCACAAAATGTAGAGCACAAAAAAACCTTCACCCTTACGGAATGTTCCAAACTAACAACGGGAATTTCGTACCAACCTGATATGCAAGATTATGTGATTGGAGAATGTGCTGTGCATCCGGACGGTACCATTTGAAAATAGCCTGCGAGCTGATAGTCTGCATAAGGCCTGCAAGATTCAATGACAGGGGACATCGTAGTAAACGTGCCTAGTTCAGTGCTTGACAAACCAGGACATCAAACAAGCTGTGGCTCCGTCGCTTTTCGTTTGGGACTATGGGTTTATTAATAAAAAATGTTCACCACATCATCCTCTACATATCCTTAAATTTGTGAAACGTCGTCCATTTACACCCTGTATATTGTGTATGTTAAAGGAAAATATCAATTTAAAAAATTTTGTAATGCATATTATTAAAAAATTGTCGTCTATTTAAATACGTACAAAAACACCAGTTCTATCGTACATTTGATATTCTTAAGGAAACAAGATATTTTTGTTTCTAAATTAATATTTAAAAGCTCTGACAAAATTAAATATAAAACGATAAATATAAAACTCCGGATAATCATTGGTTAATCAAGTGTAGCTTTTTAATACAGGATAATTTAAGAAAACAATAAATACAACAGCAGAAATTAATGAAATTAAATTATTGCATTTAAAGGTGGCAATATCGAGGATTTTTTTCAAATGAAGAAACACTTCATCAATTTCAATGGAATTTAAATACGGAGATATTAATGTTTTTTGCTGTGACAATACAATTTTTCTTATATTTCTTTTTTAAAATCTTTCACTTCAGGAAGCAATAATAATCTTCAAGTTTTTTTTTTGTTTTTTTTACACATTCTTATATCTATCCATCTACAAACGTTTAAACTTTTTTAGTTCCCTTATCGCTTATGAGAAAATGTTAGGAAGTGGCAAAATTTCCCAAAATGCATTTCTGCGACTCTTTAAAAAGCCGGAATGCAAGGGCGCAGATCATCCCCGCGACGAAAGGAGATTGGTGACAGCTGCGAGCACAAAGGCCAGGCACACTGAGTTTAAGCCGAAACATTTTATTTTCAGCTGTAAGATATATTATTTAATTTAAATATTTGCGTTTCATTATAGCACAGTCATTCATTGACTGCTAAAAAATCGATTACATAGATGAATAAAAATTGATTTTCTGCTTACCTTCATGCGACTCCGCACTGACAACGAGGGACATGAAAAGGAGAAAGAGCACGAGTGACGTCCATTGACACGCTTCGCCGCTCGCCACCATTGTGATTGAGTGGTCAAAGACGAAGAACCAGCTGATCCTTCGAGCACTTACTGGTATTCCCAGTTTATTTTAGATATAGTTTAGGTATAAAATATACACAAGTATAAAATCTAGTCGCAGCCGTGTAACGAGTAGACAAAATACACTCGGCGTCTGATGCTCGCGCAATGATCCATGGGAGCGAGGTTGCTCATTCATTTTGTTAGCTCATTCGACAGTGAATGAATTTACGAGAGAAGGATACGTTTGATTTCGGACAGAAACTCGGTTTAAAAACGTAACAATCAACACAACCTGTAGTTAATGAATTATCCGTGGTTATATAAATCATATTTAATGTATATTTGAAAGTAGTTTATATGTAATGTAAATTTGAAGCAGTGTAATATACTGAATATTGACGATTTCACTAGAATTTGTTTTCCGTTTCAGTAACAAAATAATTAGTCACACTTATTATTGGTGTTAATGAGATTAACGGTTTGAATGTGAATTTGTATGTAGATAGTACTTTTGCTAAAACTGAAGATTGTAGTCGTTGAATATTTAATTGAACGTGAAAGTAAGCATCCTGTATTGTAGGTATGTTTCCGGAAGTCTGCTATGTTGTCCATTGTTATTTTTAGATAGCAGTAGATTGGTATTTTATTGTAATTAAAAGTAACGAAATACATAAAAGTAAATAAGCAATTAGGGGTCGTACATGAATTACATAATGCAAAGTTGGCTCATATTTAACTCCCCCCGTCCCCTTGTAACGCACCCGTAAAGTTCGTCCGGACCCCGCTCTAGAAAAAAACGTAGCGTTGCGTTCGACCCCTCACCCCCGTCGAAATTCCCAATTTACTTTATTAGAAATTTGTTGCACAGGCAAATTAAAATTCAGAAGCAAATTATACTTTTGAACAGCCGTTGAAGATAACTCGTATTTTATAATTAACAGTATCAATTATAAGATTATATGATAGTATGTGACAGGATAGGAATAATACTTTTAAATACGACCAAATAAATTATTCATCATTCAATGATTCTTCTTGTGGTAGATCATCGCTGAGTGGGTACCTCATTGCGCTAGGATTTACATTCTTAAATTTAAACGCCATATAAAATAGCTAGCTGGTTACCCGCGGCTTCGCCCGCTATGGGTGGATGGAAAAAAAAACGTGCTCATAAATAGTAACAATAATACGATTACATGCAAAATTTCACAAAAATCAGCAAAATTGTTATAAGAAAATAAAAAGAATATATAATAACAGAATATATTAAATACACGATAAACTAATCTAACCAAATTGCAAGACTGGATTGCATCATCATAAAAAGTCATAATTCAGGGCTTATTATTGGAAAAATACGATGAACAGTGACTTTTATGATGATGTAACAATGTCTGCCGTTTCCGTGCGCAATCCTTCTCTCTATAGTCCATCCAGCATTAATATGCGCGAAATGTGATAAACATTTCAACCATTATGTATTGTTTAATTTTTGTTGTAACATTGTCCAATAATAGAAACGGCTACGAGAAAAACCAGAACCAAGTATATGCTGTCCAACGAAAGGAAAAACTGGCCACTTACTTACTTACTTACTTACTTTTCAAACCCGCTTATCCGTTAGGGTCGCGGGGGCAGCAGCCCTATGGAGGATCTCCAGCGATCGCGATCTTCCGCCATCAGGCGCATGTCCTCCCTGGTAATATCCAAGCGACTCGAACCCAGATTCTCCATGTAGTCTAGCCACCTGGTTCTAGGCCGACCCCTTGGTCTCTTACCCACCGGCTTGGAAAATAACAACTGCCTAGGAAGACTAGTTTGCGGCATCCGTATCCCATACCAGCGCAACTGAGATCTCTCAATGCGGAGAAGTAGCGGCTCAACACCTAAAGATTCCCTTATTGTGCTGCTGTACACTCTATCTAGTAGGGTAACACCTGCCACACATCTCAGGAATCTCATTTCGGCCGCTTGCACCCGCGATCGCACTCTTTCGGTTATTACCCAAGCCTCATGACCATAGGTGAGAATGGGGACAAAGATAGATTTGAAGACGGAGAGCTTGGCTTTGTTACCCAGCTCTCGTTTCGTTACCACGGATCGCCACAGTTCACGTCTGACACAGCTTGCTGCACCGATCCGAGCATCCAATTCTTTCTCCTGCCGTCCATCACTCGTGAATGCAATCCCGAG
Organism: Rhysida immarginata; assembly: GCA_023313115.1. Lineage (NCBI taxonomy): Eukaryota > Metazoa > Arthropoda > Chilopoda > Scolopendromorpha > Scolopendridae > Rhysida > Rhysida immarginata. The sequence continues at coordinate 43,555 of JAHWFO010006632.1, read as the reverse complement.
ATACTTGAACTTCTCCACCTGTCTCAATGAGGCTCCCCTAACATGGAGAGCGCACTGAGCAGGCTGTCTTGAAAGAACCAGAACTTCGGTTTTAGCCACACTGATCTTCATCCCAGCTTCTTCGCATTTGGCTGTGTAGCGTCCCCTCCCCCGCAATACCAATTATGTGTACTTATAACTCAGCGTCCAAGTACTTGGGGAGGGAAAAGCTAGGGTTCGGAACCGATAAAAGAAAACTCCTTACACCACTGTGGCAGACTATACATCAATTTATTAATTCCAAACATATATTTATTTGACAAAATATCCTTCCCTTCTAATTATAAACTTATCCCTAGGGGCCCCTTCTTTTAATGTATATGTAGAAGTTAAGATTTACAAAAACGTGACCTAGTAAATCAAAATGATCAACACAGCTGGCACTCTTGTCATAGTAAAAGGAAAACCCTCAGCTAATAACAGTTTACTTGAGGCGGTGACGGCCGCTTGACTTTGAAATTGGGTGATACTGATAACTCACACTGCCGAATCAAATATTCCATATACACCAGCGCTTGAAAGCGCAATGCTCTCCTTTAATGTGTAGAAAAGGGGGGAGGAACAGTGACCCCTCTTGGTCATTGTGAGCTATCAATTAAATCACCACTGGCAGCACTTGCTCAGTGACTTACATCTTGCACTGTATGAGCATGCATACGCTAGTGCTTCCATTTCAATATTCAAAACTAATGCGCCGAATTACTACTCATACCTCAAAATATTGCTGAACTGATATCCAATTTTTATTGACAAGGTGCTTAATAAAATTAGATTTCTTATTTAATGCTCTATTTTTAAACAGCTGTCGACATTAATAAAACTTAATCTAACATATACCAATAAAACTCGTGTGCTACTATTCATTTAGTCTTTCTTAATCTTTTATCTGACTATTATCCGTTGCTTCGTTGTACCGTTTATGCTCGGGTCCATGGTTTTGCCGCGAAGGGATCGAACGAACTCACCATATTTTCGTCATCTGGGCAATTACAAATGGCGGTTGATGACTTGCCATGTTCCACTTGGCTGTATCTTTTAAACAGGTTAGTTGAGTCAATAATCACTTCTACTGCCGTAATCAGGGTCCTTCATGAATGCACATCTCCGTTCAGTCAGTCAGGCGAGCCGAATAATCATGTTGGAAAAGAATTACAACATATATCAATAAATAAATTCAGTTTCAGAACTATGAATGCATATTTACTTGGTTCCAGGTTAATTGTAATTTACTCCTTTTACGACCTGCAGTTATTTCTTAGCATAAAGTTCCAAAAAGTCTCGATCTTGCATAAAAACAACTTTCTTCAGCTTAAATCAGTCATCAATTTTGTCTTCCGTAATATTCCGCAGAACAGCAAATATTTTATATAAGAACCTCTCTCAACAGCGACAAGACAAGAGAAAAAAAAATATATATACATAGAAGACAGAAGAAATTTTTACAACAAAAGAAAACACACGTTCCTCCAATTCGCCGAAAACGATCGCAACAATCCTCTGTTGGAAGCTGTGCTATCTTCTCCGAAATCCCATTAACAATGCAGCTCCAACAGAGGACCATGACGATCGCTCACGGCATATCAATCTCTCAGAAAAGACAATACAATACACAAATTATTTCTAACGCACCACAAACAATAACCTCACACAACAAACCATTACATAACCAACAAATAAACAAAACACTACGGATAATACACCTTATTTGCTATTGCCTCATTCCTCCCCCCATCAGACACACGTGACTCATAAAACGTCACGTCACAGCTGCAAACCGGTCTAGAGCATGCTGAAGGTTCGTGCGAGAAGACCCAAGCAGGACAAGGTCGTCCGCAAAGAGCAACCTCTCCACCAGGCAGTCGCTCATCGCCTCGGCTGCCCCTGTCTATCCAGTCCATAAAGATAATGAACAAGATGGGCGACAGTACGCACCCTTGGCGGAGTCCAACACCCACTGTGAACGGTCTTGACTTAATGCCATTTATCCGGACACACATCTCAGAGCTTTCGTACAGAGACATGATAGCAACCAGTAATTGCCCATCCACTCCATACTCTTGCAACGCTTGTCAGAGCTTCTCCCGAGGAACCCTGTCATATGCTTTTTCGAGGTCCACAAAGCAAGCGTAGACCTCTTTTGCATACTCCCAGGATTTCTCAAAGATTTGCCTTAGAGCAAAGATGTGATCCGTCGTGCTTCGGCCAGGTCGGAAACCACACTGCTCCCCCGACAGTTTGGAGTCGACTATTTCCCGACTTCTCTTCTCCAGACACTTAGCGTACACTTTCCCAGGAATGCTGAGCAAAGAGATGCCTCGATAGTTGTTGCAATCTCTCTGATCTCCCTTTTTGAAGATAGGGATCACAATTCCTGTCTGCCATTGCTTAGGGGCCTGTCCAGATATCCAAGCAACCTGACACACTCGAGTCAGCCACAGGATACCATCCTGATTTAAGGCCTTTAACATCTCGGACCGGATTTCATCATCACCTGCAGCTTTGCCAGTCTTCAGGGACTTAATTGCCCATGTGACTTCTGTTTCAGTGATACTACCGTGACTATTCTCCGCTCCAAGGTGCACCTCGTATGCCTCAGTTGTTGTTGTCACCGGATTAAGAAGAGATGCAAAGTATTCCTTCCACCTATGCAATACGCTCTCCTCCGTTTTCAGAAGCCTCCCATCTGAACTCTTAATAGTTTGTGATGAAAGGGACTTCTTTCCACGGAGGCGGCGCACGGTCTGCCAGAACACCTTGTTTGCCGAACCATAGTCTGCCTCCAATTTCTCCCCGAACTTCTCCCAGGCCTTGGCTTTAGCTGTTGATACTGTCTTTGCTGCTGCTTTTCGCTCAAAGACACTGGCCACTCAAATTAAATTCCCATTGTCGCTAAATAAAATTAACAATGGTTAACAATTTACTTACTTACTTACTTATTACTTACTTTTCAAACCCGCTTATCCATTAGGGTCGCAAGGGCAACAGCCGTATGGAGGATCTCCAGCGATCGCGATCTTCCGCCGTTAGGCGCATGTCCACCCTGTTAATACCAAAGCGACTTGAATCCAGATTCTCCATGTAGTCTAGCCACTTGGTTCTAGGCCGACTCCTTGGACTCTTACCCACCAGCTTGGAAAATAACAACTGCCTAGGAAAACCAGTTTGCGGCATCCGTATCACCATACCAGCGCAACTGAGGTCTCTCAATGAGGAGAAGTAACGGCTCAACACTTAAAGACTCTTATTGTGCTGCTGTGCACTCTATCTAGTAGGGTAATACCTGCCACATCTCTCAGGAATCTCATTTCGGCCGCTTGTACCCGCGATCGTACTCTTTCGGTCATTTCCCAAGCCTCCTGACCATAGGTGAGAATGGGGACAAAGATAAATTTGAAGACGGAGAGCATGGCTTTGTTTCCCAGCTGGCGTTTCGTTATCATGGATCGCCACAGTTCATGTCTGAAACAGCTTGCTGCACCGATCCGAGCATTCAATTCTTTTTCTGCTGCCCATCCCTCGTGAATGCAATCCCGAGATACTTGAACTTCTCCACCTCTCTCAATGGGGTTCCCTTAACATAGAGAGCGCACTGAGCAGGCTATCTTGCAAGGACCAGAACTTTAGTCTTAGCCATACTGATCTTCATTCCAGCTTCTTCATATTTGGCTGCAAACCGGTCTAGTGCAGGTTAGTGCGAGAAGAGCCAAGGAGGACAAGGTCGTGATCAAAGAGCAACCAAGCAGTCACCCACACAAAAACGCACATGCCTCGGATGCTTCTGTCTATCCAGTCCACAATGATAATGAACAAGAAGGGTGACAGTACGACCCTAGGCGGAGTCCAACACCCACGGTGAACGGTCTTGACTTGATGCCATTTATCCGGACACACATCTCGGTTTTCATACAGAGACATTATAGCAACCAATAATTGCCCATCCATTCCATACTCTTGCAACACATGCCGGAGCTTCTCCTGAGGAACAGTGTCAAAAGGTTTTTCTTTTGCATACTCCCGGGATTTCTCAAAGATTTTCCGTAGAGCAAAGATTTAAATTGTCTAAAAATCTAAGATCTAAAAGCAAAGATTTGGTCCGTCGTGCTTGGGCCAGGTCGGAAACCATACTGCTCCCCCGACAGTTTGGAGCCGACTATTTCCCGGACTCTCTTCTCCAGACACTTAGCGTACACTTTCCCAGAAATGCTGAGTAAAGAGATGCCTCTATAGTGGTTGCAATCTCTCTGATCTCCCTTTTTGAAGATAGGGATCGCAATTCCTGTCTGCCATTGCTTAGGGGCCTGGCCAGATATCCAAGCAACCTAACACACCCAGCTCAGCTACAGCATACCTTCCTAATTTAAGGCCTTTAACATCTCGGACCGGATTTCCTCATCACCTGCAGCTTTGCCAGTCTTCAGGGACTTAATTGCCCATCTGACTTCTACTTCGGTGATACTACCGTGAGTATTTTCCGCTCCAAGGTGCACCTCATGTGCCTCAGTTGTTGCTGTCACCGGATTAAGAAGAGATGCAAAGTATTCCTATGCACTACACTCTCCTCCGTTTTCAGAAGCCTCCCATCTGAATAGTTTGTGATGAAAGAGATTTCTTTCCACGGAGGCGGCGCACGGTCTGTCACAATACATTGTTTGCCGAACCCTAGTCTGCCTCCAGCTTCTCCCCGAACTTCGCCCAGGCCCTGGTTTTAGCTGATATTTTTTTCTTTGCTGCTGCTTTTCGCGCCTCATTGTACCGCACTCGACTCGAAAGTGACTTATTTGCAAGCCATAGCAAATAGGCTATGTTCTTTACCTTGACAGCTTCTTGGACTTCGCCGTTTCTTTTCCCACTGCCCTGCGCCATATCCAGCCGCTTACGACCACAGCAAAATGCAGCTGAAGTAATCACAGCAGTTGTAAACAACTGCCACTCCTCTTCAAAAGTACCATGGTCACTGGGTAGTTCTTTGAAACTTGATATATTATCTGCAAAGGTCTTTCTCACAGCTTTCCTCCAATGCCTCTCATTTCATGCGCCAAGTCTGTCTGGACCTAGTACTGTATTTCGTTTGGTTAGCATGGATTCAGAGAACCGCAAAATGCAGACAAAAGGTGGTGATCAGTTGATAGTTCTGCCCCTCTCCTCACAGGAATATCCAACATTGATCGGAATAAGTCAGCTGATACGATTACAAAATTAATCAGTGATTTCTGGTCCATTGCATCCCTGTACCAAGTGTACTTAAGTACATCCCTGTGCTGGAAGAAGGTTTTTGTGATGGAAAGTCTATTGTTACAACAGAGATCCAACAAGCATATCCCATTCGCATTTAAATCGGGATCACTATCCTTTCCAATCACCCCTTTCCACGTTTGGACATCAGCCCTACGTGTGCAAATAATTGAAGTCGCCCTCACTGATTAACAATTGAAACTGGAAATTTAACTGGACATGCCCACTTTTTCTGTCTTTGGACAGAGTTATGGAAAGACAGTACTGGCGCTGAAAAGTCAAATATACCAATACAGGCCAAACAACAATGTAAACTTCATTGTTTTAACAAACCAAAAAACACTGTCTATTAAAAGTCCAGATGGTAACAATGAAGGTTTACATTATTGATCGGCCTACTCTACTGGGACAGAAGTATCCGGAAACCCCTCTGAAACATGGGATATGCCTAAATACATCACAAATAGTGTTCGAACACGGAAAAACCCAGGCTATTGTGTCTAATATTTATTTGGGATAGTAGCAAGATAAGAAGTTTGGAGCAGCTCACTGAGTTCAAACGTGGTATGATAATAGGAGGCCATAAGTGACTTAAAATCCGTTACACAAATTTCTCTCCTGTTGGAAGTGCCTCACTCAAGGGTAAATGTCATCATCTTCAAATTGAAACGTACTGGAGCGGAAGGAGTTTAACAACGATCGAGCAGAAGGCGAAAACTGACAGAAAAAGATCAGCGAGTTCCAACCACAACCCCATTGAATACCTTTGGGACGAACTGGAGGGCCGGTTGAGCCAGACCATGCCGCCCGTAGAAACTACTGAGCTACTTGCCAATTTGTAGGATGAATGGAGTAATATTCCTGCCGACACATATCGCAAATTAATGGGAAATCTTCCTCGAAAGACCAAAATGTCATTGCGGCGAAAGACGGTCGTACACCATACTAATGCTGTGCGGGATTCGGTTTAACTTACTGCCATGAGGTGTCCGGTGTGGAATGTCCAGATAATGTATATGAAAGAAAAACAAACTTTTGTGACAATAGGTTTTTCTTTCATATACAGGGATATCCAAGTCACTGTTCCTTCTTATTTTTTCATTGGAATTATAATTCCAATTTAAAAGAAATTCCATACGATCTCTGTATAAATGTTAAAAATTAGTTAAGGCGTCGTTGTCCAACGATAGAAGGTGTCAGCATCAAAATGTTACGAGCAGTAGCGGCCCGTGAGTATAATAAGTGGAGGGGCACATTCTTGTATATTGGTTTTATTTATTAGAAACTCACTACAAATTTACGAAATTTCCGGATTTTAGGCCTCTTTGTTTAAAAGATAAAAAGGAACCATGAAATTCATACAAGTAGCTCCTGAGGGGCCACCCTAGAGGATTCGCTATATTTTTCTCACCGTCCTCTGTATAAGGCCTACATGTGTACAAAATTTCAAGTCTCTAGGTCAATCCTTTCAAAAGTTATAGCGTGTGACATACACACATACATAGAGTAGCGTGCTAGAAATTGAGGCTTCAATTCCCGACACGCTCAGTCTTTATTTAAAGGAAGAAATTCCTCCTCTAAATAATTAACACTTTCCCCTTTAAAGCTAGAACCGCGCCAGAACCCCTAAAAACAAAGTATCTACGGAATAGTCAAACAAGTTCACTTTAATGAGTTATTTGTGATTTGCGTAAGTTTAATTTCATCAAAACCAGAAACAGAAATTATATTTTGACCGATAAAGAACTTAAGTGATCGATAGTCGACCCATTAAGTTCAAGACAGGAAAACGCGTGGAGATAAAACCCTTCTAAATGGCCCCTCCTATTGAATAGTTAAGTAACGCAAATGAGAACTGACGTTCCAAACAAATATTTCTTTTATTACAAATTGGAAAATATAATGCCAGGGGTGAAGTGTTATCCCAAACGATTAACTAATGAATGTACACCACTTCGAAAGATAAATATTTCAGTGAAGGTAATCAGCCGAAGAGGCGCATGAATACGAGTCGACGAAGTGACGGAAGGCGAACGGTAGTCAATGGTCAGTCTGTCCTAAAATTGCCACAAACGTCATCCGCGGAGAGAAAGGGAGGAGCGAAGGCGCACCATCCACGACGCAGTCCAATTCCTAGTTGATTAAAAGACACCCAACGAAAGCTAGTCGTTCGGGAAGTTAGGCATTTAGAATAAGTATTTGGAAATAAAAAAATTAGATTATAATTTGAATAAAGAGAAAACTGATTAAAAGGTAGTAAACAAAAGAAATTAAAAAATTAAACAAAATAATCCAAGAATTTAATAAACAAAAAAACAAAAGGACTTCGAAAAGACTAAGCACCTAAAGGGAAAACATGCTAACACAATACCGTAAACAAGTATCAATGATCAGTGGTAAAGGACGAGTCAGGAATAGGTTGCAAGACGAAATAAAGGGCGAAAGGCTAGCTAGCTAGCCAGCCAGCCAGCCAGCCAGCCAGCCAGCCAGCCAGCCAGCCAGACAACGAGGTCCTGGAAAAGAAAAAGCATAGTTAGAAGAATGAATTTCTACAATAATACAAAAAAAAAACGATAAAAGAAAAACAAAATTTTTAGACTAAAGTTCCAAGATTATTGCTGACGCTTGCACCCTTTATATGAAATTGCCTTCGTCTTGTTTGTTGAGGAGTTCATCCGGAATCGTAAATACATGATGACGCTGAATCTTAAGATGGGTTAGCTTGATTTTCAATAGAAACCAGCTCTTGACTGCAACGAGGAGGCCCGAGAGCGCAGCGTGTAGAAAGGCGCAGTCCGAATCTCGATACGCCAATAAGAAACATAAGAGGAACAGTCACGTTCAGTGAATTGGACTATTAGTTAATTGTAAACCATTTACCCGAAAATCCATGGAATTCTATAGCAACGACGCATCGACGGAGGCGCTGACAAATTACAACGACCAACGATGGCGTGATTCTGCGCTATAGAGTGTTAACTAAAGTTTAATTTCCTTCTCTTAAAGAAAGCAGATTAAAGTAAAATTGTTGACCAACCTGTCACATGTAGGTAATAGATAAACGGTCCGAAGCTTACTAACGACGTCTTTGTCGCGCAATGAGGAGAAACCCCAGCTCTATTGCCGTAACTACGAGTCACCGTTATCTTAGAAGACGGACTTGTGTGGACGTTCCATTATGTAGAGAAAGAAAATAGAGTTTCCCATGATGAAATTTTTAAGCTGGTCTATTGAGGTGAGGACGAATATCCAGATCCAAAGCCGCAGGCCAACGCTTAAATTACCGCATCCGAATGACAGCTTAGCTGACTTCATATCCTGAAGGAGAAATTTTATGAGTTCCGATGGCTGTGTTGAGCCATATCGAGTGCTACCGGCTATGGACAAAAATAGGTTGTCCAGTTCAGTCTGCAGGACCAGCTCGCTCCGCTGTTGTCCCATACGAAAGCAGCGACAGACTCCCTATTCCAAAAGATTTTTTCTAACATGTCAAAAAAGACACGAGATTCGTATACTCGCGCTCAGAAAAGATTTAGACGCGGGCGACGCTCTAAAAAAATAACCTCCCATAACAAAGGGGGTTTAACTCAACAATCGCATAAAAGGCAAGACATATCAGAATGCTGATTTAAACAATCTTTTTAAATAAAAACGGCAATAAATGTTGTAGTTTTAAGGAAAAAAATGAATATATATATATATATATATATAACAAACGTAAAATATTTTAAGAAAACTTTTAAAATATTAATATTATCAATCCAACCTTTCTTTCGCCAAATAAGGAAAAGCAAATACGTGAAACTGGACCTAAGTACTTGGGTTTTTTAATTCACGCAAAAAAGAATATTTTAAGATAATAAAAAATTATAAACTCAGACAGAAGAGTTTTAAAAGTCTTAAAAATTGCACAAGTGAAGGTAACAGGACTTCCCCACTCCTCCTCCTAACCCTTGTGCGACCATCACTCTGATCCAGACAGAAACGACTTTCATCCGTGAAGACCACAGAGCTCCATTCTGCCCTCCAAGTCGCTCTGGCTTGACATCACTGAAGACGTGCCGCACGGTGTTGAGGAGTAAGAGGCAAACATGCCACAGACGCCTGGAGTGGAGGTTCATGGCCAGGAGACGGTTCCGAATTGTGCGTGGAGTGACGTTGGGTGCCACAGCAGCCCGAATGTCCGCTGCAGATGCTGTCCGATTTGCCACAGACATCCTACAGATGCGCCGGTAAACCCAGTCTCCAGTGGCGGGGGTCGTCCAGATCCTGGTCTCTTGGCAATCCTGCCTTCCTGGACTATTGTTGCCAACAGTTGTACACAGTGGCAACGTCTCGACCCATGCGTTCTGCAATAGCACGGAACGAAAGTCCACGCTCTCGAAGGCCACCCACGTCCTCGTTCGAACTGGGTTAGCTGCCCATATTCACGTCGCAGTCGCCTCTGAGGCCTGTTTTACCTACACAAGTGTCTGAAGTGACACAGACGCGCGTCTGATCTTCTTTATATCTGTCATTGGAATGTCTCATTTGCATGTACAGGGTGGCGCTGATGGCGTCCGCTATAAGTTGTAATCTTGAAACTTGAATCAATTGAATAAATACCATAGCTGAATATACTGTCCAAATTTCATTCATCTAACACAAGTCCTTCGTGGTGTTGGGATGTTTTTTTTCCGCCAGTGTACATTGTTTCATTGTTTTTAATTTTGTCCTTGTATTCAGTTGTTAAAGAGGTATAGTAATAAAGAGCATTATCAAATTATTTGTATTTTGTATTGTTTTAATATGTGCATGAAAAGGTTAAAGGCACTATCTTATGAACGGAAATAGGTAGCCAGTTGAAATTTTCGCAGGGTATGTGTTATTATGGCGGATGGCGGATTTCTAACAAATAATAAAAATGTAAAACGGCTTTTTTTATTTTTTTGGTTACACATACAAGCGTCAAACTTGGCATGACTGTAGTTCAAACTCGAAAGTATTACAACAAATAATGAAAAACTGGCCAAGTGTGAGTTGGACTTGTGCAACGCCAAACATAAAATCTTTTTTCAGGTTATCTGTTAATTTAATATTTGAAAACTTTTTTGTTCAAAGCGCTTATTTTATAAATTTAGACTCTTAAACTCTTATAGATTATGTCTATAAAAGCCGAAATCGAGAACACAGTGCCACACCCTTCAGAACGTAGCATATTTTGGTAAATGTATTATATGATAGTACGGAACCCTCGATGCGCGAGTCCGACTCGCAGTAGCCCAATTTATTTTTATATGCAGATGAACAGTAGCCTATATTGTTGCAGAATATAAGTTTTGAACACCGTTGATGCTTCACTTTCATTTCTTTACCCTTTAACCTGTAAGGTCATGCGACGTGTGGAATTTCTAGTTAATTACTAATTTTAATGTTTTGGCTGTTGAATATTGATTTTATTCTTAAGTTTAGTACATTATTTGAATTAAAATTTTCAACCTGTATATAAGCAGATGAAGAATAAATTTGAAAGTAATCCTGTACATAAAAGAACTTTAATGAAGTAAAAAAAAAGGCACAAATTTTGCGGATTTCATTTAGTAGAATATAAATTATTACAATGATTAATCACGCAATGAAATACAATATTTGTTATATAGAAGCAACCACTTGTAATCGATTTGACTTCGGCGAGAAGCTACTGGATCCATGCCATCAACTTCCACTGTAATTTGGAATCCGTCGAGGAATGGGAACAAAGGTGAAAGATTGGCACGCGCATTGCAAGAAAAATACTTATCAATCCAACAGCATCGTCTCGTCTCCTTCATTTGTAGTAATCGCTGTATCCCGTTAACTCCAAAGGTATTTGAATTCAAGCTTCTAAAATCAAATTTGTTGTCAAAACCAATGCATAGTTCTTCCAAGGGAAATGCTTTCTCGCTTGATGTGATCGCCGAGTTCATTCTTGAGTTCTTCTTCTGAGTTAATCCTTCAATTATAAACTTAATCAATAAATCAAATAGTGGAATATCATGAATAGCTATTATCTCAAATATCCTTAAATTGAGGAAGCAGAGTAACTGAGTAAAAGACTTTCCGATAAGAGAAAACTGAAAAGTTGGACAAAATCTTAAAGTAAGAACTTGTAATTGGATGAAATGCGAATTATAACTATTCCAATGGCTGCTCTTTCTGAAATTTTTTAAATAGAGCTCTTCAACTTCCTTTAAATTTTCAGAATTCATTTCAATCAATGAATTAAAACATTCTGGGTTACAACGTAAATATTTCAACCCATTCAGATTTTGGATAAAAAGAGGATTATTCTTTTTATTACAATCTTGACTAATTGTTGCTTCCTCGACGTTTATTTTTTTACTTCCGTTTTTGTAAGAAAGAGCCATGTAACCTTTAAAATAAAACGATTTCCATCGATTGTTTGTTTCTCCGATGAGATGACTGAAATCGAAAGCTGGCAGTAAAAGTGAATCCCAATTGTAAACGTAAACACTGGTTATTGTTTTTGATTTAATGACTGAATGGAACACGCGTTCTAATGAAATCTCAATTTCCTTAATTTCTAATTCTGTTCTCATTGTACCACCAGCAATCTCTAAATGAACTCCTCCTTTGATTTTATCCATTTTCACGAGATCGAACAAGACTTGAAGGCAGTTTAATAGATTTTTGCAGTTTAATATCAACTTCAATCTGTCGATAGTTTTCTTCACCCATTGTCCTAGAGTCAATTCTTTATGAATAGAGAATAAGAGAGACTCAGCCAGCTCGTCGTCATACAGCTCATTGATAATGATGTTAAGTTTTTCGCTTTTTATCGGTTCAACTAATTTAATAACATTTGGCCAATGATCAAGATCAAAAGCATCTGAAAATTGCAGTGACAGATGTGTACACATAAATGAGTACTTTTCCTTCAAAAATATTTCTTCACATAGAGTGCCATTATTACTTATTAATAGGTGATCAAATGTAAACTGACAAAGGCTTAAATTAATTGCGTAGGAAGGGTCCCACTGAAAGAGCTGAATTAATTGTGAATTGAATGATTTACTTAAAATGAGTGAGTGAATTGGCGAAGAGTAAAATTGTGACGATATCCCATGATAATCTCCAACAGAATAAAAGGATGGAACAAACAAGGGCAAAATGTCTCCAAAAGATTTCATGAATGAAGTAATATCTTCAACTTCTGAAAGAATTTTAGTAAAACAAATATTTTCTAGATGGAACCAATACGAATGTGGTATTAAAGCAGTTAAAAGGACATATGCTTTGCTATTTAAGAAGCCGCCAAGAAAAACATATAATAAGGAATCATCAGTGGGTAATAAACCTCCATTTGATATATTTTCGATTGCACCTTTAAACGCGTCTTCCCCTAGTTCTTTGATTTCATTAGATTTTGTAAAAGCAGCCAAAAATTCTATAAAGCTTTTATGAATCGGTTCATAGAATATTTTCTTCTGGCGATTCTTAATTTTTGACGTTTTTTTCAAAAAACCTAATTTCAATACAAGTTTTTCATGTGCACACTCTCGTAGGATATCACTCTCTTCAAATATTAAAATGCCCTTCATTAATTTATTCAAGGCATATTGACCAAACTTTTTCAACATCAAAATGTATTTAGACTCGCATGAATGTTCAGTATTGGTTGTAGAAAATATTTCCAATTCTTCATCCGTTTTCAAAATCTTCTCTCTGATGAGACTCTTTCTAGTGAGGAAGTTGAAAAATGCTTTATATAATGAAGTCAATGATTGGACATTTTGAACGATCCCATCTTCTACCACTATTGCCAACAAAAAAAGAAACAATGGGCACTGGCATATTTCATTCAATCCTCCTTCGCTTATTGAATGGATTGAAGCATTTAAGTTGTCAATATCGTCACCAAAATATTTTTTAAGGAATTCTTCAATATCATGTTGATTAATCCCAGTAACCTGGATTCTTTTATCGAAGCACAGTAGCGGGTTCAGAAATTTCTCATGTTGTTTCACTTTCCCAACAGGTGATTTATCTGTTCTGTCTTTCCATTCGAGCGCCCCATTTCTCGAAGTTAAGACAACGGTCATTGGCTGGAATACTTGGCTTTGAAGATCGGTAAATAATTTTTTTTTCAGTTCTTCAGTGATTTCATCAAACCCGTCTAATATAATGAGGATTTCTTTCTCATACGTTCTAATGCAGTTCATTATTTCATCCGGAGAGAACCCTTCCTCTTCACATTCCTCGATGAGAAGTGTTGTTATTGAATCATTGTAATTCATGTTGCGTAACTCGAAATGAAACACCAGCTTGAATTTTGAAGATAAATATTGTTTATTTGAAGCCCAGTCATAAATTAATTTTGCGCACAATGTTGATTTGCCCATTCCAGGAGGTCCTTCCACCAAAATTCTTTTAGGTTCCTGATCATTTATTCGGTTGAACAAATCTTCTAGTTCTATTCTGCCATCGTGAATAGCTTCATATTTGCCTCGGAGCTTCTCCATTTGTAAGTTGACGTAAAGTTCGTCCAATGGGAGAATTTTTTCCATCCATGCTATTGGGGGTAGTTCAACATCCAAGTACGCATTCTTCTGTCTTTTTACAATGGATTCCTTGATTTCTATTAATTACAAAGGGAACAAAATATGTAATGATATCATCACTATTGAGTGTTCAACAGGGTATGATGATTCAAAAAGAACTCTCTGGTTTCGTGATTTTATTGTACACACCTATGAAATACATCATCATTATGATGTTCACAAGATTTTATTGGAATAGTCTCGTTGGTTATCGGTGGTTCCACACTTGGCCGTTAAGAAGTTGGTCCAGAATAAAGTCCGCTGGATGTTATTGTCAGATGTCAGCGCTTTCACGAATTGCAAGACGTTCGTAGACGTTTGCGGAGGATTGTCTAGATAATGTATGTGATAGATGTCGACTTGCCCGATATCTTGATTTCTGTGGGCTTCGTTAGAAAGTTTCGCATGCCCGTTTCGAAGTCTCCTTTGATGCTGATGGTCGACTGGTGGATTTCCCTTTGCGCAGAGAACCCGTAGCCACAAACTGTTAGCGCCACTTAAGGATGCTTTTCTCTATTAGTGTCTCTTTCCGAAATTTTATCCTCCACTGTCGTTGAATTTATTGGAATTGTAGGATACTGCGTGCATTTTTCTTCTCCAAATATCGACATATTGTACTGTTCTGCTCCTAGCGGCAAAATTGGACCACGATGCGCGTGATCATTCCAATAAAATCATGTGGACATGACATTTGATCCGAGACGATCAATTAGCGAGACATGATCGTTTTCATTTATTTCCTATAGCAAACTTGTTATATTTTTTTTTTGCGTTGGCACCGTCTGGAGTTGTCGGATACAACTCTAGGGACACTTCATGAATGTCGTCACACAAACGAGAATTAAATGACGTCATTCTAAGTAGACGTGACCCCCTCCCCCCAGGGACGTTAATATATCGTCTCCTCTTCCCCCGCTGTACAGATTATTTATTTTTTTTATATATTTAATTATATTAGTAAATGAAGTATTTAATTTACTTTTTCATTACATAATTTAAATTTCTGAAATCTGATAATTCACACATTGCAATAGAATGCCACCAGTTTAGGAAAATTTCTACAAGTGTCAAGAACTTGCCTAAAAACGTTTGTGAGAAGATTAAATGAATGGACTGTGAGAATGAATGAAGTTGCAATGCCTCCTGTAGTTGCGTTCAGTAAAAATGAAAGTAAAATGCAGAGACAGCCAGAGAAATTCTTTAACGGTCGCTGGTAAATTGAAATATGGTGAAGATCGTCTCTGCTTGCAAGTGACTCAACGGCCACTTTCAATTGGTTAATAGATGGTCTCTGACCTAATAAGCGCTCAAGATGGAAAAAACCGAAACTAACTCTCTTGATGACGTCATTGGGTTCTTTTGGCCCCTGGGGTTGTTGAATACAACACAAACCTGCGCAGAGAGAGATGCGTGTAACACAAAAATTGCTCAAATTTCAAGTCACGTTAATTGATCATCTCTGGTGGACATCAAGCAGAGATATATATCCTTATATTTTCCATGATTTTCTTACGAAGTCAGTGCGTTCTTTTTCAATCATCCTACACCGATTTTTAAAAGTAGGTCATATTTAATTTATCAAATTGAAGAAAGACTACTGAATTTGAAGTCAAGCAAACAATAAAATTTAGTAATATGCTTCATGATTTTAAAAGACAATGAGGTAAAAAGTAACCGTTTGATTACAGAAGAGGTTATTGTATAAGGCTACTATAAAATGACTCATTCAATTTCAAAATATAGTATTTTCCAAAGCATTACACATGCAAAGATTAGTGATATATGGAAAACAACATAAATTCACCAAGTGTTAAACATACACTACAAATGTTCTTTGTTCACAGAACATTAGTCTCATACTCTCCACTGTTCCAGCAGAATTTTAGGTTAGGACAGACAATCGGTGTCCTTAAACTGCCGATACCACCGCAAAATGTTGTTTAAAAACAGTCGTTTGGACCGATTTGGACCTAATCGGGCTCGCACTTTTTGACAGGAGTTGTCAAATTCCAGTGCTATTTGGTCTAGATTTCACAATTCTAAAATTAAATATGCTAATTCGAAAAAATATCTACGTATATTCTCTGTATTTGTAATAAAGCATAATATAAATGACCTTATGCACGCCACTGAAGAGCCCTGCACTGACTGGATCCGGCGCTTGTTTAAATGGCGGTTCTTTTCTGAATGTACGCTGCACTGCAACAAGGACGTATTCCAACAGACAACTCTTTCCCCGCTTTGTCGCTATTTTGTCTTGCTACCAACTTGTGTAGAGGAGTTGCATAATTTGCGACGGGTCATAAGTTGACAGAAACTGATTTTAAAAATTTTTAACAATTCTTATAGGCACTTTTTGTTGGTTTTCAGCACTTCGTCAAAGGAGGCAGCTGTAGTGATATCAACAAAGCGAAAGTTTCAGCCGATTCTCCACAAAATTCTGATAAGTTTTATTCACTTTTTAGTAAAATCTTTGAAACAATTTCAATATGTTCCTCATGTTTACTTATGGCTGACGCAGTTTTAGATGCGAAAGTAACAAAAAAAAGCAAAAGTGATTTTTCACTTCCGGTTTCGTTTACAATGAAAACCAATTTTCTTTGCTTTTCAAAAGCAAAGGCAAAGTCACTTTCCTTTAAGTGAAAGGTATTGAATGCGACTAGCATATTAGTTTTTGACAGCGAGAACTGGTATCAACTCCAAACAGCATCGTGTGCACAGCTCATTTTGAAGCTCCATGCTTTCTCTACGCCCCCGCCGTTTTAAATTCAGTATCAATTCAAACAAGAAATTCACTGAAACTAGATCACGGATAAGGTGAAACTAGATGGTCTTCTAACTCTAAACTGGTCTGCTGTTCTTCAAGAACAAAGATCGTAACAGCCATGTGCTACTTGCTGAAAGAATGAGGTAGGCTGTGTAGGGATGTGCACCCGCTGACGCGGCAAGCAGAAGAACTCGTTTTAACGGTTTAAAAAGCTTATAGTCAAGAACATATGATAGAGCTGTATATCGTAGAAGTTGCAGTAGACTTTAATTCTGCTAACGGCTCGTGTATATCGTTGTCATTTTTATCAAAATTGTTATCAGCTAACCGATAGCGCCTGCGATAGCGTACAATGTGCGATGACACGATTTCGAAACTCCTTCGCACTTCTCCGCAATCTGTGATGCAACAGATTGCCGAAACATGGCGCCAGTGTCGACCGCAAGGGGGAGGGGAAAAATGAAATTTTTTCGTATATTTTATTAATTCTGAGTTGGAATTGAAATTTTTTATACGTGCTACGTTTGTATTGAGGCTTTCATCTTTCATTTTAAGCAAAGTTGTTTTGAGAGTGGAGTTTACCTTTAAGGAACAAACAAGGAACATGAAAAAGAGAAGAAACTAAAAAGTTGCAACAACAGAATGGCTTTCTAATCTATAGGCATAATCCACTTGAGGGTGGTTGTTCAGTGTATCCCGTGCAAAGAATGGGCATATAACTGCGGATAAAGTCCGTTTTACGTGTTTGGGATATAGCAACTAAAAGCCAAAAGTTGATATCAAAAATTAACATAAGAAAAGTTAAGTGGTTTGTCTCATTTTATACTGTAGTTTGCTATATTTCGTTTTAGACTCGTGCCTCCAAATGATGGGACATTATTAGAATTATAAAAACCTACCTAATTATTTAGTATTTAGTATCTATAATTTTTCCAATATTTATTAATAGCTTCTGTTGATGATTCAAGAATTAATGTGATCTTTAAGACGCGGCCGGAAATTGGTGTCATGTGACCGGAAAATTGTTGATTTTGTCTTTGAGCATTTTTTTCGTCATAAAGTGGCAATAAATAAAATCTCAATTTATTTTAATAGTTATTGTCAGATTGCCGAATTGGAAGATAAATAATAATTAATAAACCCGGCGACCGATCACGAAAAGGACAGCAAACGAAGAGATCGAAAGAAAAGAGATAAATTTAACTGCCCGTCACCCGGAGTTGCGAATAGAAAAGCCCAGGAGAGCAAGAGAGAGAAATTAAAGCGCTCGTGGGAAAGAAAAAACACAGAAGAAAAGGCGATTGGAAGAAAAGGGGAGGAAGGAAGAAAAGGACTGACTCCTTTGAGCTGCGACCGAGAAGGTTGGAAAAAGTCGAGCTCTAGGAGTTCACGGAGAATTCAAATGAAATTACCCAGCCCCGAGCAGGAAAGGAAATTTCGAGAAATGGGATTCCGCAGCATAGTGTCGATGGAGAGGCCAACCACGGAAATGACAGTTTGCAAGCCGGAAAAGGAAAGTTTTTAACGGCGTGCGTGTGGAGGCTACGCGACCTCGTAATTCGAATAGTGCTAAATGGACTGGACGAGATAAACGAATTCGCCGTACACAACCGAACGCTAAGGCAAATGACTTTTATCCATGTTTTAATGAGCGAACATTTTACAATACGAGAGTCGAAGATTACTGCAGTAAGAAAAATTTCACTCGACTATTTGGTATGCATCAGCTGCACAGACTCTCGCCATTAATGTTCATTAATGTTCATTAAACTACATAGCTGTCAGCCAATTCGACCAACAGGAATTCCGAGTTCTATTGTGAGGACACTGAACACGGCTCTGCTGAAAGAACCGAACAGGAGTCAGAATCTGATAAGCGTGACCAACGAGGAAGCAGCCCCTCGTCAGTGAGCCCCGACGACATCGACGTGAGAGAAGAGGCGTTTACCAAAGCAACCGAGGTTTCGACTTCTCGGCAAAGCATAGACGCGGAACAGGGAAGGAGCTCCTGAGCCACTTCTTTATGAAATTGAGGAGGAAGCGACTCATTCGCCCATACTAACCGTGTTGGAAGACCACACGTCGGAGCCCGACGAAACTAACATCCCGAGTGCCCCAGCCATCTCGCCAGCGCAAGACAGTAGCTTTGCGAGCGTGCGCCAGGCAGAGATCTCTTGCTGCCAGCCGCGCTCGGCTTTAGTGTCTCCTAGACAGGGTATCGTAGATAATTAGCTATTAATGATTTCGTTAAGATAGTTAAGAATGCAATTGACTGTTAAGTGTGCCTAAGATAATTTCTCTTTCATACTTCTTGAACTGTGATACTTACATTAAAGGAATTTCTTCGTAGTTCAATAAGTGGAAATTACTTAGCTATTAAGCTCATATTTGATTCTTTTCTATTATTCATAGACCTGGGCTACGCTCTTAGAAATCCATACGGGTCGCTGCTTGTAAGTAGTGCGGTGACAGATCCCACAGGATTCGAGCGCCCGAGAATACTCTAGGCATTAAGCGTGGAAGCAGGGATTCCGCTGTCGCAATTCAACTCCAGGCGCTAAGCCGGACTTTTGATATATTCGCTAAGCCGGACTTTTAATATATTTTATCTGAGTGATCGATATTGACTTTGGCTAATTATTTGTATATCCATTTCAATTATTAATTACGATTAAATTTCGTATTATCATTTCAAAATTTGTCACCGTCATTCTTTCTCTATCCACGACAGTTTTACGTATTAGCAATTAATAGATTTAATTAATTAGCTTAATTAAAAGTCGTGATAGTTATAGCTAAAGAAAAACATTCATGCAGACACATAATTACATTAATATTAGCAATAAATAACCAACATGCTGGGTACGTTTTCTCACGATTCTAGAAAGAGACATGTATTACAATTTCACATAAATAATAATAGAAAGCAATGATGGGAATGTGTCATGAAAAGAAGAATGACCCAGGAATCCTAAGAAGAGTATTCCGGAAATACTGAGAATGGGAATTAATTAGAACGAAGATCCAATTTGTGAAACCGGAAGATAATAGGGTCCCGAAAACTTTTTTAGGAAAGTGAATAATAATAATTATTAACTGGAGATACGTCTCCAAGCATAAGTAATGATTTTTCAATTGAAAAATGGAAGGAAATAATCTGTGACCCGGATTCGAACCAGGAACCTCGACTATCATGGCCGATGCCTCCACCAATTGGGCTATCGCAAACACCATGGACAGCCAAGCTGTCTCAAGGTGTCTTAAAGACTACCAAGTTGTCACGGTTGAAAACCCAATGGGAGAAGGGAACCTGGCCCGCAGGAAAAAAAAATCATTGAAAAATTGAAAAATCATTACCTATGCTTGCAGAAGTATCTCCAGTTAATAATTATTATTATTCACATTCCGAAAAAAGTTTTCGAGACCCTATTATCTTCCGGTTTCACAAATTGGATCTTCATTCTAATTAATTCCCATTCTCAGTATTTCCGGAATACTATTCTTAGGATTCCTGGGTCATTCTTCTTTTCATGACACATTCCCATCATTCCTTTCTATCATTGCTTTCTATTATTATTTATGTGAAATTGTAATACATGTCTCTTTCTAGTATCTCAAGTTAATAATTATTACTGACTTGTGAGTTCATCAACTTCCTGATGGTTTGGAGTGGAGAAATTCTCGATATGCGGGCCAGGTTCCCGTCTCACATTGGGCTTTCAACCGTGACAACTTGGTTGTCTTTAAGACACCTTGAGACAGCTTGGCTGTCCGTTGTGTCTGCGATAGCCCATTGGTAGAGGCATCTGCCATGATAGTCGAGGTTCCTGGTTCGAATCCGGGTCGCAGAATTTTTCCTTCTCTTTTTTTCAATTGGAAAATCATTTTTTCAGAATGTCTCGTCACCCTAATTATATCTAGTATACTTTGGAGAATGCAGTATTTTGAAATCGAATAAACATTTATTGTAGATCTGTATATAAGTTACTCTCTCATTGTTTAAAAGATTCTCTTAATCATTCCCTTTTGATTTATACCAAGTTTCTTTAATTTCCTATAATCTTAAGTTTAATAATTTTTAATGATTTTCGAGTTGGCAACTCTCATCTAAAAACAGAATGGCTATAGGTATTTAATATCTTTCTGAATTTGAACGGTTTCAAACGTTCTTTGATTCTAATGAAAAATTTAGCAAACTATAAGTATCTCACAGTTCAAGTGCTACCTTCTATACGCATCAACTGTTTACTTACTCAAGCAGCGAGTTCTGATTGTCCTGCAATGCTACGCGTCCGCTGCCAAAAATATCTTAGTTTTTTAAGTTCTAGAACTTAAAAATTCAGATTTTTTTAAAAATTCAAATCTTTTTTAGTGTCCACTGCAGAGGAAAGGAATTAGTTTATTATGACGATGTTTTAATTTCTCGGGTCAGCCTGGTCATTTTGTGACGTCATGGGGCCTTTGATCAAAGTGGGCCGTCGGTCGCGGCATACGACGTTTTCAATAGCGATAAAACTAAGAAAAATAGATGTTTACAAAAGACAAATGTCTTCGGCCTGTAATATGCAAGAGGCCCGGCGATGAATTTATCATTTCTATCGCTATATTATTATTATTACTAAAAAAAAAAGAATTTTTGCATTAGCTGTATGAAAATGATTTTCGCGTGGTAAATTTTGAATATCATTGTTGTAGCCATTGGTTAAACGGGTTTTATTCAAACTTAATCCACAGACCAAAATATACAGGGCGAGGCATTTCTCCTGAGACAACTGAATATCTCGGAAACTAAGCAATGTACTAAAAAATGTCCAAAATCAAAAGTGAATTATTTCGCGAGGGAAATTCATTAGTTAAAAAATTACCCCCCCCCCCTTGTGAGGCGGGTTGCAGGAGGGGGTAACTTTGAAATCTTAAATAGGAACTCCTATTTTTAATGGGACATTCAGATTTTACTCAATATTCGAGAAATGTTTTACTCTTGGTGTTTTTTCAATTGATCCAACCGTTTAGGAGATAGAGGCCCTCAAAGTGTGAAACTTTTAAAGTTTTGAAAGACAAAGAGATAGAGAGTGGGTCTTACCATTAAAAAGTAGAACATGAATGTCCGTGTTTAAGAATCCGAAGTCAGAATTTCAAAACATCTAATATTTTTCAACATACACGCATAGACTCTGTCTCCATAGGACTGTTGCCCCCAAAAAGTTTACTTGTGCACTAAAAAAATTTTGAATTTTTGAAATTCTGACTTCGGATTCCTTAAGACCATTAAAAAGTAGAATAGGAATGTCTGTAAGACCCACTTTCTATCTCTTTGTCTTCATCGATAAAATTGGGGTCAAAACTTTGAAAGTTCCACACTTTATGGGCTTCTATCTCCTAAACGGTTGGATCAATTGAAAAAAACACCAAGAATAAAACATTTCTCGAATATTGTGTACAATCTGAATATACCATTAAAAATAGGAGTTCGTATTTAAGATTTCAAAGTTACCCCTCCCCCAGCCCCCCTCACAAGGGGGGGGGGGTAATTTTTTAATTAGCCCCGCGAAATAATTTACTTTTGATTTTGGACGTTTTTTCGTGCAATGCTTAGTTTCCGAGAAATTCAGTTGTCTCAAGATAAACGCCTCACCCTGTATTTAAGATAATAAGGCATTTGCCTGGTTATTCCGGGAAGTGGTGGACGGAATAGTATTTACTATTTATTATACTATTTTACTGTTATGCTGTGGGATGGCCTAGTTTATTTCTAAACACACATCAAAGTAGGGTCCTAGCAAAATTTTTGTCTGTGAGTGAAGCGAGGGAATCTGCTGCCATTTTAAACGAAAATGAAAATATCACGGTTATGACTCATTTGTCTCAGTTATAACGTCAATAAGTAAGATATTTTTCTCTAACCTTTTTTATCTACATTAAATAACCCGGTTTTTTTTTATAACTGGGATCTTTTGTAATGGAGACCCAAAGATAACATGGATATTAAAGATCAAGAACTTAAATAACTAGGTTATTTCTGCTAGTGGACGCGTAGCATAAAGAGATGTTATTTTATTTATTTATTTCAATGGGTGAAAAGAATTACAATAGAGCCCTACGAGGCCGGTATGTTAAAAACCAACAAGTTAGGCCAGGAGGGCACTGTGAGATGAACAGTAAAAATTAAAAAAACATGGTTAGTAAGTAATAGTAAATAACTAAGATATAACAAAAAAATCTATGGGCTAAATAATTAAATCTAACTAATATACAGATAAGCAATCTGAGACAAAAACAAATAATAAAAGAAAAAAATACAAATAAAACAAATAAAACTAATAAAACAAATAGAGCAAATAGACCTCCAGAGATAGTAGTCAGTGCCGACTCTAGCAATTTTGCCGCCCCGTGCAGAATGCAATTTTGCCCTTGCCGTTGCCGCCCCTAAAAGTTTGCCGCCTTGTGCAAGTGCACCACTTCCACCTATGGTAGAGCCGGCGCTGATAGTAGTTGTAACAAACCTATGATAAGGCTATGATAGTGTATAAAACAATGAGAAACTAAAAAGAAAAAAAGTAGCCCCTAATAGCTTACTTAACATTAAGGTGACGATTTGCATAATCAAAACAAAAAATATTGATTCTACTTAAGAAATGATATAGCAAAGGTAAATTAAAACAATTGAGAAAGTTGCATATTGATACGTAAATTATAAAAACAAAAGGTCCGAAGAGCTCTTCAGAACGAACAGTAAGGTTGCAAAGACCGTATCTCCAATGGTAATTGGGCCTAGCATTCAATCCCTATATGGGAAACAATCTATTCCGAAAATTTAATTGTGAGGCTGGAACTCTAATGTCATTGGCAAGACGAGTGTTATGTCTATAGCTGTCACTATTAAGGCGAATTAAAATTGGGGAGGTAAGCTGAATCATGAAGTTAATTAATTTATAGATAAAAGTACATATTGTCGAGAAATAAATTTGATAGATAGTAAGTATTCGTAGGGAAGAGAACTAATGAGATAAAGAAGAAAATCGTGGGAGTTGAAGAAAACTTTGAAGGAACCATGTTTGCAGCATCAATATGCGAGTAAGATTAAAGGAAGAAGTAGAGCCCCAAAATATGACCCCGAAACACAAAGAAGAGTGCATCCATGAGAAGTAAAGTAAAAGTAGAATATTAGATGGGAGAAAGTGAAATCTAGCATTAGAACCAAGTTTTTTATTTAGTTTTATTAGCAAAGCATTCCCCAGAGTGGATGCCCCCTTACCGTGGGTCAGGGGTTTGGGTGCTTCAGGGATTCTGTGAGCTATGCTGGTTGTAGCACGGCTACTTTAGGGTCACCCTTACCAGAAAGGTCATGGTTGAGAAGTGAGATGAAGAGCATCCAAACAAACATATATCTCATGATGTTGACGAATGAGAGAATTCATACTGCATTAAGTGTGGCGCAGGTTAAAGTCACCCGCGTTCGGGAGTTAGGCAGAGGTTCTCGTTCGAAAAATAGTCGACAGTCTCCCGGCTGTTATCTCGGAGCAATGCCTCCGAGAAGCCCACCAGTGCACTCGCTATACACTTGGGGAAACGGTCGGGGGCAGCGCATGCCTTTACCTAGGAGGAGAAATGGGTAAAGAGACAACGGGTGCTGTCAATTGGCACTTGGAACGTATTCTCCATGACAAGAAAGGAATCAGAGTTATTGGAGGAAGCCAAACGGTATCGACTGGAGAATCCAAGCCGGTGGGTAAGAGACCAAGGGGTCGGCCTAGAACCAGGTGGCTAGACTATATGGAGAATCTGGGTTCGAGTCGCTTGGATATTACCAGGGAGGACATGCGCCTGATGGCGGAAGATCGCGATCGCTGGAGATCCTCCATAGGGCTGCTGCCCCCGTGACCCTAACGGATAAGCGGGTTTGAAAAGTAAGTACGTAAGTAAGCAAAGCATTAACGTGAGCATCCCAAGACAGGTCGGGGAATAAAGTGAGCCCAAGTTAACTAAACTCCGAAATAGTTGCAATTGGGTGATTACC
The DNA here is from genome assembly GCA_023313115.1 of Rhysida immarginata. Lineage (NCBI taxonomy): Eukaryota > Metazoa > Arthropoda > Chilopoda > Scolopendromorpha > Scolopendridae > Rhysida > Rhysida immarginata. The sequence continues at coordinate 18,921 of JAHWFO010006632.1, read as the reverse complement.
GTAAAAGATCAAAGGTGATGCGGGAATATCAGATTTATTTTTCTGACAAAAAAACATCACCTTGGTCTTCTCGATATTGGCAACTAATAAGTTGGGGACGCACCAACGTCTTAAATCTTCAAGAGCCATGTTTAAAGCAGAAAACAACGAGGAAATATTCGAACGAAAAAGTAATATATCATCGACGTATAGTATCGGTTTAGAAGCCTAAAAGTAAGGGCTAAATCATTTACAAACAAATTAAAAATAAGGGGTGAAAGAATCGACCCTTGTGGCACTCCAAGATTTCTAGATAATATAGACGAATTATTCCCGAGGTGAGAAAGAGAGTACTTACTGTCAGTTAATAGACTTTCTAACCAGGAGAGAGGTAACCCACGTATTCCGTAATAAGAAGAAAGTTTGTAAAGTACTAAGTTAATTGGAACGAAATCAAACGCTTTCTGAAAATCTATGAAAATGGCTGCAACAAATTACCTTTGAGCCATTTTGAATGAAATAAATTCAAGAAGATCGTGACAAGCCGTTTCCACACTACGGCAAAAAGTAAAACCGTGCTGACAGGGGTTAAGGAAATTATGCTCATAAATATTAGGCCTCGATTTCTTTAATTTCATGAATGCTTGCACTAATATTCAGCAGTTGAAGATCTATTATTATTAATTTTGTGCCTATCATTCACATTTTTTTAGAGATAACGCTTATTACATCGGCATCTGGATGGAGATTAGTATTTGGTATAGAAATAAGATAATGATGTTTAATCTAAAGCTATCTATACTTCACAATATCCATATGCATTACCTGTTCTTGTAAGGGAGAGAGTCCTCCATTTGATATCGTCTTTAGAGATCATGTGCCTCTGTTTTTTTTTCTGATAATAGTGTCATATCTTATTATGTAAAAAATCACGATGTATAGATCTTAATAAACAGCGCCTCTATTGCTGATTTATAAATATACTGCAACAAAATATAAACGTTTTGCACACAATTACGGTATTGCTTGAAAATGTTTCAAATGACTACCTCATTTCTAAGCTATCTTTATGTTTCATCATTTAGATAATTTTAATCCCAACAGAACTTCTTCTAAATTATCTCTTCAAGAATGAGATATAAATCAAATTTTTTTCAAAATGCTCAGTTGTTTACATCTTGCAATGTCTTTTCAAACTCATACTTCTGATGTTGTTAATCGAAACGCTTGAGCCGTATTAAATCGACATTGGTTTACTTGAAATAGAGTTTTCATGCTGAGTTTATTCATTTCCAACAATAACAGGATCATATCCTTGATTCTATGCCATCTACTTGCTTATTTTTATAAAACTATTCTTGAGAGACTATCTTAAGATCTCTTTTCCATAAACAATTAGAAATAAACCTCTGGGGCTGTAATTACTTTCTCTGTGAAGAACCAGGAGATACAAAATCCACTTGCTCACAAAAGGTTGACTACCTTTTTGTGGTCAAGTGGATGTTGTGTCGCCTGGTTTATCAAACTCTCATTTCTATGTTTGTAAATTTTTAGAAATGCCATTTTCTAGAAATGGCAATTTTTCAAATGTGGTATATCTTTAATTATTTCAAGCATTTTTGAACTTATTAAGTACTGTGATACAAAAGCATAGGAAGTGTAATTAATTTCTGATGAAGTCATATAGCTTATTGCCCTTATCTGAATCCGTTCTGGCAGTTTTGGGATTGAACTGTTTATGTTTGCAAGTGCACACTTACTTACTTTTCAAACCGGCTTATCTGTTAGGGTCACGAGGGCAGCAGCCCTATGGAGGATCTTCAGCGATCGCGATCTTCCGCCATTAGGCGCATGTCCTGCCTGGTAATATCCAAGCTACTTGAACCCAAATTCTCTATGTAGTCTAGCCACCTGGTTCTAGGCCGACCCCTTGGTCTATTACCTACCGGTTTGGAAAATAACAACTGTCTAGGAAGACCAGTTTGTGGTGTCCGTATCACGTGGCCATACCGGTGCAACTGAGATCTCTCAATGCGGAGAAGCAGCGGCTTACAGACTCCCGTATTGTGCTGCTGTGCACTCTATCTAGTAGGGTAACACCTGCTACACCTCTCACGAATCTCATTTTGGCTGCTTGTACCCGCGATCGCATTCTTTTGGTCATTGCCCAAGTCACATGATCATAAGTGAGGTTAGGGACAAAGATAGATTTAAAAACAGAGAGGTTGGCTTTGTTATCAGGCCCACGTTCGTTATCACGGTTCGCAACAGTTCACGTCTGACACAGCTTGCTCCACCGATCCGATCATCCAATTCTTGTAAAGATAGCCAAAAGAACAGGCAGAACTCTGAACAAATAAAGATATCCGGAAACTGAAGGCAATGTACGTGGTTAAAGATATAGATGAGATTACCTTCATAATTAAGGATTAAAAAATGAGAAAATATGAAATGTAATAAAAATAACTTAAAAAAATTCACCTTCTATTCTGGCTTCGAACAAATTATTTAGACTTTGGGATGTAGAGAGTGGTCCTGAAATTATAGAATATCAAAAATTAATTTTGAACATCAGAAATTTCTTCTGAAAGTAATATTAATTTACTGTATTAGATTAGCATCCTGCTGACCAGTTACACTTTTATCTGACTTTGTTCGCCACATCAAATTAGTAAGATTGTTTTATACCTTAATCAATTGCAATATTATATAAAGCCTATACAGGATGATTCAGAAAAGTAGGTCAAGAATGGGCCCGGAAATGCATCTTTACAGAGATAATGCAACTTTTACGAGGTAGGAATGGATGTGCGTTACCCGGACGGCAATGGGAGGGTCCATGTAAATTAGGATCTAAACATGTAAATTGTTCATGTTCTCTCCTTTAAAAGAGAGGAAACAAAACATGTAACTCCACTGTCGTATAATGGATCGCTTGACTAATGCGGATCTGACGGACATGCATCTCGTCTATGGCGAGGCACAGGGTAATGCTACTGAAGCGGAAAGGATTTACCAACAGCGTTTTCCAGTCAGTGATTCTCCGGACATCTTCACCAGAGTTCGCGAGAATCTCGTCCGCAGACTACACACCTGCATCGAGGCTCAGGGTCGGCATTTTGAACACCTACTGTGATGTAATTCCTACCTCGTACAATTTCATTACTTCTGTAAGGACGCGTTTCCGGACCCGTGTTTATAGGAAAAATTTTCTTCCCCGCTACAAACTGTACATGGTATTTCATTCTCCTTACCTTTCTGAATCAACCTGTATAATTTTAGCGCAGTATAAATTTCAACGATTATAAATCTCGCCTTCTTAAACGTGCCAAAATTCGTTAAATTCATTGGAAGAAGAGGGTCAACCTTGTCGCTCTTTTCCTCGTGTTGGCACGTAGTCCAACTGTACTAAAATTAGAAACGATCTTATTCGGCCAGCAGGGGGAAGCGGATTCTCGCTGTTTACCTCAAAATACAATGATCGACATGATCGACACATGCACTGCGGAAGCCAAACAGACTGGTAGTCGAAGTATTATGCTTTGGGGACGTTTTCATAAGCGTTCCAGGGAAGGTTATTTGTTGTAAAAGAAACCATGAAAGCTGTGGATTTTTTGAACATACTTGCTGACCAATTACACCCTTTCATGACCTCTTTCACCTCCTCATGTTCAATAATAGCATCGTTGAAAACTCGATGGCCACGTCTGAATCGTTGCATCATTTTAAGATGCCATCCAAGAAGCATGCCTAACTATCAGGTCGTTGCATATCAAATGTCTGATTGCAGAGGTCATCTTTAATGGCCGTCTAGAAAGGACACCTTCACACGTGCTATTCGAAATAACCACCATTGCAATCCAAACATTGTTGCCAACGATTTGGCAGCATCTCCAGCCCTCTCAGATAGAATCCATGGTCACGGGACTCAATAAACTCCCAGAATGCGTTTTTGATGTCTGCTTGGGTTAGGAATGTTTTCCTCCAAAAAAAATTGTTCCAGCTCTGGAAAAGATGGTAGTGGGTAGGGGAGAGGTCTGGAGAGTACAGGGGGTGTGGAAGCACCTTGTAGCCCAGAGCCTATAGCGCCTGCACGGTCATTCGTGCAACAATGTTTTGGGACGCCTTTGCGATGTTGTTGCTGACACAGTTTTGTGTGCATACGATGCAGTTCACGGCAGTAGTCGCAGCGGTGATCGTCTGCCCCTGCAGCAGGAAGCTGTAATGCACTACACCACAGATGTTCCACCAAACTGTAGCCAAGAGCTTCCTGGGGTGCAACAGGGGTTTAGGGAAATGTCGCGGGGTTTCATTAGCATCCAGCCACTGTGCTGAGCGTTTCCTATTGTCGTATAGGAGCCACTTCTCGTCGCAGGTGACAATGCGATTAAGAATCCCCGCGTCTTCATGGCGCAAAAGCAATTCTGTACACACCTCCAACCGACGCTCTTTTTGGTTTTCCGAAAGTTCATGTGGGACTCATTTGTCCTGCTTTTTCATCTTGCCGATGGTCCTAAGGTGTCTACTGAGAGCCGACACTGATACAGCATGAGCCCCTGCAAGGTCCCGAACAGTTTTTGACGGAAACTCTTCCACAGATCGCTTCAGATCAGCGTCATTCAACAAGTTCGTTTATGGTGCCTACACCGAATACGTTAGTGATGTTTCGAGAGGCGTTGGATGCAATATGATTCAACCTGAACTCGTAATGCATTATCATAAGTAATTCGTATGAAGTCATGACTACCTTTGTTTGGGTTCAACGCTATTAAATATCATCGCATATATGCAAATTTTAGGCAGCTGGTCGCTGATAGATTTATCTCTGGGAATGTACCACTTTGTTATTGGTACTTGCTACTAAACGTGGAAACCGTGCTGAAGCGCGGAACCCACTTCGAAATCCGACATTTGATATGTAACGACTTGATAATTCACAGAGGTGGCAAAGTCCAGTGCCAGACTATATTCATAATACCGCGCCATCTGAGATTACTTTCATTCCTGGATACATGTAATAGAATCTTAGATATTTCAAACTTTTGTTTCCCACGAAATACGTAATAACGGGGAACCACATTTTGAATAACGATGGATTTCATAGAAATGGACTTAAAAATTAACAATATTGATCATGAAAACCCTGTAGTTATGCAGGTGATGTTGTACTTGCTGTTCAATTAGTGACTAGTGTGTAGGTTCTAGGCCGACCTCTTGGTCTCTTACCCACCGGCTTCGAAAATAACAACTGCCTAGGAAGACCAGTTTCTGGCATCCATATCACGTGGCCATACCAGCGCAACTGAGATCTCTCATTGCGAAGAAGTAGCGGCTCTACACTTAAATATCTCCCTTATTGAGATAGTATATCTTCAGTATATGATTATTTTCTCTTTTAGATGACTGAACAAATTTTCTGTAGTGCGAACAACTGAGGGCTAACTCACGAACAACCAATGTAAATTTCGCTGATTTTGGACGTGATTGACACGTGTGATGTGGTTGAGTGTAGACAAGTGTTGTGAGATTGCATTGTAATTTCAACATGACAAGAAGATTGCGCCTGGGTAAGACTGTCACAGCAGCAAGTTACTGGGATCAATTGTTTATATCGTACGCATATATTTGCATGGCACAGGCGTTTTGTAGAGGAAGGAAATCAATTGAAGACAACATGCAAGCGGGTGCAGTAAGGACAGTGGTTAAATTTCGAACATGCTCAGTGTTTTTTATAATAGTATGGGCAATTTGCTTAAGGAATTTGTTCCTACAGAACAAACAGTTGATGCTACATTTTATCTTCAAGTAAAGGCAACTTTGCTGCAGGCAATGTTGCCACCTGTTCGGGTTTGACCCGGACAGTCCGGTATTTTGAATCTTTCTTTGGTAATACTCATAATAGTAAACGATATACTTTTCGCTTGTTTTTTGAGAGTGTCCGGATGATGCAGCGCATAACATGTGTGAAGCCCTTGTGTCGGGGTGGTGTCCACTGTCGTCTGCTGTATGACAATGCGCTAAGTTACAAAGCAGTAATTGTGAAGAATTTTTTAGTCAAAAGGGAGTCTGTGTATTGGATCACCCTCCGTATTCACCGGATCTTGCTTCATGTGATTTCTTTTTGTTTCCTAAATTGAAATCTGCACTCAAAGGTTCTTACTTTGATGACGTACCAACCATCAAAAAGGCTACGACACGGATTTCAAAACGAGCTACAGCAGTCCTTCCATTGATTGCCAACCAGGGCGCTTGGAAGCATAAGGGTTCCAATTTGGATTCCATCACCTAACCACTCTACGCATGCAGCTAATTCTCATAACTCGGAGGATTCCTTATCATGCGAAAAAGAAAAATGATATTTCATTGCACGTCCTCTTCACTTAAGCATTCGGATAACAAGACTGTACTACAACTACATTTCAAAAGTTTAGAAACTTCGCTGAAGCATGACCGTGACAACTTGTTTGTGTTGATTGGCAATGAAAAAAAAACACTTGGATATTCGGAAAAATTTTAAATAAGCACCAATATATGAGTTTTATATAGGCTTTTATTCTTTTCAATTGCTTGCAAAATGAAAGAGAACTGATTTTTAAAAATTTGCATAGCCCTTCCAAAATTTAGAAACTAAGGTTTTTGGTTTCAAAAGTTTAGAAACATTTCACATTTTACAAAATAAAAGTTACCAAACACAAACAAACATGTCAATATTTAGTTGGATAGCCTTGTGCTCTGATTACAGCATTTATTCTTCGTGGCAATGATGTTACTAATTTCGTACATTTTGCAGGAGTAATGGTTTTCCACACGTTTAGAAGTTCTTTCTTAAGATCACCCTTATTTGCCGTGTCCACTTGTCGCAGTCTGTATTTCATCAAACGCCAATTATTCTCAATAGGACTGAGATCAGGAGAATTTGGTGACCATTTCATCACGTCGATATTTTTTCGTCTAAACCAGTCCTTAACAATTCTAGCACAGTAAGAAGACGCGTTATCTTGTTGGAAGAGCAAGTCATCGTCCTCGAAAAAGTGTTCATTACTTAGGACCAGAAAATGCTCAAGCACCAAGGAGTAGACGTCTGCGTTTATTATTGAATTTAGGATGCACTGTTCGCCAGTACGTGCAGCACACATGCACCCCCAAACCATTTTACTTTCTGGGGAAACTTCAGGCGCTTCTGAATGCAGTCTGGATGGAAAGCTTCACATGGCTTTCTGTAAACTCGTACTCCTTTATTACCAACCTCACAACACAACATAGCTTCATCACTCCATATTACTCGGTTTCAGTCCTGAATGGTCCAATCGCGGTGCTGTTTCGCCAATTCGACTCGAACTTTTCGCTGCTTCTTAGATAATGATGGCTTAATCTTTGGGACTCTTGCCTTATATCCAATCTCTCCTGTTCTTCTCTTCTGTTGTGGTCTTTGAAATCGTTTTTTTTATTTCCGCACTCCATTTCGATGCAAATCTGGCGGAAGTACTGAATCTGTTTTTCTGAACTATACGTTTCAAAGAGTCAGTTGTTGAATTTTAATGCTCTCATAATAAAGACAAGTCCATTAAAAAAAAGAGAAGTTCCTAAATTTTTGAAACCAAAACCATCGTTTCTAAAATTTTGAACCTCTATGCAAATTTCGAAAAATCAGTTCTCTTTCATTTTGCAAGCAATTGAAAAAAATAAAAGCCTATGTTAAAGCTGGTATACTGATGCTTAGTTAAAAACATTTTCCGAATGTCCAAGTGTTTTTTTCCATTGCCAATCAACACAAACAAGTTGTCACGGTCATGCTTCAGCGAAGTTTCTAAACTTTTGAAATGTGTAGTTGTATACTGTATAGGAAGGATACTGATGCTCTTGGAGTAATGTAATCCTGTTTTTCAGAAATCGATATTCTTTTTCCAGCGTACGATACTCATGTATGAAAGGATCGATTTAATACGTAACTTGTTTATTCCCTTTGCAGTTGTAGAAGCATTTCTATAGAATAAATATTACGTTGTTATTAGTATTTTTGATTAAGACCACATTCTCCAAAAACATTAGTCAACTGACTAATGAAGTATATTTTGCCAATACTTTAAACGATTGAAATATGATGAAATAGGCATGAAATCATCTTTTTATTCTCGTCGAATATCTTGATCTGTGTTCTCATGAATTCAACCCAAGTCCTATGATTGTAAATTGAAGAGAAGCAAGGAAATTATAAAATTTTTTGCGATCGCATGCTAATCTCTTGATATCATTCATCTTATGATCTATTCTAAGGATATTTTGGATTAAAAAAGTTGTGTTCACATTTATGCAAAAGAAAACTAAGCAACAGTTACATTTACAGATTTTCGTAATATTTATTCTCGGACATTCTTTGCCCCATTATTTTTGTAATAATATTTATTAATAAAATGCCTAAAGTAAAGTACTTCATTCAAATGTTGAGTAGATGTTTCTTTTAAAATGTATTTAAATTAATTCTGTATATATAATTACCTCACATTGCAAATAACTTACCAGGAAACATTGTGTGTATAATATCGTTTCTTCCTAAACCACGAAGTGTTGCAATTAAATCTTCTTGGGTCGCTCCTCTTCCTTTAATTTGTTGCCATTCTTTTAAAATTTGATAGACGATCTCCTGATCGCCATATTTGTTTTTGTCGCACATAATTTCGATCTCTTCTACACTGCTATCATGAACACCCAAATATCGTGCAAGTGGCCTAAATTCCTGTCGACTTATCATTTTGGATATGCCAACGAATTTCAACTGGAAATTGGAATCTGTAAGATGATATACATAAGATCGCCATTCCCTTTTAAAGAGATAAATATACATTTTTAAGAACATTGCATTAAATGTACAACCTTTTAGATTATTGTGCGAAGTGCTGGATCCATCCTGTTCACAATCTGCTTCGGCTGCACTCACTATGCCAATACAACCTACTGCTCCCCTGTCGAGTGCAGTTTTATCTTCCGCGAAATTCATCTTTCTTTAGCGGAACTTGAAAAAAGCTGTCACTGGGATCCGATGTCAGAGCCTTGTCTCGTTCGCCATTTAAAATGAGAATTTAATATGATAACGCGATTAACTAGGAGTATTTAGTTAATTATTCTCGGGAAAATAAGTTGACCTCACTTCCCCACACAAATTATATTCAAGTCAATGACTTTAGCAGATGGAGCAAAGCTTCCTGTTTGCATAAGTAAGAAACAAAACTTGATGCCTTTTCAATATTTTTTCAAATACATGAAAAATTGTATACGGACAACTGCGCGAAATAGTGGAGTCTGCAAAGTAAGTTACATAGTATAAAAGGGTGCAGGAAGGATGAAAAGTTTCTTGAAGAAGCGGTAACATGGGAAGAAAACTCTTTAAATTATCTGATTTTGAACGGGGTGAAGGATTGGTAATTACCATCGTGGACAATCTATTTGTGTATTTTGCGGAATTACCCATACTCCATCCACCACAAATGATGTCATTATGAATAAATCTCATAGACTGGCAGGAAAGGTCCGTGTCACCAAGTTCTAAGTCATGATCCAGCGTTTAATATTTATTTTATTTATTTATTTTATTTATTTATTTAAAGAAAGTTTAATACAATTGTAACCCCTAGGTCAGGTATGGCCAAAGACCGACATGTGAGACCTAAGGGGATACAAAAAATATTAACAATATAAAAAGTTAAAATGGTTAGTTTACTTAAGCCTAAATTAGATTAGATAATCATAATTTAACAAATAATTAACTTATATTAATAGAGTACACTTTGCTAATTCTGGGTGCTGTCAAAAAACAAAATGCAATATCTGTAAAACCTAGTTAGTAATTCAAGCTAATTTTGTTGGACACCACCCTAAAAACTCGTTAATTTGACCTGTCAAACTTAAAGCTAAACAATACTGAAATAAACAATGAAGTAAAATATTCATGTTAGTTTAAATTATGTAATTGGTGGAGAATAATTCATTATGTAATTTTTTCCGCTGTTTCTAAACTTTGGAAGTATAGCTATCTCTCGGATTTCATGTGGTAACTCCGCCCAAGTGTTAATACCAAGAATTGATAAACAGTTATTACAATACTTTCTAGTGGTTTTTACTAAATACATATTTCTGAACTGACGTGTAGGATAATTATGTGAAGTTCTTAGACTCATAGAAGACAAGGGGGGGGGGTGACAATATTAATATAGAGTTTAATGCTTTGTAGACAAAGGTGCATACCTGTTATTTTATCAACTGATTAACTGTTAGCAACTTATAGATTTTGAAGTAAGAAGATACTGAGGTACCTGTCGGCACATTTAGTAACACTCGCATAAACCACTTTTGCAATCTCAAAATTCGTAGAAGGTTACCCGATGTTGTAGTGCCCCAAAACAGTATACCATAACGTATCCATGTGTAATACAATAGTATTAAGATCTTACGAGGTAAATAATGTAAATTTGAGATTAGTCCCATTTGGCAATTTACTTTAAACAGTAGGGCTTTGATATGCTTATCCCAAATTAAATTATGTTGTAATATTAGACCTAGGTATTTAAAGGAATCCACCTGGATTATTGACTTGCCATTATATAAAACTACAGGATTTTGAGGTACCAGTTTCTTATTCTTTTGGAAAAATATCATAAATTTAGTTTTTGAGGTATTAACTTTGATGTTATTTGATGCCGACCATGTGGCTAATTCTAATGACGCCATATTCAAATGTGAGGCGAGCTCCGCAGGATTTTTATGAGCGGTCAACAGTACCACGTCATCAGCATACATAATGACCTTAGTAAGTACACTCACAGCAATTTCCAGATCGTAGGACGCATTTTATTAGGTTATAGCTCTCTGACTCGATTATAAGAATACAGTACTTCGTAGATAAGTTGTATCATCCATCTTCAAGTGTTTACAAACCCCCGCCTCATCTAACACCACCATACTCAGCTTTACGAGCCAAGTCATAGGAAATGGGAATCATTTCCGGTAGAGATACGAAATCAAGTTACGAAAACATGGCAGATGGCGATACTGGACGATCTCGCCGTTCGTGTTAATAAGAAGATTATTACAAAATTATTAGAACTAATACTACTCTTAATATGACTATGGATGGGACAAGTTACATTATATGATCACAAATATCCGGACACATGCACGTTTGCGCTGTAGCCACGATTTCATGGAAATCAATAGAGTGTTGCACATCCCTTTGCCCGAATCACAGCTTCCACCCTTCGGGGAAGACTTTTCAACAGCATTCATTATTATCGACTGCTAACAACATGGCTAGTTTCTTGAAGCAAGAATGGATCTAAACACCGGAAGCTGTGTATCGGAGCTTTATTGAAAGTAAGAAGGGTGGCTGACTTAATTTCAGCACAGAGGTCGAATAAGATATTAACTAAAATAAATTGTCGCTATTTACCTTTCCATTATTGTAGGGAGTGTAAATCATTGATCTAAAACTCATCCTTTTTTCTATATTTCAGATTGCAAAGGATACTATGATACATCTTCTAATATGAGCATTCCTCTTCTGCTATACGTGATATTTTCCAGTTAGCCTACCCAAAGGAATATAAAAGGAATCTTGCAGATTTATAATGAGAATGATGTAATGGTTATGACAAAAATAGTTTTTTGTGCAAATCATTTCTGTTAGGTGATGGTGAATTTATTGCATTATACATTATAAGTTGAATGTATTCTTAAATCAATAAATAATTTAAATAAATTGATGTTTAACTTTTAAAAAGATGTCGTTTCTCTTCGTATTGTTGTCTACCGTTCAAGAGCTGTCAACTCTATGAACACAGCGATCGTTATTTTAGAATTTAGCAACAGATTTATCATTAAAATCCTTTTTTCTACAAAAACGCTTGGAGTTCTATCGTCTGCTGGCGAATTTTGACTGCAAAGACGATAATATACAAACACAGGTCGGTATACAAATGTAAACTTGTGTAAATATCAGTATACACTGTGTAAATAGGTGTGTAATCCTGTGTAAATTGTGTATACACGTGTGTAAATTTGTGTACCTGTGGTATAAATGTGTAAATATGCTATACAGATGTGTACAAAAGTGTAAGCTTGTGTAAATAAGTGTATAGACGTATGTAAATCTGTGTGAATAGGTGGATACAGTTGTGCAAACTTGTATATTGTGTATACACGTGTATAAATTTATGTACATATTTGGTTAAGCTTATGTAAATAAGCTGTACAGATGCGTAAATTGTCTATACACGTGTGTAAATTTGTGCATATGTATGTAAACTTGTGTAAATAAGCTGTACAAAGGTGTACATAAGCGAAAACTTGTGTAACTATGTGTAAAACTGTGTAAATTTGTGTACTGTGTGTTTAAATGTGTGTAAAGTTCAGTAAAAATTCTATACGGATGTGTACTAAAGTGTAAACTTGTGTAAATAGGTATATATCCGTGTGTAAATTTGTGTATATTGTGTAAATAGGTATATACACGTATGTAAATTTGTATAAATATGAATACATAAATGTGTAATTAGCTGTGAAAATATATAAATATGTATGTAAAAATGTGTAAATAAGTAATAGTAACGCGTATAGTACAGTCTGTAACATTGCTATGGAATCGATGCATAATTTTCGATTACGTTGTATATTTATTACATATTATAACCATTACCTGTGTACAGCACTCTTGGCCTATTAACATTTTAGAAAAAATATTAAAAATTCATTTTCATCAATTTCAAAAACAATACACAAAAAAGTCAGTTTTTTAATGTAACAATTCTATGGAATCAGAAGTGAAAACCTTTAAAATATTGTATCTACTTTCTGTAAATGGAACTGAACCATATGCAAATTACCTTTTATTGCTTGCAAAAGTTATTTATGTTAGTGGAAAGTAGATGTTTTCTTTCACCACAATGCCAGGCGGTTCAGTGTTGACAGAGCTTGAAATCAGAAAGATCATCAAGTTTCATACTCAAGGATTAAGTCAAAGAACAATTGCTAAAAAGATAGGAAGATCTCAGAAAGCAGTTTATAATTTTTTGTCAAAGGGTGACAATTATGGTACTTCCAAAAGAAGATCTAAGGCTAAAAAGCTCAACACTAGAGATCACAGAAGAATATTTCGTATGGCAACGAAAGAACAATTATCAGTACGATAGATTGCAGCTGCTCTACCTGTAGAAGTGTCCCACCAGACTGTCTGGAGAAGTCTTCACGGCAACACCAACGTCAAGTATTCCAAATGTCTTAGAAAGCCACGACTAAGCTCACCGACATGCACGACTTGAATGGGCTAAAGATAAGATGTCCTGGGTGGAACAACGGAGCAACGTCGTTTTCTCTGACGAAAAGAAGTTTAACTTAGACGGACCAGACGGAAATGCATGTTACTGGCATGATCTGAGGACGACTCCCAACATTCAGTTCAGCAGGAACTTTGGAAGGGGATCTGTCATGGTGTGGGCAGCATTTGGCTACAACGGAAAATCAGATCTTGTGTTTGTGGAAGGAAGATTAGACTCCAAAAAGTATCAGACATTGATTTATGATCATTTAACACCGTTTGACCCTTTGATTGGTGGCCCAACGTGGAAATTTCAACAAGACAACGCAAGCTGCCATGTTTCAAAAGCAATGAAAACATGGTTCGTTGATGAAAAAATTGAAATAATTAATTGGCCATCATTAAGCCCGGACATGAACCCCATAGAAAATTTATGGGGTATCGTGGTATCGAAAATTTATGCTAAAAAGAAACAGTTTGATCATGTTAACGAGCTGAAACTCGCTATTTTAGAGGCACGGGACAACATAAAACTTCCAGCTCTCCAAAAGCTAGTTGAATCAATGCCTAACAGAGTGTTTCAATTAATTTCAGCAAAAGGTGGTTCAACTAAATATTGAATTGTAGTTTTCTTTAAACTTTTATTTGTGATTCCATAGAACTGTTACAGTTAATTAATGGATTTTTTTGTTTATTGATCAAACAATGTTTTTGTTTTTTTGTTTCATTAAACATCTTTATGGTTTACAAACATATGTAACATTCAGCATTTTGATATATGGATAATTTGAAAAGTTACTTTGAAATGTGCCTTGATTCCATAGCAATGTTACAGACTGTATTAACAGGTATAGTAAACATTCCGTTAATGAGTCTTAAGTCTTGTACAGTCGAGTCAATTGACCCAAGAATGGCGATTCGGAAATTCGGGCCAAACAACTCTTACTGACATCTGTGTCCAATGATTCTCTTAAATGGGTCGTATTGGAAGAATCATATGACTCTCATAAGCAGGTCATATTAACCAAATATTGCTGTGATTGTACAAATTTAGTGGGGAGATCATTTATAAAAAGGGCGAATAGAAGAGGTGACAGGATTGATCCCTGAGGTACTCCGTGATTTTTAGTAACTTATGGTGACACCGTACTTTCATACCTCATGTAATATTTTCTATCGTACAAAAAACAGTGAAAGCCAATTTACAAGAGGACCATTTACGTGGTACTGAGTGCATAACTTCAGTAATAACAGTGGAATTGAAACAGAATCAAATGATTTAACAAAATCCACAAACAGTCCTCCTACCAGTTTGTTTTCTGCCATTTCAGAAGTAATGAACTCAGTCAATTCGTAACAGGCTGTATTTGTACGAATGCTGGCTTTGATGGATAAACCCATTATCAATAATAAACTGTAACAGTCGCTTATGTAATAGTTTTTCAAAAACATTAGAAAAAATTGGTAACGATGAAATTGGTCTGTAATTTTTGTAGTGAGTAATGTCACCATTCTTATGTATTGGAGTATTTCGTGCTAACTTCAAAATAGGTGGATATTCTCCTGATAATTAAGTGGAGTTAAATATATTAGCGAGGGGTTCAGCTATCACCTGTTTAAGGGTAATTACAACATCAGACCTATACCCCAGTGAATCGAGAGATGGATTTGATTTGAGCCCAGAAATTGTACTTCTAACTTCTTCTGGTGTAGTAGGGATACAAAAAAAACTTGATGTAAAGTTACCATAATTTGAATCAGATACAGATTGTTGTGCTATGTTACCATCATCAGCTTCTGGGAGTATCACTCTAAAGGAGTTCTGTTAGATCGTTTACGTTAGGAGTAGAGGCAGTATCAAAGGGGGTATTTCCACGCTTCTGCCCTTTTACCAAGGTCGTTAATAGGTTCCACTTATTTTTCACAGACTTAACGTTACTAAATAGTTCCTCATAGTAAACTGATTTTATTTGGCGTATCTCCATCTTAACTAAATTAGAATACTGTTTGTATTTCTTAATTGAATCTAAAGTTGGATTTCTTCTGGATTTCAGATATAAAACGTTTTATCTTTAGAAGTAATTCAGATGTAATCCAAGGCCTGCCTATAGAGGTATTATTTGGGATATGCTTGTTATAATATGGTCTAGTAAAATATCTATTCCATCCCAAGTTAAAATGTGCGTTAAATCAGGCGAAGAAATCCGCACTACTTGAAGAAGTCTCCAAAATATTCGACCAGTCGGTTAATTCTAGGTTGTTGCAATAATCCGATTGGTGGTTATTATTCTTAGTAGATTTGTACTATACCTCGTGTTTGTATTTAATTTAGTTGGAAATATGATCAATATAGGAAAATGGTCGCTGATGCTCACCTCAAGCGAATTACTAAACTTTGGTTTGCCAAATGTGGCATAACAGCTATCTATTGCCGAGTAAGAATGGTGAAAAACAGAGTAATGCGTGTATGATTTTATAACTGGAAAATGTTCAGTGTGAAAAAGGGGGTCCTGAAATTGACTCAGACTAACCGAAGGTTTACTAGCATCTATGTTGAAGTTCCCTATCATAACAAATTCCGATCTAGTACAGGCCATATCATGGACAAGATTTGTTAAAAACGTATTGAATATTTGTAAGCTTCGTGAGGGGGGACAATAAAAAGCAGAAATAGGTATATTTCTTCCCATTTGTATGGTTAGGACCTCGTAATCTGAAGTCACTAGTGTTATAGATTCCATAACGTTACATTTGCATGCATTACACACATATATGCCCAGACCTCCACCTCGCTTACCACTCCTGCATAACGAAAAGACTTGATATCCTTCCAAAGTAGGGATTTGGTTATGCGATTTGCACCAAGTTTCAGCTAATATTATTAAAGTTGGATCCAAACTTAAACTTTTTAGGTTAATTAAAAGAGAATCAAAATTGGCATTAATACTTCTTATATTTATAAAAAAAATAGAAAATTCGTTATCATCGAGCTTCATAGAAGCAATATTATCATTAGCTTCATTCATTGATATAGGAAGGTTATATAAAAACAAATCCGCCATCTAGTGCGGATATTATGTTACTTATGTTATCTAAACAAACAATTAAGTAAGATGGCTGTACTTATCGTTATTGCTCATCAAACAGGCATACATGTTATATAAGTTATATGTAAAATCTATGATCATGCTCATAACTAGTTTAAACCAATAAAGTATTAGATACCTTAACTAAAAAATAAACTTATAATAAATTTCACAATATAAATTAAGTGGTTTCACAACCCTGATAATCAGCAACAGTTACAATCCTAGTAGGACGGCCACAAGAATCCTTGGCGAATATTTTTCCACCGGCACTCCACACTCTCTGAGGACCTAGTCTCGATTTTCCGGTCCGAAGAAGATTATACCTGTAGCTGGTTAGGTCTTCGAGAATCACCACAGTAGAAGGTCGCAGGTATCGCCAATTCTTTACTATTAGATCTCGGACCAAAGTGGTTGCAAATTTAGTTATTATGGGTCTAGTAGATTTACTATTCCTAGGTCCGAGTCTGTGCACTGCAACCACCTCGGATTGCTGTAACTGGATGTCTAGGTTAGTCTTACATATATCAGCTGTCAAGGTATACGGATCCTCGACAGGGGTTTCTTCAATACCAATGAACCTTAAATTATTTCGTCTCGAATGTTGTTCGAGGTCATCAATCTGCTGCTTCAGTACCGCTAATTGTGAAACTCTGTCGACAAACAATGCCTTTTCAATAGTATTGAGCCGATTCGCATGCTTTTGGATGATGGTATTCAGTTCAGCCATCTGAGTCATGGTCTGATCCATTAAATCTACAAGAGACGCCACTTTTTTATTTAAATCTGACAACCGAGACTCCAACTTCTCTCCATACTTTACCAGTAGTTTTTCCAACAATTATTCTGGAAAACTGTCGTCTGCAATATATGCAATAATCAACCCCTCCACTGCTTCAGCAGTAGGCCCGTCTGATGTTTTCCCTGGCGAGTTCAATGTTAGAATACTACGGGTAGTATTTGATTTTAAATTATCTGCTTTTTTTGATTTATTTGTTTCTTCACGTGGCATTTTTAAACAGGTCGGTAGTTAATTGAAGCAAGGGATACAAAATTCAAATTAATATCTACTAAGAATATATAATGTCTCGTCTATCACTGAGTGTAATTGTGCGAATCTCGTAAGAAGACCAGGAGTCCGACGGCCGCTCTAAAATGGTAAATCTTTAACTGTTATCAAGTAATGCAATCCATATATTCAGTTAATTCCTAGCACTGTTCATCACTTAGATGGCAAAAGTAATTCGTTTAGTCTACCATCATAAAGCTGCAGGTGAGTTAACCATGTTATATCTAAGCCATGGCCAAGCGTTTATTATATTTTAGCAATTAACTTTAACCATGTTCAATAAGTAAGGCCATATAAATAAATCTTATTTGCTGACCATAGATATGCGAATAAAATTAGGGATCTATTAGAATGGACACCACCAGTGGCAGAAAAGTCATTAAACCTGTGTTTTTTCCCTGGGTGATGCTATCTGGTTTTCAGAGCTGAAACTAACTATTAACGGATGTAAAATATAGTTACAATATTTTATAATAATTGAAACAAGATTGAAATGAAACACCATTTTATCTTAATAAAGTGTAGAATTATTTTTATATGTAAATAAAAAAGATATT
The DNA here is from genome assembly GCA_023313115.1 of Rhysida immarginata. Lineage (NCBI taxonomy): Eukaryota > Metazoa > Arthropoda > Chilopoda > Scolopendromorpha > Scolopendridae > Rhysida > Rhysida immarginata. Next base: position 927 of record JAHWFO010006632.1, on the reverse strand, counting down.
AACATCAAGTGATTTACGTTGAATCGTCACTGCAGTTGACAATTGCTCGAATCCAGTAAAATAACTGAAAACCAAATCCAGTCGGGTTTCTTTTCCTGTTGTTTTCATTAACTGGCTTTTCCATTTCGTACGTTTTCAACAACTCTTCAGATAATTCGACAAGGGTAAACATTGTAAGCTGTACACGAAACGACAACTATTTGAATGGTAGCTGATGCGTAGCACGTATGTTTACTTTCTCTATGATGGGTAGTACGTATGCTCTGTGGTACATGACTGATTATTTCCAAAACTGATTGTCAGATGGCAACAGGACGTATACCGTAAAAGTAGTATCCACAAGAACGCTAGTTCCACTAAGTGAGATGAAAGGGAGTAAAGGCGTGCTGCCAGGTGCAAAAATAATTGACTAACAGAGACGGAACTTAGACCAATGAATCAAAAGTTTTTTTGAAGCAGTTGAACGGAAAACATAAAAAGAGTCATGATAATAAGTTCAGGATGTTGGGCTGCACTATACTTAGATACGGCCGTCTAAGCTCCTTAGGAAACAATACAGCCGATTCTAGGAACTATAACTCATATGCACACAATTGTAAGAACTATATCTCATTGTCACGAAATAGGAGATGAAAGACTTCATCGGGCAGGAAAGTCGAAATCAGGTGAAGTGAGTCACAACTGGCATAACGGAAAAAGCGCACTGGCTTCATTGGGAAAATAAAATAAATTGAACGGGAAGAGGAACGGTTAACAGTGCAACATTGAAAAAAAAAAAACAAGAATGATTTTACCGCCAAAGCGGATAAAGGGAACACATTTTTGTGTTATAGCATCATACATAGAAACATAGAATTAACCTACATTTTAAAACACTTTAGAAAAATATATAAATATGAAAACTAAATTGTAAAGTACTATTTAAGT